>JAUBOD010000589.1:3567627-3600095 GCA_032353885.1 Nothura maculosa
GCGGGCGCGGGGCCGCGCGCGGTGGGAGGTGCGGGGCGGGCGCCGAGGGCCGCGCGGGCTCGGCCCGGGCCGGGGCGGCTGCCACGGCGGGGAGGGGAAGCGGCAGCGCCGGCCCCGCCAGAGGGAGACAAAACGCCGCGATCCCCCGGCGGCCGCCGCGGCGTGCGGGGCTGCGGGGCGAGGGAGCCGCGGGGCGAGGGAGCCGGGATGCGGGAACAGGGAGCCGGGGTGGGGGACTGGGGAGCCGGGATGCAGGATTGGGGAGCCAGGGTGCGGGAAATCACCCCGGCCGGGACATCACCCCGTCCGCGGTGCAGGAGTGGCCACTGCCAGCCCGTGCATCCCCTTGAGGGGCGCAGCCTGCCCCAGAGCACGGAGAGCCCCTTGGGCTGCGCGTGGTGCGCGGAGGTGAAAAGCTGCGGGCAAAAATCAGCCGGGAAAACCCTGCAAGGGTGAGAAGGGCCTGCCAGGAAGGCCCCCGTGCCCGGCTGCTGCTGCGTAATGCTTCCCGTGGCTGTAAACCTGCTGTAAACCTGCTTCAAAGCAGAGCCACACGGGCACAGCCAGCGCAGTCAGTGCGGGCCCCACGGGCTGGTCACAGCCCCCAGTTCTTTTGGTTGTGCTCCCTCGAATTCCCTGGATTTATTGGCATGCTGCCTCTGGCGAGGTGCCCGGAGGAGCCTGCAGAGTTCCAGATGTGATCGCTCAGGTACCAAAAGGAGATGTCTCCTGCTCCGTCTCCTCTCCCACAGCCCTGGGTCAGTGCCCTGCTGCTCCCTCAGTCCCGGTGCTGTCCCCCGGGGCCTCCCCCCGGGGCCAGGAGCCCGTGGGCACCCCCAGGCACGGATCTAGCGCTGGGAGCCCCACATGGAGCTCCGGGGTGTGCCATGACCACCAACAGCTCTGCACGCCTCCCGGGAGGAGCGCACTGCCCATCCCGGCCTGTCTGCTCTCTGAGGGACTGCAGAGCTGTCCAGAAAAGCCCATTTCCTCACCGCTTCATTCAAAAGAGCAAGTAGCAGCAAAAAAAACAGCCCTGGGTTGGGCCAGTTTTACAAAAACCTCCAAATGGGCCTCAGTGTGAGGTTGCACTTGCTTTAAAACACGAGTGGGCTGAAATATACTGTAGGCAGCCGATGTGCTCTAGCACAGGGAGGGAGGATTAGATGAGCTAATGATTCTTCCTTGGCTCTACTCTTATAAAAAGTGCCAGGGGAGCTTTAGCATCGACCCAGAGCAAATGGACCTTTAAAGTGCTATCAGAAATCACACCGTAAATTGCAAGGGACTCAGTTTATCAATTTCCAAAGAGCCAAGGTTGAGTTAACCCTGCTGCTGAAACACGGTGATCCCCCACGTTCTGCTCTTTAAAACAATGATTTTATTTTGTTTGCTTTCACCTCCTGAATGGTCATGGACCATGCTAGATAGGAAAGCAGATTAAATTGTTGCCTTAAAATCCATGTCTAGGAGAGAGCGAGACTGAGGCGTGCAGCATAATGAGCAGAACAGAGAAGGAAAGGCAGGCCTGCTCTCACCCCTGCCAGTGAAACACGAACAAAAAGGCAGTCAATAAAATTGCAGGAGGGTTGGTGAAAGGTTGTGCTTTCATCAATGAGAATTTGATAAAGGAAATACATGTTTCAAACTGCATCCAATTAGCTTATAAAATCCATTATTGGAAGATAGCATTGGGAAGAGTGGCTTAGCAAAATCCAGGACAGAATGGGCGGTTTACACTGGAACAAACCCGGAGGTGGCACCAGGAGAGCCCAAAACTCTTCTGGTCCGTCAGGAGGCAGTTAGCACTGCCGGGCGCTGTGTTTTCCCGGGCTGCCTTGGGACGTGTTGGAGCAGGATGAAGGGGAGAGCACTTGGGCTTTGGTGGGGCTAGCTCGGCCGCCGGCAGCTGGGGGAGGATGGAGGAGAAGCACTTCAATACGGATGCACTCTTTGTAAATGTTTATGCTTCTCTGCAGGCCTCTGGGGATCAGTTATGCTGACATATGCCAGAAGAAATGCAGAGAACACAAGATATCCAGCCTCACAGTAGTTCAAGTTTTAAAATAAAAAGAGCAGAAGTTTAGCAGCGTTGTAAACTCCCTTGCCTTGGGGCCTGGCCAGTCTCTAGCGGACGAGCTTTAGGGGAAGCTGTTCCCTGCTGAAGATCTCCTTGCAGCCTGCTGTGCTGCTCCTGCCCTGGCCCTCGGGAGAGCCACGGCACAGCGGAGCTGGCGCGGCACCGCACGGCTCCTGCGCCGGCGCGCGGACACTTACTCATGCAGTCGCCTCCGTACCAGCCGGCCCTGCACTCGGCGCAGTAGATCCCCTTGATGTAGAAGTCGTCAAGGGTCCCTCCCCAGGAGCCGTTGCGGCAGGACTTGCAGTTCTCAAAAATGGTGCAGCCTGGAAGGAAAGCCAGCATGTTAACGGGGAGCCAAGGCAAGGAGAGAGCAGCAGCCTCTGCTTTTCACAATAAATAGAGACAACATCTGTGACTCCTGTGGTGCTGGCCGCTTCCCCTCTGTGCACTGTATCCAACCTCTACCCTCACACCTTGGGAAATCTCATTCCCTCAGATCTGGGGCCCATCTCCCATCTCCCACTGATCAGAGCCCTGAACCTCTGAATCTCATTGCGTCCAGTATAGATGCTTCTCTCAGCAGTCTGAATGTGGGTGCTGATGCAGGCCAAGTGACTCCAGTTTCTCTTGACCTGTCTCTGTCTCCCTCTGCTCCTTCCCTCCTTGCCTCTTGCTACATAGACTTCCCCATCCTCTCTTCCTTCTTGACCTGAACATACAGTTCATCCCTGAGCTCTGTAACTGGCTACAGTATCACCCTTGGGCAGCTCCAAAGCTTACCCAAGAAGCCCTGAGGACTCTTCCAGTGGAAGGTCTTGTTTCTAGAGCATAGTGCTAAAATGTGTTGTCCAGTTAGGCAGAGAGAGTTCTTGTCCAAGCGCCAGCAGAGAGAGTCCCCAAGGAGACACCAGGCAGCCCCTCACCCAGGCAGGTCCATGTGCCCTCTTCCCAGCAGCTGCCTGTATGGACATAGGTCCCCACAAAGGCACAGCAGGAATGTCAACGTACCTGGGTGGATTAAGCAGGAATCACACTCGTTCTCCTCATTCCTGCAGCAGGGAATAGTGTAGCCCACTCTTTCCTTCCGTCCTGGACAGACGCACTCGATCTGGTCGTATTCACAGCATTCCCGACACATGATGTTCCACTCTGCTCCGGGGCAGTTTTCATTGATCACCGTGTACTCTGCCAGCAGGGAAGAGGGCAGTGGGAGCAGAGAGAAGATGGAAAAAAATGTTACCTATCCATGTACAGTCGGATTACATATGGCATGAGGTATTTCCAAGTTTTCGGCATAGGAAATTCCAAACTGTGGTAACACACAGCCAAAATATAAGGCCAGTTTGGGTGTCTAAATTACACAGAGCATTTTGCAGTGCTGGGCAGAGGAGGTAGACAGCCCAGAGCTGAGGAGTAGGCTCGGTTCATTCCTTTTTCTGTAAGGCCTTCCCACTCCTGTGTTGAGAAAAGCGATTAAAAAAAATATGGGGAAATGTGGCCATATGAGAAACTATTTTTAAAACATCTATTATTTAGATTATTATATTATCTTGAATTATTTAGATTATGGTAGCATTTTGTTTTCATGTCCCCTGTTTGAATCTACTAATCCCAAGGAAAAGGGTGTCCAAAGGAAAGACTAATTTCATGGCTGTGATTTAGCCACTTTCACTCTCTATTTTCACTCAGAAGCACACAGTGCTAAACTTGGTTCCACTGCCTAAGGAAACAAGATTTTTTCATTATTTTTAAAGCTTTATTTAATCTGAGCATTTCTTATAACATTGATATCTTTTATTATTTAGTGTAATTTTATATGATGATATTTAAGCCGTTCTGCAAGCGCCCTTTTAAGAAACCACATGCAGATAGCTGAGAGTGCCACAGCCTCTGCAGCTCCCATCTTCCTGGCACCAGCTGCTGTGGAACCGCTACAAATTGAAACCTAACGAGTGCACGTGGCTGTCAGCGCGTCCTCAGCCCGCTGACAGCCCTGACGGCCTCTGATGATAAAAAGTGTGAGAGCAGACTAGAAAGATGAGATGTGAAAGAAACATAATGAGACTCTTTCTTTCTTCTCCCCCCCCCTCCCCTTTTTGTCTTCTTTTGTTTTGGCTGGATAATATCCTTTTTTCCTTTGTTTTAAGCGCTGAGTGACAGAGCTGCTTTGCTGTTGCAAAAAGCCACCATGACTCCAAAGGAGAGCAGCGTGCCTGCACCTGGTTCCCTTTGCACACAAGGTCTTTCTTCATTCCCTTGTGCCTCATAATCTAATTACATCGTCTGCTTTAGCTCCCCACTGCTAAACCTTGCTGCTCTGTCTCACTTGATTCTCCATGGCCTAATGAAGCCTGATTCCTGAAGGCTTATCTTTTTCCTTAATGATATTTACTTGGTCCATCAAAAAGGGACCACCAACAATTCCTTCATTTTTTACTTTGTCTGAGAAATTAAATTTACCCCTTCAGTTTCCTCAGAATGAATCCTTTTTTTTTGTGCCTGATATAGAGACAACTGGAAATGCTATCACAATTCTGACTTCAGAAAAGGTTGCACTTTTTTCTAAAACCTTTCCATTCCCCTCTGCTCCTCTTTCCCCACCCCACAACCATTCTAAAAAAAGAAGAAAGCTGCTCTGGCATTTGGTAAGATTCTGTATTTTTTTTATTCCAATAATAAATTCTTGCATCAAAATAATCATAGTGCTTAGCAATTATAGAGCTTGTTTTTTTTTTTTTGCCCATAGATCTCAGCTTGCCTCACAAAGCCCTTTTTACCAAATGAGAAAGTGAAGCAGAAAGAGGTGAAGTGACTTTGCTCAAGGTCCCAGAGAAAAACAATGGCAGAGCCAGGAATTAGACTCCAGCCTTCTCATTCCCAGAACAGCAGTCCATCAACTTGACCATGTTGGGACTTGTTAGCCTATGCCTATTACTCTCTTTTAATGAAGCCATATATCTGTGAACTGCATCTGATTCAGATTCCAGAGCAAATTGATTACACGTGTCTAATTATCTTATTAGAACTGACACTCAGTTTGATACTTCTCAGTGTACATCACTGAAAAGAGCTGTTTCTGTGGTGTGTGGGGATGGAGGGTCTCCCTCTTACTCAAAGAAAGACACCAAAGTTTGAGTAATAAACAGCTACCCAAAGCTCAGAAGCTTTTGCAAAGCTTCCTTCAAATTCATGGATCTCCCAGCTCGAGACAGAAAAGTAATTTCCCTCAAGATTTCTAATGCCTATTAAAGAAAATGGCTATTTCCATTTGGACTGTGTTTGTAAATTTCCCAAGACAAAGTATTATCTTTAAATTGATGCAAATGTTCAAAGACAAAGTTGTACTGGGATGACTAAGACATGTCCCCATCCCTGGAGGGATTCAAAAGTTGGTTAGATAAAGTCATGAGCCACTTACTTAATGTAACTTCAAAGTTAGCCCTACTCTGAGAGAAGGACAAGTTCTGATGACCTCCAGAGGCCCCTTTTAACCTGCATTTGTCTGTGATTCTATAAAATGTCATGCATATATTTATATACATTGTGCGTGTATTTATTTTTATAGGCACAGCTTGTGTACGCAACAGGACGAAGGAGCAGATACGCCAGTTTCTCACATTGAATTCAATAGGTCTGTTTGTGTAAGATGAGTTTAAGGTAATGCCTTATGTTAAGATGGTAGCAACAGATCTTGACCCTTGAGGAACTAGAGAAATAAATTTGCTGTCACCTAGAAATGCGTTTTGCTCACTTCTTGCCCTTGTATCAACAGAGTCAATAAAATAGCCTGCCTTTTGATTTATTGCCAGTTCAATTCCCTTTCAAGTTCTCAGGTACTGCAGTTTGGGTAACACATATAGCCACAACAAAGAAATTGGTGGGCCTGAGGTTTTTTTGAAAGGATCTTCTCTGGGATTTTCTTTACAGAAGCCACAAAACGGATTATTCCCGAGTTCAGGAGAAGCAATTTGTTAAATAAATTTGCGTGAAGCCTTGAGAGCACCTCTTTGCTCGCAGCGGCTCCCGTTGCTCTTGCAGAGGTGTCTCCGGGCGGCTACACCGGCAGGGAAGGCAGGGGAAGCCGAGGCCAGGGGTGCAGGAGGGGCATCCCCTGGCCCTGGAGTGGAAGCTGCCCCATATGTGCCCAGCGCAGCTGCTCAGGGCCACCATGTCACCCAGAGGGGCAGGACGAGGCCTTACCAGCTGCCCCATGGGAGTCTGGGGGCAGTAACCACTTGCCCACCGAGGACTTGCTCTTATTTCCAGCTATTAGCTCCAAATGGAAGAGAAGGAGGCTGCAAAGAGCACAGGAGCTGCCAAGCAGCAAAAGGCTGCAAGGCAGCCTGGCTTTGCTGGGGCTGCCTGGGGCTCTCCCAGCAGGGCGGCCTGCAGCGGCAGCGCCGTCCGTGCTGTGGGGCCGGCCGTGCTGTGGGGCCGGTCATGCTGTGGGCCTGGCCATGCTGTGGGGCTGGCCGTGCTGTGAGGCTGGCCGTGCTGTGAGGCCGGCCATGCCTCCCCTGCGTGGGGAAGCGACCCAAGGAGCTGCCTGACAACCCGTGCAAAACGTTCAGCTGCAAGGGACAGACAAGCCGCAGCACAGGCAAACAAACAGTGGATTAATTTAAGGGATTTTAGTGATGGAAGAAAAGCCCCCTAAATCCAGGCACTCCTCTGGGGCACAGGGAAGCATTCCAGACCCCCAAGGCTTTCTCCAGCAGGTTGCAGCCTGCAGCACCTTTCTGCAGACCTGCAGCCTGTCCCTGCCAGCAGTGTGGGCAGGATCCCCAAGGGCTGAGCAAGGAGAAGGCTGAGCTGTGTGAGGGGAGCTCAGTGGGCTGCTGCTGCCATTCCCCACCTCAGGTGCTATAAAAGCTTTGGGGCAAACTGGGTTTTAATCTGCTGTGCTATTGCACTTCTCCTGCCACCCACTCCCCAACAAAATTGCAGCAAACAGCTGTGGTTTTCCTTGCATCCTTCATGTGCTGTGGCACATGGTTCTCTCATTTGCCTCTCATTTCATCTTCACCTTTCCAAAAAGGTGCTGAGTCTCTCGGCCAAGAGAAGTGCTTGGGCCAGCCAGCCTGGCATGCAGCAGAGCAGCTCGAGCACTCTGTAGTGCAGTAATACTCTCCCTGACACAAATGTGTCTGTTTTTCCTATCATCCGCGTGGTCTGGGCGCACACATGACTCAGACAACTCTCCCTTTGCCAGACCTCAAATATGATCCTATTCCAAACTGCAGGACCTCGGAAAATGAGGTGATAAAAACCCTACAAGAAATTCTTTTATTAGTACTTGGAAAGGGTCAGGATGGAGGTTTGACAGAAATATTGTTAGCAATTGAATAAAAATGCCACCTTCCAAAAGGGTAGCTTTTATTGCACCCTTCTGAAAAGCCAGAACTTTCCTAGTGCAGGCTCCATTAACACTCATCCTGAGGGCTGGAGAGATGTTACTTATGCTTATGCTAGGGAGTTCAAAGAGGATGCCCAAGTAATAAAAAATAGCTGCAAGGATAAGGCCATCTTAAAGCACTAGATCCATTCAACACGAGCTCTATCGGAAAGGATGGTGATGAGTCCTGGGGGATATACAGAGAGCCCGGTCAAATCTCTCATTCAAGGGAAAAGCACAGACCTGTGAGGGATGGAAAAAAAGTCTGATCATCAAAGAAAGCTGTGTCTTACAGCTCAAGGATGAAGGGAGAACTGCCAAAAGTCAAGCTGAATTTGACCTTGCAAAGGAAATTAAAATAAAACAAAATGTTCTTCAGACATATAAAGAAGTAAAAAAAAAAAAGGAAAGGAGGAAAGAAGAAGAGAGGCTCCTGTGTGATGGTGGCAGAAGATATATAAGACAGTGGTCCAAACTGCAGTGAGTTATTCCTTGTCTCCAGGGAAGCTGTTGATGGCTCCACTGGAGCCTGCCTCTGCCTGGGAGCAAGGCAGACGGTGTTGGAAGGTGCAGAAGCAAATGAGGTATGGTCCACATGCAAGGGAGCTCCTAAGGTCCACATACAAGGGAGCTCCTAATCCGCTGCAGTTTGGAGCTTGAGATGCCCAAGTGAAGCAGCTTCAGGTTTGTTTTTTCTTGATAGGTCAGGCTTTAAACTGTGGTGATTCAGGAGCTGAGGCACCAGCACGGTCCTGCCTCAGGGAAGGCCAGAGAGCTGATCAGGGTAAAACCTGAGCTTCAGCACACTGTGGAATGTCTTTGCTGTAGTGAATCTATCAGTTACAAACAGCTTACTGGATAGGAAAGCGTCTTACCTGGGAAAATTCAACAGCTAAGAACACAGGTGTGTTGAAACAAGCCTGATGACACCAATTGACTCCATGTCTTCCAATTCTCTGGAAGAATGACTTTTTTAGCATTTGGCAGTCATATTGAGCTGACAAACACATGCTGGTGAAATGGGGCACTCTTCACTGCCCCATCTCTCCAACTTCCCACCCTTACTCCCATCTTTGTGCTGGCATTAGCTGCTGTGTGGAGGGGCCAGAGGAGTGATCAGAAGTCTAGAACTGATCAGAAGACTAGTCTACAGCCTTCATTCTTCCTTGCCAAGAAAAAAGGAGATGAGTTTACAACCTAAATGTGCTCCTTATTCCTTCAAGAGACAAAGAACCTTAGGAACCTGTGTCCTATCTACCAGGAGAAAGTGATTTGTAAAGACATCCGTATCTTGGTCTGAACTGATGTTCCATCCTACAAGTCTATTCTGTTCTCTGGCAGAGATGAGTTCTCTTTCCATGCCCCAATTTATCCTTCAGCGTATTGATATAACACTATTAAGGCTCAAAGAGGTTCTATTTCAAATTGTTCTGAAATGTGCTCTACACATTAGAAATTAATTGTAAATATGAGCAGATAAAAACAGATATGACTGTAAAAGGGCCCACAAATGACCACTATATGAAAGCGATTGGTCAACCAGTACAGATTTCACCAGTTAGAGAATGCTCTTTTTTATTTATTGCTTTTTACATTTTGAGCATGCTCATCAGCAGCAATGACTGCCTCGCACAGAAGTAGGTAACATTTGAATCTGAAGGAGCAGTTTCTTAAGGTTCTTGTCAGACAATTTAATAATATTCTTCTATTGTCTTCCATTTAATAACACTAAAATGAAACTTTTTTGTTTGAAGGAAAAATAGCTCTGATTGAGATAAATCCTAGTGAGAGCCAATTCATTTTCTTTCTCTGTAGGTCTATCGCATTTTTGTTACTATTTTATCTTGCTCTTTTCTTATTCGGTTCTACTTTTTCAGGGCTGGTATGTAAGCTGGATCCCATCCCATATGTGCTGTGTGTGCAGACCTGACGTGAACAGCAACAAAAGCTCTAAAAAATGCAGCTGCTGTGGCATTTGTCACCTGCAAATAAGAAACACGTTGGGTGAAACTGTAGCTCCACTCTGTTGAATAGCAGAACACTAACTTCAACAGAGGCAAGATTTTATTCTTTGGCCAGAAAAACAGATCTGGGGAAATAAGAGATGTTCTCTCTGAGAGAGGTTTAATGAACCATTAGGAAACACTGCACCTCAAACAAGCAATAATGACAGTAAATGCAGGTCTTTAACCTCTTTTTGCCTCAGATAGCCCCTTGTGCAAATGATGACCATTTTCATACTAGATGGGTTAGGAGGTTGAAGAGGTTAATGCTTTCTCTAGAAACACTTGCTTCTCTTTGGAAATTATGGTCTCCATTATTCATTTTAGCAGCCAGACTGATCAGAAGAGCAGCTAAAATCCATCCCTGTTTTAGTTTTACTCATCCTGCTTACTTTATGGATTGGAGACTCCTGGATAATCAGCCTGCTTCTCCTGGTGAGTCAGTTAGCAACCTTTCACAGCTATTAGTGTGTGTTTTCACATAGCAGGAAGAGTGGAAAGAAAAAACGGTGCAACTGTTTCTACAAGAAAATGCAAGAACAGCTTGTGAACACAGGAGAAATCTACTTATACTAAGGTGATGCTGGGCTCTTAATAAATGTGCATTAATTCCACTGCCTGCCTTTTTTAAGTCCTAAATGCAGGATTGTGCTGAAAGCAAGCTAAACTACCGCAGAATATATACTCTATTTAAGGAATGCATTGAAAACTGTCTGGTGTCAGTACAGCTGTGTTCTGCTGGGTGAGACCACTTTTGTCTTCAGCTCTGCCTTTTTAACAATTCAGATCATGGTTTGTATAAATAAAAAGGCTAATGTAAATTCTTCTTTGACTCAAGAAGTGGAATCTGCCTGATGTTTTTGAATATAAGGGTCTCGTCCGGGTTTTTGGTTGTCATACAGCGTTGAGTAGCTGCAGTTTTCAGAAGTAAATAGCTGTGAAGTTCCATAGGTGATAGATTACCCTCAGTGTGCTCCTGTGTTGAGTCGAATGGGTTAACAGCAGTGCCTTTCTTAAACTCCAAAGCTTCTGCTCTCAGCTCAGCTATGATAAGCAAATCACAAACTCCCAAGAGCTTTGCTCCAAGGAGAGTTGAATTATTGGTTCAATAAAAAAACATTTTGGAGATCTCTGTTGGGTCATTAACAGTATTTCCAGTATGACTTCCAAAGCTTGTATCTGTCCCACACTGCCTCTTTTACTTTGCCCATAATAAAAATCAAGTATCTTAGTGTAACCAAAAGGAAAACCGAGTGAAAATTCTGCTTCCCACTCGTGAAGTCTATAAGTTGCCCATTCTTAAGGGATCCTGTGGGCAAATATATAAACTACATGCACACAGACAGCTCCGAGTTTTTCTGGCTTTTACTGTTAACTGCAGGAGTCTCCGATAAGTCTTCCTGCAGGTTGAAGCCTCAGTGCCCCACTGCCCCTCAGCCAATATTGCCTCTGCTTTCATGGCCACCTGGTTATGCTGGTGCCCCCCGTTTTCCCCTTGTGGTAAATCTGCTGCATCTCCTCATCTCGCCTCTCTACCCACTACTGATGGGCGCTTGACAAGGAGGTGGGGCAGGTAGCACTAGGAGAAGGTTCTTGCTCTTGTTAGAAACTTTTCCTTTCTTCTATGTCTCAGCAGAACTTTACCAATGGTGGTAAAAATACCATGTAAAAACATGCCTGTGAACTGCACACCCCAAGTAGAAATGCTCTTTTTCCCCATTTTTTTATACTGAGGCCTGTTGTTTGCCTATCTCCCCATCAGGGGCAGAGTGCTTGGGCCCCAGACTCAGGACACTGCAGAAAGTGTCTGTGTCTCCACTACATCTCAGATCCCATTCCAGTTCAAATATCATGCATCTCCCCCTTGCCTCAAAACACCACACAGTTTTCTCCTTCTGTATTTTTTTTTGTCACAGATGGCTTTAAATTACAGGCCATCCATGCCATAAAGCAGGATGTTTTTAGCATCTAAAATAACCTGAATAAATTTACCCTAAACTTTCCCTTTCCTCAGTTTCTTCTCTGTAATTGTGAAATGCCATTTGTGATCTTGCTGTTGGCCCTGTGGTATCATGTATTTGTCTCTGAAGGGCTGTAACAGGGTAGAAAAGCCAGGATTAGACCAAAACTCAGAGGTCATTACATTACCCATCAGGCCTGGATTTCTTTCTGGCCAGGAGAAGCATATTCTGGCCAGGAAAATTACACTAACACCATCATGAAGTGGTGTTTTTTTCCTGTGCTGTAAGACAAGGAAATACAGATGTGGCACTTTGGAGATAGCAAGAGCATCATTGAGATTAGAGAGCCCATGAGATGAGAGCTCAGTAATGGGGCAAGGGGCACAAAGATGGGCTTTGGAGGCATATGAGAATATTTGGGAATCTGTGCAGAAGGGCCAGCTGCGGCATTTAGACCCATGAGCACACACAGCATGGCAAGGCACCGGCGCTAAACACAGAGGGCTGGGGCCAGGCTTGTCTTGGGTGCTTTTTCCATACAACAGCTTGAGATTTGGAGTGCAGTGGGCACAGCACAGCCCTAACAGAGGACAGCAGGATGCCCACAGGGCCACCTGCCTCGCCACATTCCTCCTTGGCCAGGGACACACAAGGGTGCCACCGAGGACATCCCTGTCCCCATCCAGAGCATCCCATCTGCTGGGCTCACACGATCCTGGGAGCCCTCTGCGTTGGAGGCGGCCTCAGGGCCCAGCACAAGGACTCCCAGGACACCCTCAATGTGGAGAGCTGGTCCCGCGAGCTTTGTCCGTGCAGGAAACCCAAACATGTGAACTGGAGTAACCCGCTTGCTGGGATTGAACGCATCTGGACGTGTCTGAGCGCGCTGCTCCTCCAGACAGAGGACGGCGCGGGAGGGGGAGAGAGTTTGGGAAGGACTTAGATAGGCAGAGACACACACAAACACATATATTTTTTAAAGGGAATATGAGTCACTTGCATTGGAAGTTTATTCCAAAAATCAACTCCCAGACCTCCCCTGACTCCTGCCCCCAACTCTCGAGGCAAGCCCTGTGCAACTGGGTGTGATAAACACAGACAAAAATTGGATACATCTGCAGGGAGGAGGCAAAGCGATTTTCCAAGCTGCCTTGACATGCTAAGGCCATCACACTCCAAAACTGTCCCCCTGCAGCGCTGGGGACACTCTGGACAGGGCAGGACACACTGGGAGAGGCAGAGGGAGACGGGAGAGGGGCTCTCTGCACTGCCTGGACACGGGTCCTGCAGGCTCTGCCTGCTGTTTCTCACACTGCTTGGCTGTGTTGCCTGGAAAGGGGTTGTATCACCAGGGTTAGTGTGAGTCCTTGCCCAGGGCTTGCCCTGTGCTGGCTGTGGACCCTCCAAGGCGGCTGCAGGGCCCCAGATTGTTTATATCCACCTGAGGCGATCTGGAGGTGGTCACCACCTCACCTGCACGTCCACATGGCCATGCTGGGCGATGCTGGGCACCAACCACGTGCAGGTCGTCCCTGCAGCCTCCTCCAGGCGCACACAGCGTGTGCCGAGGGGCATCCTGACAGACACCGCGCAGCACGGACACCTTGACAGAGAGTGTGTGACACGGGCACCCTAACAAACTACACACCATGGGCACCCTGACAGAGAGTGTGTGACAGGGGCATCCTGACAAGCTACACACCATGGGCACCCTGACAGATGACACACACCATGGGGACGCTGACAGACAGCGCGTGCCATGGGCAGCCTGAGCGCGAGCCGAGCCTGTGCCCGCCAGCGTGCACTTTTTGTTTCACCTTATCAAGGAGAAACTGAACGTGCTGGTTCAGCAAAAACACAGATCAAGACTTGCCTATAAAGATGGACTTTAGGGAGGCTTCCCCTTTGAATGAATAATATTGGCAGGGCTAAAGATCAGTTCGGAAACAATGTGTGGCTTTTGTTTTCCTCCTTTCCTTTACTTTTTTTTCTTCCCTTCCCTTCATTCTTGGTCTTGGGGCTGGAGAGGAAAGTCTTTGTCGTGCCAACCTAAACAAATTACGTTTTACAATTCAGAGGCTTAAATGCCTCTTTTTATCATCATTTCCTTAGCACTGAGTGTTGAAAAAATAAAGCGGTAGTAAGTGAAGTGAGCGCATACCCTTCTCTTGATGGCCATTGGCGACTAAGCCCAGCCAGTTGTTTCTCTTTAAGGCTACTAAGTCTGTCTGGAAGTTATCCCTGGACAAGCCTCCCCCACGCTCCGAGCCGGCAGGAAAGACCGAAATAAAGCAAAGCCCCTTCCTTCTAGTTCTCGCATCCCTGCGGAGCGCTCCGCTTCCCATGACAGCGCAGGAGACGAGACCCCTGAGCCCGTGCAGGCGGGAGGCGCCGCTCGGCCGCGCGCGCTCGCTTACGGTACCTCTGGGCAAGCAGGCGGCCAGCAGCAGCTGCAGGAGGGCGAGCGCGACGCGTGTCCAGGGCGCTCGCTCCATGCTGCCGGCCTCGCCGCGCAGCCGCTGCTCCGGAGGGGAGAGCAGGCAAGCGGCTTTAGTGGGACCTCGGCGGCTCCGGGCTGCGAGGCATCTCGGGTTTCAGACCTCGGCTCGCTCCCATCCTCACCAGAGGGGAACTACCTTCAAGAGACTTCTCAGGCGTCCAGAAGCACGACGTCACCCCAAACCTCTCCAGCTGCTGCCTTAACCCTTTCCGGACTCCGGGATGGGCTTGTTGGCTTGCAGTGCTCAGCCCAGAGGCAGCGGTTTTCATCTCAGAAAGAGAGAAATCCATGAAGGGAAGGAAGTGCCTGAGAGTGATCCCGGGCAGGCTCAAGTTGTCCGTGTCTCCAGAAGGAGGCACTTGGTGGCTGGTGCCCTCGGTGGGGTTTGTTCCTGCAGGAGCAGGGCCATCACAGGATGGGTGCCAAGAGGGCATTCCCGTGCCATCCCACGTGCCCGTCGGGCGGCTGTGCCCAGTGTCGCCTCACGACGAGCTCGGAATAGACACGTGCTTTTATGGAGGGGCAGATGAATGAATGCGGCTCGCCCAACACTCACTGCACCGAGGATGGAAACCACAAAGCACAAGGGGAATCACTTGGAGCACACGCTCCCCAGCTTGTCAGAAGCTTTCCCATAGAGTCGATCTCTTCCAGAAAGCAGTTTTGGCAAAATTGAAGTGTTTTGTCTGAGCACATTGATATTGAGGAAATGTTCAATCCAAACAAAGAAGATCATTTCATGTGGATTTTATATCTGTGCCTTTTTCTGCTTTGGCTTTTCTATTAGCACATGCTGCTGATTTTATCTGGTCTCCAGCTCATGTGCTATACTGGTATACTTCATACTTTCTAATATTTTTCTAGTTCAATTTTGTGATCCCATCCAAAGGAAATATTTCACAGTTCTAAACCAGACTTTCTCCATTTCCTTTCTATAGCAAATTTTCAAAAATTGCACAGACTGTCAAAGAAAAAAAATGAAATATTGGAATTTTCTGTGGAATAGAAACTCAGGCACCTCAAAGGCTTTGACAAATACCTACCGCTCTTTGCAAAGTTCTCAGGCATGTTGAGCAACCTCAAAAATTTGCAAGCAGTAGCCAATGGAAACCTTGAGCAGTTTGCTGCAGTGGAAAATCCATTATGCCTTCAGGTGGTCTTTCACAGGATGAATTGTTTTATCAGGACATCTCTCAAGGTTATGCCTCTCTGTCTGTCAGCCTGCTGACCTTAACTCTGAGCAGTCTTTGTAATGTTTGTACACCTTCCATATAAAGCTGCCTTTTTTCTCTAAATAATTTTTTGCAACATTCATGCAAACCCACCAGTGAGAATGTTAATGTGAGAAGGACTCTGGAGAGATACTAAGATTTCAATCTTTATGACACGCAGTGATACTCAGAGCTTGTAACCCACTGTTTCAAGGACATTTGGTCCCTCAGCTGCCGTTTGACTTTCTGTGAGGCTCCCAACAGTGAATTAGGTGATGATGACAGAGATAGCAGCAATTGATCAATAAATATATAGCTTCTGCTTCTTCAACATAATCTTCTGACTACCTCAGTGTGATCTATAGATACTAACTAGGTTTCCACACATCCTACACATTAGTAGTTCCTGTTCTCTACCTGTGAAGTCACTGGCAAATCCTCAACAGCTTTTGTGAAAAAAATGAAGAAGTGGAGGCTTATGAAATGAAAGATCTCTTTGGCCATGGGAAAAATTACAATGAAAATCCATACAAAGATGAAACTGAGTCCTAGTATAAACTGAACAACATTTACTGCAATGTTGCCAATCTTAACTTTCAAAAACCTTAAAAATTTTGGAATACCAGTGAAATACATTTCTGAAAATGTGCAATTGGTGGTTTGAATACTTCCGTTTTCGTCTGAAAGCAGTGTCACGTGTGTATTTTAGTTAATTGTGTTTAGCATTTTCTTTTTAGATTTAAGGTGAATGTCCTGCGATCTCCCTACTTGTGGTGCATGGCAAGCTGTAAGGCATGTAACTGCACGGCATCCTGCTTCTGAGGTGAGGCACCGCTGCGTTTGCTTCCTCTGCAATGGCCTGGGCTGATATTTTCTACTTTGTCCCCAACTTTTGTGGACTTGTTGTTTCTGTCTATGCTGAGTTTCACCCAAAATTCAAGATGAATCCGAAGACGTCTCATGGGAATTCATTTGACAACTCTACTTTTTTTCTTTCACAAGTGACCTATAGGAAATCAAAGACTGCACAGAATGTGAATGAAAATCCATTAAAAGCTCCAGATTTACAGGCCCCAGAGAACATTGACAGATACCAAGTGGGAATGTAGCCTTCCTTGCAAATGTTCATTATTTTCAATGCTAGTTCCTCCTGCACCTCCTACATATTTCTTCTTCTCAAAGCTGATGTTGACACGGCCTCCTCCTGCTACCAGCCCTCCTTTCTGAATCAGCCCCTGGATGGTGACCCAAAAAATGCCTTGAAAAATACTAACAAGGCTCCAAAAGTCCTACTGGGCACTTTTAGGCTTTCAGTACCCATGTCCTCAGGTCTTGATGACCTTTCTGGTCTCAGTCAGGCACTTTGCAGAGGCTCTCACAGTACTCCTTGTTCGGCAGAAGAATTGCTGTCCGGATGTCCGAGTTGCGTTCTCTCTCCAGAATGAATGCTTTACTTGATACTGTTCCTATAGGGATTGTCAAAGATTTCATGAAAAAGGCTGACAATGAAACCCCTGTGTTAAATAACAAGGCAGGAACAGAAAAACTCAGATGAACTCATGATAGTATTTCATATTTATGCCAGTTTGTTTTGAAGAAGTGTTAAGCTCAAAATTCTTTCTTAAGCCTAGCTTTGGGTTCCTTTAAAAATCCATCACTGCTTAGTGTCAGGAAGAAAAAATGCTAACTCCTTTTTACTCTTTTTTTCATTCCTTTCCATTCTCCCCAATCCAGTGGAACTAGCATCTCTCTTTTGTGTGTAAATAAATAAATAAATAAATAAAGACCACCTAAATAGCTGAAAATGATGAAAAGGGATGTCCTTACTTCTTCACAGAGAAATATCAGCTGTTCTGGCATCTGTGGAATTCTAACTGGTTTATTTCACAGCCCAAATTCCTGGTACCCAAACAAAACACTTCACATCATGAAATGCAACCGTGGGCCTGAAAGCTGGCATGGAGATAACCAAGGCTTAGAGCTATCTGCGGAGGAGTCTTGTGAGAACCTATATTGAAATCAGTTCATATTGTGAAGAGAAGGGAAATTCCAGAGCATAAAATACACAGGACACTGAAAATCAGAGGCTTAAGATCTAATACATAGGGTTTTTTTTGTAAAGGCCAGTACTCTTGGGGAAAAATACCCACAAGGGCCACAAGTATTTGTTTATTTGAGCCAGTTCTGATGGCATGAGTTCCAACACGGTTGGAAAGGACTAGTGAAGTTGCACACGTCCTGTTTATGGAGCAGCTCTGGAGGGACACCTTCTGTTTTAAGATGAAAAGTGGCCTTTCTGGCTTATGGAGGAGTGGGCTAAAAAAGAGGAAAGCTGATAGATCTCTGTCGCCTTCTATTTTCCTTGTCTCCCAGAGAAAACAGTTATAAGGCAACCAGGGAATATAACTGCCCTCAGCATTACTCAGGAGTGCTTAAGCTAGCTTAGCACCACGCAAAATCAAGCTTACTAAGTGGATCCACTGCCTACCTAGAGAATGACTAAGCAGCCAAAGAAGTTACTTGCGGCTGCTTCCCAGCTTTGCCAGCTCGCTGCCTCCCTGTCCAAGCTGGCCAACGGGATTTGGCCCGGCCCTGCCAAGGTGATGCCCGGCTTGTGCGGTGCTCCGGGAGGTGCTCCAGTAGGCGCTCCTTGCCTTCCTGTGGAGAGGCAGCGACCAACAGGCACAGCCCCCCAGCCACATATTTCAAGCTGTGTGTAATTCTCAGTGCAAGCTCTTAGTCAAGTGTCTGCAGTGCTGAGGAATCTCGCCCTAGTATTTGGCTGCAGTGCTCGAGCCGGCCCCTTTGCTGAACAAGCTTAAGTGCAGGTCGGAAAAGTGCATTACTCTGAAACTTAAACTGCAGAACAGCCTAGCACAAAAACTGAGAGAGTTGACCTATTTTAATAGTGATTATAAAGTAGCTTTATTTTTAAATTATTGTAAGATAGTATTAGTGTATAAAATGTTTTAAAGTAGTAGATTATCTCATGGAGTAAAACAAGCTATTTGATAATCAATAACTGACCACTGGATGAATAATTAATATGCAATTTATACCACTAACTTGTACATCTATAACTCAGCGATCAAAAATCTGAGACATGAAAACACTGTGTGTTCCAATCAGCAAGAAAGGAAAGAATGTCACCATGTTATCACAGAGAAAACTGAGATGCAGGAAGAGAAATAAAAGTTCACATCCTGCAGCAGAACAGGAAGGAACACAGGAGCTTCACTCCCGTTTGGTAGCTGAAGCTCTGGACTCTCCTGACTGAGAGGACTCCCTGAGGAATAATTAGAGAGGACAGTATAGTTCGATCTGGACTTGAGGTAAAACCACTGATTCAGAGCCGGAATGACTTCTAAGTTGTTGGGGAGTTTTTTTCAGTCTTTTAAAGTTTAGGGAGTTTCTATTTCCTTCTGTTTTCAGAAACTTCTGAATTTTCTTGCTTCTTTTACTGGAGCCTTACCAGAAAATTCTTATTTTGTGGCTTCTACCCAGATGATTCTACCCCAAATGGCCATGATGATCTTGCAAACTCCAGAGGTCCTGCTGGAAAGAAATCTGTGATTTTTCAATGTTTCTCATTTGTGCTACTGCAGATTGGATGCCTTCACAGGATGTCCTTCTTACAAGTAGATTTAGATGCAATTTCTCTGTTTTCCTCTTCTCACAGACAAGATCCCCACTGAAACTAGTGGAGTCTTCTGCCAAAAGAAGAGTTTAAATCTTTTGAGTCCAAACCTACTCCTGGTGGATGTGGTGTAAGTATGTCATGAACTTCAGTGACCGCCATGTAGTGCCCATCATACCCAAACAAAATCCAAAGAAAGTCTTTGAGAGAGAATATGAAAGAAAATTGACCAGCTGAAAGCCTGGAAAGAGCTTATATCTCAGAGGGGAAATTAAATTTGAGTGAAAGTCAAACCTGGAGCTTTAAGAGTAGCACTAAGAGCAGTTAATGGAAGATTAGCACTAAGGTTTTATACCTTCCCTCAAACCATTTCTGTTGAATGAGGGAGCCCTTTCACAGGAGAGATTACAAAGTGTTTGCCTTTAAAGTACAGCTTTTAAGCGAATTTCCAGGCCTTACTATAACATCATAGGAATATTTTATAAGTTTCTAGGAGTGTTAGGACTACACTTTGCCCTTTGAGCTTCAAGTCCTAGCATATGTGAGAACCGCAACAGCCAGCATTTACGAACCACAGTAGGACTGGAGCAGCCTCCCTCTCTCGAGGCCTGGGCAGGCTGTGGGGCTCTTGCTGCCCTCAGCCATGCGAGCAGTCCCCGGCTCTGCATGGGATGTTCATCGCCAGCATCGCAGCCTGGGAAAGCAAAATGGGCTGGGGAGGAAGAAGCCAGAAGGACTGGGTGTGTAGCACCAGCACACGTCACACCCCCAGACCTAGCAGGATTTACGATGGGAACGGTTACACTGGTACTTCTTAAAAAGATCTTTTCAGGAAAATTGAGGCAGTTTAAACTTTATGATTCCAATTACATTTCTGGGCAGGTAATCAGCAAAATATGGCCAGAAAAATGTGAATGCTTAATGGAATCTAAGAAGCGATAAAAAATTTTCAGTTGTTATTTTATACCTTAATCTGTTATCTTATACCTCAGTCTGCATGTTTTTCTTCATGATTTTTTTGCATTTCACATGTATATACAGTCTCTGATGATCTTCATCACAGCAACATGTAAGAAAAGACACAGGTGGAAGGTTTGGTTTGCAATTCAAACTAGTCAGTAGTCAAGGATACTTATCAGTTGACTAGACATTGACATTGCACTTGGAGGAGGTACAGAGAAGAGCTTTAATTAAGTATTTCTTTAAGTGTGAGTATGTGAAGATAAAAATTGTGTATATTCAATCATTCTTATGATATAGATTTTCCTTCATAGGTTAATAATTAAGACTTGCTAAAGAATAAAACTTTGTCTGTACAACTGAGTCTAACTGATAAAATGAAAGAGACAGGAAATTAGGTTTTTTGCTTAGGTCTCGTGTTTGATGGCCACAGCCACACTTGAGTCAATATGAAGGTCAAGAAGAACATATAAATTTGAAAAAAAATTAACAATGCTCTATTTAGAAGGCCAGCCTACAGCTACAGCATGAATATGCAGGCAGATGAATATGCATATGAAATAACGTTCAAACATATGTACGGTGGAGGCAGTTACTGAAGGGTCAGATTTTCAGAGGTGCTGAATGTCTATATTTCCAAACTGAAAGTGCAGTGTGTAGTGCTGATACCTGGAGGGCTGTAACTCTAGAACCTCCTTACAGGTTGCAAGTGCACTGCACGTAGATACTGCAGTGATGCCACACTTGAGCAGCGCTGTCTAATAAATTAAGCACTTAGTTAAGCCTTATTTTTTGTGATCTCCTCTCTTCCTTTCATTGATTCCCACAAAAAAAAATGAAATTAAAGCTCACTTTTTCTCTCTCTTTAGAGAGAGAAAGTCTATGATTCAAATTCACCAGAGAACCCTTACGAAAGGTCTGTAAGGAGGAAGAAGTCTAGCTAGGAACAATTGTAAAATTCTAATCACTGGGATTAATAAAATCATCCATCCTTTTTACAGTTGTCTTGCATGTATTGCAAGTAAATAATCAATAAATCTTGAGTAATACAACATTATCTGTCACATCCCCATGCACCTTTTGTGAATTTGGTCTGCAATCATTTAACACGCTGCTCTGCTAATCGTTACCCAGTTTTACACCCTTCTTCTCTGATTGGCCTGATTGAACTTGAGGATCAGTGGACATGTGAAAAGGATGACAAAGACAATAAAAATCTAATGATTCAGAGAGAGACAGCAAGACTGCACAAATGAAAAGACAAAGCAGCTGAGATCTTTCAAAGCAGTAACTAGAACAAACAGACAAGGTCATCAGGGCATTGCAAAACTTGATCTCATGACATAAAGAAATATACAGAGTGAAATCTCAAGCCAGAACGCAATCACTTTAATTCTATTTAAAAAGACATCATCATCTCCAACTACAACAAAAATAGGTGCTGAAAAGCCAATTGCTGAAAAGTAGCATCTCGTCTACTTTTTTTTTTCTCTATCAGATGTTGCAGGGGCAGTTGACAGTTCTGATAATCTGGTTATTTTTCTCCATGAGATACTTGTCACCTTCCAACTCTGGTAGGTCAAGCCGCTACTGATATTATGTTTAATTTTTAAAAAAAAAATCATGAAAAATATATCCTGGTATTTTTTTCATTATTTTTGGATAGTGATATTGGAAGACGAATGAGAAAGATCTTACAGTGCAATATACAGTGTCTGGCTGTTTAAATTGTGTGCAGTTCTTAAGCAAGGATCTGTTCCCATCCCTTCCACACCAAGGTTATATTAATTATTATGGGGAATATTTTTTTGCTGTCTATTGAGTCAAAAACAGTCACACTTTTCAGGAACACATATTCAGCAGCTGGTGGGATATGTTTGTGTCAGGAAATGCTTCTTTGAGTATCTAATGCTGTAAAAAATGCAACTTTGTATAATTCTGTAATTTCTAGCTATATAAATAAAAGCAGGGGAGGCTTATGAGATTTATAAACTGTTATGAGATTTATAAAGGAAGAAACTCTATGCACAAAACCCAGGAGCTAAAAAGTTCATTTAAGTTAATGAAAGACTTTAAATAGCTCATAAGACCTCTGCTTAAAATATCTGTGATGATATTTATACAGTACTGATCACAAAGGTATTTTAAGCTCTGACCCAGCAAAGGCTTAAGCATGTACTTAGCTGTGGTTAAATCAGTAATGGCGCTGAATTCAGTGGGGCTACATGACAGTGAGGCCTACAGGCCCAAGCGTGCTACCGTAAGTGAAATCTGGGCAGTGGGGCAGCTGAGAGCTCATGGCTGGAGCCCAGGCCCCCAGCAGCTTGCAGGCACCTGGGCTACTTCAGCAAGGTGCTGCGGGCCCAGTACAACATGGGGACACCCCTCAGGCCAGCAGCCACCAGCGGGCTCCCCTAGGCCACTCCTGGCTTTGGAGATAATGGAACAAGGGCAGCTGGTGAGGCAGCTTTCAGCAGGCCTGGCCAATGAGCGTAGAGGGAGTTTTAGTAAATATTTATGTAGCTGCCTACAGGAATAGAAATCATTGTTGCTGCTTCCCTTTAGAGATCGAAAAACTCAACTGAAGCGAAGTGCAAGGCTTTCCTGTGCTGTTGTCACTCCCCCTGCTTGTTGGCATTCAGCAATGCGCAAGCCGACAGAGAAGGTATCGATTTTGTTATTTCAAATATTTCTTGGTAGAAGAAAAGCATGGAAAAGGACTAGAAAAGAAATAATAGTGATTCTTGTTTTCTCCAGGAGAATTTCAATCTTACAAGTATAAGCCATTCAAAGAAAGGAGCAGTCTATTCCCATCTACTCTATCCCACTAGAGATTCCACATTTCTCTAGCTTTGTTACTGTTTCTCCATCTTGAAACCACGACATGATCACATGCCTAGTGACAGGAGAGCTTGGAACTGTTGACATCTCTTCATGGCTGCTTGGGACCATCCCAACCTCTCATTGCCCTCTGACACACAACTTCATGTGCAGAAGGAAGACGAATCTGCACAGAAAAGTCTGCTTTGAATCATCTGAAACACTTGAAGGACCTCATGGCTTTGGATACAGAGGAGAATTTTTGGATTGTCCCAAAAGTGTATTTACTGTTGTTTTTTTCTTTTTCCTGGTTGTTTTTGTCTGTCCATAATTTCATCATATCTCTATGAAGTCAATGTTTTCTGAATGAAGAATCTCTCAGCCCTTGATATATGCTTTAGATTTCTTTTCATCTATTTTCAGTCCAAAGCAGCTCAATCTAAGGCCACTGAAGCAATGGAAAGGCTGTCACAGAGTTCAGTGGCATTCAGGGAAGATCCATACGAAACCTATCATCAGCTGATGTAAATTTGTCTGAAGTGAATGGCTCCATCGATATAATGTTGACCGAGAAATCCATGGCACATCCGAAAGCTGTGGGGGCTTCCTCTTCTTCCGTTTCTAACCCCATGTCTCTGGGTCTGCCTAGGCCAGTCAAGTCCTCCCTACAGTGGAGATGCCCCAGGTGCATTTGGGCCCAAATCTGGAAGGCCCCATATGGCAGCTCAGCGTTTTGTGTTCTGGAACAGTTGTGGAGCTATCCTTTGCTAGCAACATAGACAAGTCAATATGAATGTATCACTTTTTAAAGGACTTGGTCATCTGGATCCAAGTGACTATACACAAAACTGTAAATTAAAGATAATATTTCCCCTGTACTGAATGTGCTAATGAAGAAAGATTTTCCCAAACAGTAACAAAACAGTGTGGACTGTGCATGTTGTAATGATCCAAAGTTGGCTTTTATTGTCTTCAGAAGTAGCCCCTGCCGAAGTCAGGGACATAGCTGAACACATCCACTATCTGATTCTGACAGAAGTTATTCTTCTCTTTTTGATGTCCTTGGTTCTGCTTCCTGCAGCTCTTTTCAAAATGTTTTGGTTTTGTTAAAATATGTAAATTCTGCATCTTTCCTAAGCTCCCTGGAAAGCACTGCCTTCCAAATAATTAGTTTTGACAGTAGTATCTCAATGCCCAAACCAGTATCAGCATCTTGATCATTAGTTTTCACTTGCATCTTGTTATCTTCTCTGAGCATACAACTGACATGCATGTCATTATGAGCACAAGTTCCTATATGCAAGCCTAGGTACTTTAGCCACTCACTTCACCTGTTGCATGTGGTGGATTATTACAATGAGTAACTAAGATGATAGAAAAAAATCACTTTCTTTTTCATAAATATGGCATTTCTACTCCTTCAAAAGGAGCCAGGCAGACAAAACTTTCTCCTGCCTCATCTCCTCTTAGTCATCTAAGTCTCAGTGACCAACACATCTCAGTCTTGGCATGTAACATTTCACGCTCTCCTACTGGTCTACCACTTCAAACATCAGGAGGTATCCATCTCATCAGATGTTAGGTGATTGTATGTAGATATCTGAGTTTGTGCTTTCAATACTCTCTATTGTAATTGGAGAGAACTAAAAACTTCTCAGGTTGTGATTTACCTGCCATCTTTTAAAAGTCACTGCTAGAACAAGCTGCTCTTCTCCATGCAGTCTGCAGGGATTTTAGATGACTGCCTCAGACATAAATACTGACATTTGCAATGTCTGATATTGGATAAGGTGAATCCCCACGAACCTGGTGAATTTGTGTGAGGACTGTGGATCATCTTAAAAAGTAAAATGCAGACTGATTTGTTCTCCAAACCCACATTTCATGGACAGCACCATCAGTGGCTGGGATTTGCCAGCCCTTCTCTGCCATTTAGCAGTGTAAAGCTAGAGTAAACACAAAGACTGGCACAGATGAGCTATTTCAAAGGTTTTGTGATTCCCTCTGAACCAAAATAAGCCGTAAGAGCCATAGTGTAAATGAATACATGGAAACAATAAAACACAGACAACAGAGCTCTGCATATTCTTGGATACCTGGAGTGCATTTAGTACTATATCAACCTGGCCCTTCAGCTAAGAGGGAACCAGTGCTTTCTTTTACAGCCTATTCCTTTGGAGTGTAACATATCAGCTGCAGAAAAGGAAGAAAACATAAAGCAGAACTCCGCACTAAACTGTACTCCAAAATCGGTTGGTGAGACTTTGTTTCCCTCTGTCGAGAGGTACAGAGTAAACAGGTTAATCAATTTAAGATTCTTTTATAAGGTCACAGTACTCAATATGATTTATCAAAGATGAAATTTGGCAGGCAGTAAGTTCATGATATGATCTAATCATGTTTGGTAGTTTGGGGAGGGAAATAAAGAAATTTGCTGAGAGAGGTTTGCTTAAACTTGGCAACTTTGCAAATTCTGTAACTTCTCTATGGAAATCTCATCAGAAAGATGAGCCAGACAGCTTTTCGGAACCTGTCCAGATTTTTCCCTTTCAAAATATGTGTTCATGAGTGTTAATGGATGACTTATATTGCTGGATAGCTCTTCTAGTGCATTTCAGGCTGACCTGAAGTATCCCCTGTTATTTCAATACTGGACTCCGAACTGCTCTGCTGAAGAGGCTCTCTCCTTAAGCCCTCCTTTTCTTTCAGAGTCCATAAATCTTTTGCAATATTGTCACACAAACACAGTCAGGCCATATGAGATTGAGTGTCTGCATTTTTGGATGCATTCTCCTGCCTCCAAAAGTGACCAGGGCCATATGTTTCAACAAATGTAAACAGTGAACTCATTTGGGTTAACCTGCTGCAGCCCACAGTCCCATCCTGATCTCAACTAATAAAGACTGGCTCAAATCCTAAAGTGTTTATGGTTTAGGGGTTATATCCTTCACCTCTTGCTAACTGCAGCTATGTCTAATTTCACAGAATCATAGAATTGTTGAGGTTGGATGCGACCTCTAGAGATCATCTAGTCCAATCCCTCTGCTCAAGCATATGGCACATCCTGGTGGGTTTGAAAGATCTCCCTTTTAAATTCACTAATATTTTGCTCCCAGAGATATGCAATAGGAAGGGTCTATTATTTAGCTGCATATTGCACCAAGAATCTTTATCTCTTCATTCATATTTTTCCCTATGCTCATACAAACACACTAGACCCCATTGCATGACCACTATGAGGACTCTGAAATTCTTACACCAAAGAATTCCTCATGAAACAAGTGAGGAGTAGTAACATCACTGTCACAATACAGTGATTCATCATTCTATACAGCTTTGGCAGCATGACAAAGGGCAAATGTTCTGGAAAAGAGAATATTTTCCCAGTGTCAGTAAAATGTTCAAAAAAAAAAATACAAACTCCCCAGAGAGCACTGGCAATGGACATCTAATATCAGCCTTCCCAGAAATGCATCATCGTTTCTGTTATTCTGTTATAGTCCTCAGGATAAGGAATGTATCTATGGAAGAGAAATGCCTGGATAATGGATTGCCCATGAAAGGCATCAACCTTTTCCATACTTCATTTTTTAACTCTTTGGAAACTAATACATGGGTGTCCTGAGTATTATTTGTTGGACAAGAATTTGGTTTGGGGCTGCAGCCTTGAGTACCCACTAATGGAGATAACTCCATTGCAATTCTTTTAGCATTGCAAATCACCTTTGTTTTATTCACCTTACCTTCTGTGAGATGTGGTAAGAATAACTCTTAATTTTTAACAGCATAATTACATCAGTCCTGGGCCGTGGTGACAGTAGGCTGTATAGCACACTCTGGAAGTGTTTTTCCTAGAGGCAGAAACCCAAGTTTGGAGCATTTGCCACTGTCCCAGGCAGGACCTCTGGTTTGCAGAACTGTGGCCCCCCAAAACAAGGCAGCAACCAGCTCCTAGTGTGAAATCTCCACCAGGAACAGGCAGCCCATGGCAGGGGGAAGCACAAGGATACTATTTGCAGCCCAATGGGTCCTTAAATGCTCCCTCGAATGAGGCTGGACTGAAACATGGGCACAAGTCAAACTTTTGCAGTTTCCCGGGGGAAAAAGTGGCATATCAAAACCACAGACTGTTTTAAATTAGTCTATCAAATGTGAGGGCTACAAATTTTTTAGATGTCTGCATAAGTGTAATTACCTTATATTCCTGGCATAAAGGAATAGCAGCTGTTTTTCTTTATCTTTTTTTTCCTATCCCAGCTAACTAAACTTCTTTAAACATTTTATCCTTATGCAATGTAGGGAAAAGGCATGATTAAAATCAGATGGCTAATAATATGGCACTGCTTGCAGGAAAAGGAAAATTATTGATTAGACTGAGTGTTATAGCTGGAAAAAACAGAGCAGCTTTCAAGCACACAAGAGTGAGTGAGCCCAGAAGCTTGTTAGTGTTTCCCAGCTCTATCATTTGGTGCAATAAAAGCTATTTCCTCTCTCTGTGAACTGGGCGGTGCGGCTGCGGAGGGCATGGGCCTTGCCAGCAAGGCAACCTGTTGAAGTGTCCTCAGAGGCACCCTTAAAAAATTAGATATCCTTGGGTGAATTAGATATCCTTGTTGTTACACAGTTATCTTGAAATCACTTCTATATTAAGCAAAGATAAGATAAATTACATATATTTGTAATTGTTCGCAAGATCCAAAGAAGAATTAAAAAAAGACCTTAGAGATGACTTGGGAAGCATCACTCTTTCCCATCTTCAGCCTCCCTCTCCCTCACAGTGATTTGGTGTGGCTGTTCCTCATGTTTTCCCATTGGGAATGGCATCTGTCCCTACACCTTGGCCTCATCCCAGGGAGCAAGTCCCTTCTTGCTAGAGCAGCCTTCAGAGGCAAGTCGGAGCCTTCCAGGGCATCCAGGCCACTGAGCCCTGCTCTCCGGAGCCAGGTCTGCTTTTCATCCCAGCAGCGCTCTGCCCATCGTCTTCATTAAACTACAGGCTGTCCCATGTTCTGAGACACAACCCCCCTTGTGACGGACTGGACGTTACTGCGTGTTTGTGCCTGAGCGTGTGCCCTCCCTCCTGCCAGGCCTGCGTGTCATGGGCACCTCCACAAGGCAGCGCCGAGCCCGGCAGCTCCTGCCACGGGCACCTTCACAAGGCCTCACTCCTCACGTGAGGAGCTGAAGCAGAGCAAGATAATGTCCAGGAGAGTCTTTCTTTTCATGCCCCAGGTGAGGTGCTTGGACTGCTTTTGAAATCTGCAGTTTCTCTGGCACCTGTAGAGCAGATCCCCTTGGCTTCTGTAGCCATGGCCAGTGCCCACCTTCCTGCAGGCCAAGTCCTGAGGTGGCAAGAGGGGACCCTAGACACATCACATGCCAAATAATCAAATAGCCTGGTGAGGAGCCCGGAGGTGCTGGGTCCTTGCACTCTCATGCTGTGACAGACTTGGACAGACAGGGACACAATCTGTTGCATCCCTCTTCTTCAAGCAGGAGGTAACCTTCCTCGCCTTGGATTCCCTTATCCAAGCCTCCACACCACTGCTAATTTCTGCAAGATACAAAGCAGAGGTCTCAGTTGATCAGGGCATAACTTTATCATGAATATTGTATTTCTATTGCGTCTCAAGCTGTCCATAGAGTCTACTGGGAAAACCAGTGGACATTGACTTTCTGGGCTTTTTGTTTGTTGTTTGTTGGTGGCTTTGTTTTGTACAAAGCATGCATCAAAGAATTATCTCAAAATACTTACAAAACAAACAAAACAAAACCTTTCAGCCCTTCTCTTAAGGTATGAAAGAAAAAGGATGGACCCATTTATTCTGCTCTTGAGATCCTCCCGAGAAGCGGGCAGCAGAGCTAATTTCCACTGGAATAAGCTCAGCTCTGACCAGGATGCCATGGCCAAGAGCTGCCGCGCCAGCTCGCAGCCCGACGCCGCTGCTGGCGCCCTGCTGCTGCAGCAACGGGGCCCCTGCTGCTCTCCCGTGCTCCGTGTCCACAGGCTGGCTTGCAGCTGCAACAAGAGACACAGCTCACGGGGAGAAACAAAAGCTCCAGGAGCTGCCCCGGTGCTGAGCAGGGCCGCGTGGCGCGTTCTCCGCTGAGACACAGACCTGCCCGGAATGAGAACTGCACACTTGAAACCGGCCGCCTGGTCAGGAAGGATCCTTCATCTGGAACATACCTGGCTCCGGTTCTGAGGAAACTTGGATGAAACTGTGAAAACCATAAACTCCTTTTTTTTTTTTTCTTAGAAATTGCTGAAACTCGAGGAACACAAATCCACAGAGACAGAAGCAAAAGAAAAAGGTTGTCATTATTCTCATTTAGCCTTGTACCCACCTCTGCACAAAGCCCTGCCAGGACACACATTGAGAAGTTTAACAAGTCCTTGAACGAAGGAGCACAACTCTTTTTCTTTCTCTGCAATAAAAGCAGATATATTTCTATGCGATACCAGACGGGGTTATTCAACAATGCTGCTCTTTGTAAAAAATGAGAGATTTTGTGCAAGAGGAAGACGGTTCTGATGCAGATAAAGCTAATAATCGGTAGTTTCTGTATGATGTTTTCCCTCCTTGGATATCAAAGGACTTCACAAAGGTATTCTTATCCTGGCACTGCAGAAAAGGGAAATGAACACAAGGAATGAAGAAACCAGCCAAGATCAAACAGTAAATCAAAGGCAGAGAGATGGCCACAGTCCTGCTCCTGGCCCCCATGATTAGGCTGCCCTGCAACAGGCACTGAAGGCAAGAGCTGGCTCCTCAGCCTGCTCCTCAGAGGCAGGAGATGGCACTGCCTGCACTTCCTTTCTCCCCCGCTGTTGCTGCTCCTCTTTATCTCTTCTTGCCCCCGTACCCTGCAATTGCTCTGACTGGGGCTTCTGGGACACAGAAGGGATGTCCCCAAGAGAGGGCAGGTTCTAGGTGGCCATCCTGGCTCCATGACGCAGTGGTCAGTGCTGAGGAGGATGCCACAGGCACACTGAGCACCACGTACGTGTAGGGACACCCCACATGCTGAGACCCCTGGCAAGCTCCACACAGCTCCAGACCCTCCCTGTCCCTGGAACAGCGGGCGCTGGGCCCGGATGCATCCACGTGCTCTGCAACTACCCTCAGTCAATGCTCTCTCACAGTGAGGGTCACGGATAAGGACCAGGAGCAAGACAGCACCGCCTCACAAGGGAAGAAACTGGCCAGTCCTCAGAAGTGAGGTTCAGGGCAGCTGAATGAGAAAAGGAGATGGAGATTCACGTGCCTGAGACTCGGTTGCCATTCCCACCGGATGCTGAGAAGCAGAAGTTTATGATGGCATTTTGTTAAATTAAAAAAACAAGAGTACTATGGAGAATCACTCCATTTATTTCTTTTAAAGGAAGGCTTATTTCTGTTTCACAAAGAAAGCTTCCAGCCTTTTGCGCACAGGTCATTAGGAAATAGCAGTTCCAGGAGCCTAGAAATCCAGATGCTGCAGAGCTTTGCAGTGCAGCATGCTGCAGAGGGGCAGCCTGTCAGGACGCTGTCAGTGCACATACCTCTTTACCTGGCCATTGCATAGAAGCAGCTTTGCCAGCTCTCGGCTTAGATTGAAGCCTCTTTATGACTCTCCATGTCCGTAAAAAACATCCCTGACCCAGATGTGTTGTGGCCTCTCTAACACAGGCAAGTTCTCCTATGCCCATTTTAGAGATTGAAAGCATAACAAAATAAGATGACTTGCCAAAGATCTCAAAGGAGGTTTGGGGCAGAAGTACAAATATGTTAAATTCAGACCTGCTTAGCAGCAGCCTTTAGCCAAGCATTTCAAGGCTGCTACTCTTACCTGTATGTCCTCTCCAGGCAGTTGCCACAAACTACTGTGCTGTGATGGTTAGAAGTGCAATGAGAAAATAAGAGAAACAAGAGAAAAGCCTGCTTTGGGCTACTCAGGGCAGTTGTCAGAGCTTGTCCTGTGGAAAATACCTACTTGCCAGGAGGTTCAGGGCTGAAGGGAGCCCTGCAAAGTGCTGCAGCTATGCCCAATTTAAACCAGGACAAGTGCTGAACACCTGCATTATTGGCACCAGGGAGCTATCAAGCAGCCCAGAGTTGATCAGATGCTGCTGAGGGACAACCTGCTGCTATCTGGGGACGGGTGGGATGACTCAGGAGTGGGTGGTTTGGCAGCCACCGCTCAGCCGGCTCCTATCGCTGGATTAACGAATTACACAGATATGCTCCCTGCTTTGCATTTGCAGCACATGACTGGAAAGAGGAAGGGACAGTCAAGAGGGGTAATGTGAGATGAGCTCAGTTTCCATATGTAATGTCGCTTTAGTGGCCAGGAGGGCCGCCGATGAAAGCCAGCACACCGGAGCAGGATGCTGCCTGTCTGCCTGCCCTGAGCACATACACCTCGCTGTAAGGGCAGAGTGCTCCTGCTCCTCATCCCATATAAAATATAGCTCTATACACTACTGATGTTTCCATCTGCCTAATTCCCAAAGCTTAAGCTAAGACTGAGCCTGTGTCTTTAAGTCCTGTTTGTTTCTCCTCTTGTTGCCATAGCATTTCGTGTTTCTATGTTGGAGATTTCCTTTTTTTTTTTTTTCCAGACATTACCCCATCAGCACAACTCCAGACCTGGGATTCCAGCCACTTTTGGCTACAAGGAATTCATTTTTGTTGCTATAAAAATACCAAGGTACGTAAACGCCTGTGGCCTGGACCTAGGTCACCATGCCTAGGAATAGCAGCAGAGCAGAGAGAACAAGGGCCAGACCTCGGCTTACCCGCCAAGACACCTCGTCCCATTAAGGACAGATGGAGGGGTGAGCGTTTCAACATTCCTGAGTTGTCCCCAGGGACTGTCCCGGGGAGCGGGAATCAGGGAGAGGGGATGGACCCGGCAGGTGCTGAACAGGATCCATTCCCAGCGCCGGCTGGAGCCCCCGGCTGCCTACCTGAAGGCAGAGCTCTGAGTGGATATTTAGCTGCCTTAGTAAGTGGTGCAGGTGCAAGGATGGAAAAAAAGAGCCCGGCACACAGGCACAAAAACACCCAACATTAAGCTGTTTCTCAGAGCATTGTTAACACTGCTTCCTGCAAATCACTGCTATTGACTCAGCCCGGCACGCACGTTATTTATGCTGTGCAAAGTGTCACTCTGTTACATTGCAGCACAGATTGAAAGAATAAGATAAAACACTCCAGGGAATATGGCATGAAGTTTTAACTAGCTCTGAGTAACAGCTACCACTAATTATTAACATTATGCATTCTGTTGAATTACATTAAAATAATAAAGCATTTCAACTGCTATAGTATGTCATATTGTAATATATCAGAAGTGTTAGAATATGTTATTAATGTATCCACAAATTATGTTAAAAGATACAAATAATTTTAATAGTGGGAAAATAAAATGAAGTAAAATTCTCATAGAGAAACAAACACTTTCTATGGTGTTTTTTTATACTATCCTGTTCCTTGTGAAGAATTTGGATACTTTTTTCATTCTTACTTGTGTGTCTTTTGTATTTTGAAGAGAAACAAATCCAAGATCACTCCTGGAACTTTTCACAAGACTAAAATGGGAAGCCTGGTGTCAAATTCAGATGGATTTCCTGGTGTCTACCCATTTGTGTTTTCTTGTGGTTTTGGAAGAATATTTCCTGTCTTACGCTCATGGGTTATGTTGCTGTGCAGGGAAAACCCTTGAAAGAAAGGAATTTCAATAAAGACCTTGTTGGCCCTACTAACTGTGGTTATTCTTATTACTACTACTAGTAGTATCCTTTGTTTGCTTACTTTGCCCATTAGAAAATGGTCCTGGCAAGGAGGAAACTGATAAAATCAGGGAGTGAAAGCCTCCAGTTTGAACCTTCTTGCGAATCCAGAAGAAAAGA
>JAUBOD010000589.1:3610145-3637842 GCA_032353885.1 Nothura maculosa
GGGAGCGGCCGTTACGGGTCGCCCGGCGCGCAGGGCCGGCGCCGCCGCTGCGTGAGGCGGCCGCGCGCCCCGGCCCCAGCCTTTGCCTCCCTTTGCCTTTAATTCCCCGCTTTTCTTTTCACGTCGGGCGGCGTCGGGTTGGCAGCGGCTCGGGGCTCGCCTCGGGGCTCGGCGGCCTGCGGAGCGCCCGGTGCCGGCCGCCTGTGTCTGCGGGATCTCCGGGGATGCTCTCGGTGTTACAGCCCTCGTAGTGCCACACTGGGTCTGCGCTTCCTCTCGTTTTTATTTTTTTTGTTTTTCTTAACAAAAAAAGAAAGAAAATCCTGCATCTCAAGTGTTTTCCTTAACTCTCTTGGTGCACTTGCCCACTTGAAGAGACCCTGTAGGAAAGCTGTCGTCTGTATCTGGATTGGGGTCGACTACCTTTTCCTTCCAAAGGAGGCAGACGGATACACTTTTTTATATATTCTTCCTTTTGCAACAGTGTATTTAAAAACGAACATTGATATTCATGGACCAAGAACTGATTGCACAATAGGGGAGCCCTTGACTAGCAAAACTGCCCTATTTATAAAGCTTGTTTCCTATTGTTTTTTTTTTTTAAACTAGAGCAAACCTTTCTGCTGGTGGTTAAGTTTGGTCAAAGGAAAGTGTATAGAAAGCCCATGTTCCCGTAGTTGTAGTCTTTGTTGTGGACACATCTGGTTAAGCTGTTTTGATTCTCCGGTGTTTGTTTGTAATCATCGTTTGATTTGACCAGTAAAATAACTGACTAATGGGTGACAGAAGAAAATCTCCCAGGTTTTAGAGATAATTGCTATGTACTAAGACTTTGACGCTATAGTTAAAGTGGAGAAGAAAAAGAAAAAACTGTTTCGTGCACTTTACTTTGACTTTTTAATTTTTTTATAAAAAAGACCTTTTTATTTTACAAAGTCTGCCTTTTATGTACATTCTATATGTTCATAAGCTTTTCTGTAACATACTAAAGAAACTGATATTTCAGTAAAGTGTGTTCATGTTTTACCTCCTTTGTCCTGAATGTTTGCCTGAGCCCTGAAGGGGAAACACGCTCCTCTTCAGGCTTCCCTAGTGATACAAAGACCGATTCTTTCCAGCTTGCTCTGCTGACCTGGGCGAGCTTTATCTCCTTGCATCCCAAGCAGGAAGGACCAGAACTAAGCCTTGATGCTCAGCCTTTCCTCTGTCTTCTTCGTGGAGCTGAGCCGGTGAAATGGCAGGAGTGCCTCGGGTGGTGAAGGCAGCTGAAGCGGCCTGCTCTGGCCCGAGAGCAGCCTGCTAAGGGAGCTCATGCCTCATGTTCTAGCCTGCTAAGGGAGCTCATGCCTCGTGTTCTAGCCTGCTAAGGGAGCTCATGCCTCGTGTTCCTGTGAGGGAAGGGCCCGCGGAGGTGTCAGGCACGCGCAGGACGCAGCGCTCCCGGCCTCTTGCTCCTCTGTTTCCGTTTGTCTCTCTGTGTGGTGGGGAGGGCGGGCAGAATTGGAGAGCAGGAAAGTTTCCCAGTTTTGCTGAAATGCTTTTAACGGGCACTTTGTTCTAGGTGTGAAGGGTTTGTATCTCACGTTTGGTTTTTGAACAGGCACCAGTAGTTGTGGAGGAGGCAGTCGCGGGGCTCGGAGCGCTGCGGGTCAGGGACACAGCGATGGGATGGTCCGTAGGGATCCCGCCGTGCCCTCAGGGCCGGTGCGTCCAGCGGGATGGCCTGGAGGGCTCGTGGCTGCTGAGCCGGAGGCGCTCGGCTCGGTTCAGCGCCGGGCACCAGCCTTGCCCCGCTTGCAGTGCTGTGCGCTCGTGTGCTGGCAGGCAACCTCTGGTCGGTTAATATTCATTTATTTAGATTGAACGTCACAAGTGGGTGCTTCTCTCCAGCAGCTAGGATGTTCTTCTTTTCTTTCTTTCTTTTTTTATAGGCTAAGATGACAGATCTACAAAGAACTCGAAATTAATGGTCACTTGGTTACCTCTATTAGGTATTCCAAGTGTGTACATGTATTTATTTTGAAACGTTACAACAGCCCCCCAGACTAGCTTTCATTCAGTTGCTTAACTGACAAGTTCTTTATTGAACTTGTATTTATAGTTCACAGCATTTATCTCTGTGAACAATGCACAGAGTCCCATGTGACATTTCTGTTCCATTTACATGATAATACACAATTTAACTGTGTAATTCTTAATTCTTCTTTAGTGCTGCATTACTTTCTAACTCAGATGCAGAAGCTCTATTGCATTCACCTAATGAAAATATACTTAAATAATAAACTGCTGGCATAAATTTTAAACCACCATGAAGAGCAAACTGCTGTGCCACAGACATCTAAGGTTTGTTTCCAGATGAGCCTATTTCAGTAGGTATCAGCACTGCTGTGGTTCTGATGGCCAAGGGACAGTCAGTCTCTTTTACGAAGCCTTTGGAGCCAGATCCTGGTAATTGCACCTTTCAAGAAGAGTTTTCTATTTGATGATTGGCAACTACCTCAAGTAATACACAATTCAGGTGTTCAAAAATTACATACTTGCAGGTTAACAAAACTAGAGAGGTTGGGTTTGAGAATCTGTGCTGCTGTTAGTAAGTGAGCGTGCTCATTCAAAGAGGATGTAGACAATAGCTCGATTGGACTGACACTTTTCTGTGAAACTTGCTGCATTTTGTGGTTCTGGTGCAGATCATCCGCTTTGGTGCTGAGAGCGCTTTGAATTGCTGCTGCATGAGGGAAGAGTTTCTGTCCTTTGTGAGATTTCCCTAAGGCAAACAGCGCCCTGGGCTGCTGCACCCTTTGCCTGCCCTCTCAGCTTTATGTGCGCTCGGCTCTTGCACTGGCAAGCTGAACAAGATGCAAGATGAACAAGAGGATGAAACGCTATAAAACTTTTTTTATTCCTTTTCGTATGGCAGTCTCATTTGTACCCATTTAACTCTACTTCCTTCTAGTGAAATTTTTTCTGACTTAGTGTCAGGAAAGGCCAATCAGTTTGTTGCTTATGGGAGGACTGGAAGACTTGAAGACCTGGAAGGCTTAAGCAGAGATTAATGTGTGATGGGATGGAAGAAGTTACCAGTTCTGCCTGTGCCCTGCTGGCACCTGGGCACTAGTATGCCTGGAGCGAAGGAATCCGGCTGGATAAGGTCTATGAGGAGCAGGCTGCAGGGTTTGGGCCTCGCACACACGCCCTGCACTCAGAGCTCCAGGTGAGGGGGCTCACACGTGCACTGCACAAGGGCCTTAACGGGACACGGGCTGGTGCACGGAGCAGGGAAGGGGCATGAAGAGGCTCCGTGGGGGTTGGCAGCGCGTGCGCGATGCCGGGCCCGGGCAGAGCTTGTGGAGCTTCTCGGCTCTGCGGAGGCTCTCGTGCTAACCGGTAACACTAGCCTCAGAAAAGAACATTTCTAGAGGGTTTTGTAATGTGAAGGCACTTCATTAAGCCCCATATTTCAGCATGTTCCCTCCCCCAGACTTTTCCTTTTATTGGAATCTAAAGGAGCGTGGGGGAGGGGGTTGTTACTACGCACAGCTTGATTTCATTGTCACTGAGACACTGCGGCCAACTTGTACTAGTGCGAAGAGAGGGCTCAGTTCAAGGTTGGAGAGACCTTCATAAAGGGTGTTAGAACTGTGGCTGTGTGGGGAGTGAGCGGCTGCTGAATCCGTGGGGAAGCAGAAGCCCTGTGAATTCCATAGGTTTCCCACCTAGCGAACAAAGAGAGACTGACGCCTTATAGGACAAAAATCCCCTGCTTTTGTTTGCCTATGTCTCAAGTAATTTCAAATCTGGATTTATTTGCATTGCGGATTTCCCTTTGAGGATTTTCCTCACCACTGACAAGTCCTTTCCCGGGGCAGAGCTCCCTGGCCCTGCACACAAAAGCTGCAGTCCCAGGAGGGAGCAGAGTTCAATGCCAGTGCTGGCTTCACTGCTGCCCGCACTCGGGTCAGCCTGTTTAAAGATTCTGGAAATAACTTGGAGTCAGCGGAAGAATGTCAAAATGAAGTTAGTTACATTTTGACTCACTCTGCTGACAGCATGCCTTTAATATCACCCGCATAGTTTCTGTGGTTTGACTTGCCTTTGAAGTTTGGTGCATTTTTTTAATGTTAATAATACTGAGAATTTTCTCACTGACATGCTAGGTGGTCCCAGCCTAGCTTGGATGTGAGATCGTATTAGGACTTAATCCCATTTTGCATGTTATTCCTGCTTCGCAACCACAGCATAAAATTTAATCAGGCCTTGAGGGCGGCGCTGCCCGGCCTGAGCACCGTGAAGCTCTCGCACCGCCGGGCCGCGCTGGGCAGCAGCAGCAGCAGCAGCAGCAGCAGCAGCAGCAGCTGCGGGGTCTCCGGCACTGCCATCGCCTGGAAAACCGCCCACCGCGTCCCGCTCGTGCCGAGTGCCTCTGAGCAGGGGTTACCCCAAAGGAGAGCGGCTCGCATGCCTCAAACAGCCCTTCGTGGTGAATCCAGTGGCGCTGGAGCAGGCTCCCCCTTGGAGGCCGCACTGGGGCTCTGCTCGCAGGCCGAGTGCAAGGAGGAACCAGGAGCCAAGTTACACCCTCGTTTCTCAGCCTCGGCTGGGCTGGGCCTTCCCTTCACCTGGCCCTGTTGGAGCGCAGCACCAGCTAGCCAGAGCGCATGGGACAGCAGCACCCACTGCTTCCATCGTTTCCCATGGGTGCTTCCCTGTATTGGAGCACTGCACGTGTCCCACATGTCCTGTAGGGTCCACCTCAATGAATATCAACCTCTTCTCCTCGTGTAAAATCACACACAGAACCACTTGCTGCTCCTCTGTGTCAGGAGGATCCCACATTCCTGTGTCAGATCCTCCACAGCAGCAGCCTGGACGGTCCCGCAGATCTCCTGGGCTTCACGGTCACCTCTGAGGAGCCACGTGCAGGGCTGTGTGGGGCAGAGCCTCCACCGCGCTCCTAAAGGTGTGAGAGGAGTAGGAAGAGCAGGAGCACAGCTGGAACCGAGCCAGCATTGTGCTGAAGGAAAAGGGCTCCCTGCCTTACCACGGGAGGAGAGACAATAGGCAACAAAGAGGAGCTGTGCGGCAAGCAGGCTCTTCCTGAGCAATCCTGCTTTGCAGCTCCAGCTTTCTTTCATCTTTGTTCTTTCATCTTCTCCTTTTTTTTTTGGTCCCACTGGCCATTGAGACCAGGAAGCAAACCCATGGGAACACTGGTTGTGCAAAATGCAGATATCATTGACTCAAGGGAAAGAGAGCAGGCGTCCTGAAAGCCCAGGAGCCTCCCGTTCCTATCCCAGGGAGGGAAAAACAGGTAGGAAGATTTCACGTCCAGTACAAGCACAGCACTAGCTGGGGAAGGGCAAGCTACAGAACACTGCAATCTGCAAAAAGTCTGGGCCTTTTGTTCTTTTCTGCCTGGCTGAGGACTCTACTCAGGCAAAATCCAATTCCTGAACAAGGAAAGCCGGCCAAAGGAATGCTACATTAATGGTAGTGGTTGAAGTAATAGATACTTTAGAGAAGGAGGGGGAAAAAGCCTATGGGAATAAATTTTCTTTGCATGGTTTTGTCACTGCCCCGGTGACAAGGCAGCACAAAGTATTCTGAAAGAAAAAGTCACTTGCCTGGAGGTTAGTAAAAAGAAATATCTCTCAAAGCTCAGAAAAGCATATGAATCCCATCTGATACCTCTCTGTGGCAAAGGACTTGAGAAATGTGTTTAAAGAATCTGTCCATAGCTGAATGTGGACAAAAAATATGGAGGAATGGAGGAGAAAGTACTATAGAGAGACAGTTAAAGCCTTATGGAAGCTGGGGATGGCGAACAGGAGACATCCTCTGAGGAAATCATACGGGTTCAGACCTTCCAGGTCTCTCACAGCCCTTTTGGTTTCCACCTTCTATGACAGGTCTGCTGTACCAGGAGGCCCTCCCCTCTGGAGTACAAGGGGCTGGCTATAAACCCAATTTATAATCTTGCAAGTCCAGCCTTGTTTTCAAACACTATCATTAAATGCTTTATGTGTAAGGGATTTCACTTTGCATAATATCAGAGATATTCAGTAACTTTTTACAACCTTCAGTATTTAATTCAACGTATTTGATGTTACTCAGCAAAAAATCATAGCAGAAGTTTTGAGTTGTGAGCAGTTCATTAAAAACTTGCTTTCGGTATGATAAAATCAGCTTATACCAGGTGATGCCCAGATTTTTACCTGTCCAGGGCTGCTTCCCAAGCTCCTTGGAGCCAGAGAGGCCGCGAGGCGGAGGCGCCGCGCGGGGCCGGGGCAGCCCACGGGGCCGCCAGCCGCTTCCCCTCTGCTCATGTCCGGGTGCCCCGGGCTGTGCCCCAAACCCTCATAAACGACCGCTCCTCCCTTTGGCCTGGGCTGCAGTTGCTTTCCTCTTCTAATTGAATCACAGAATCACAGAATCTATAAGGTTGGAAGGGACCTCTAGAGATCATCTGGTCCAACCTTCCCGCTCAAGCCGGCGCACCTAGAGCAGGTGGCACAGGGCGGCATCCAGGCGGGTTTTGAAGACCTCCAGAGAAGGAGACTCCACAACCTCCCTGGGCAGCCTGTTCCATTGAGACTTGGCTGTCGGGCTTTGTTCCCAGAGATGTCTCGCTTCCCAGAAAGGAAAAGGCGTCTGTTGAAGTGTCCCCACGGGCACCCACACCACCCGTCCCCGCAGCTCCCCCATCCACCAGAGCCTCCTCGCCGTGGCTGGGGTGTCAGGAGCTCCCTCGCAGGCAGCCGGATGGCCGCTCACCGCAGCAGCAGTGCCCGAAGGCAGCACCCACAGAGGAGCACGGGGTACATTTCCTACCAGCAGCCCGAAGAAGAGCCCCAAAGAAGGGTGCTTTGCTTCTGCCTATCTGTATGTTTCAGTCAGAGGAGTCATAAGTTTTTAATGCACTTGAACTGCTAGCTTCCTTTCTGTGTTCTGCTGTGGGGGAAAGTGCATTAATAAACTATGGTTTAAAACTGCCATTGTGAATTATTTTTTTCTGTATGTGATTTCTTGGAGGATCCAGGGTCTGTTCACTCTAGTTCTTTGCTTAGGTGAGTGCAGTTAGTCAATTCCCTTTGGTTTAGCTAGGTCACCTTCATAATCCTCAAAATTTTCAATGCTGCTTAATGTTTTCACACTAAGGAAAAGTTGTTATTTCCATTGTCTTGTTAAGAATATACATGATTTGCTCATCTGGCAATATGTTCTATTTCTTCTTCTTTTTAAAACCCAGTGCAGTGCAAAATCAGGTGGCATACATTATGGATGAGCTTGGATGCAAGGATCTGGAGGATATTAATAGTATTATTTCGTTTCACACCAGCTACACAGCAAGGCAACTGCTCAGTGGAGACATTTCTGATTTTATAGCCACCAGAGATCAAAACCAGGCCCTCAATTTGTGATTTGTGGGATAAAAGGAACAGGCTAAATTCTTCTGCGCTTTATAGCCCTGCAGGTGTAAAGGCATGAATTTGACTGCAATACGGATGCAAAAATTTGATGATGAGTATATCCAAGATGAGTATTATTTATGATATGGTATTATCCTGCTTGCTTTTAGAACTGACAAGGCAGAATGACAGCTGTGCTTCCTGCTCCTTTTTCTTTTCCTTTTTTTTTTTTTTTCTTGACTAGCAGCCTGCAAGGAGCCCACTAAATGGAGGCTGCTGCTGTAATAGTCCAGAACTACAGGACGTTTTATGAGCTCCTCTGTCAAGGAGTATCTCAGGCTGTGCCAAAAATGAGACAACCATCTTCAGGATCATAACAACGATTACCTGTGTAGAATTTTATCAAAAATAGCTGCAAAGAGGAGAAAACGTTGAAACAGAGAATGTCACTCCAAGTCCAGTTACATTTCCTTCAAGTTTCAGTAGAGAGGTTAGCAGACAGCACTGAGGCATCCCCTCACCAGAAACATATGGGGGGGATAGAAGGGGCCAGGGCACTGGCAGAGCTCATGACATGGGTTGCTGCCCAGCAACACCCAGGGATCCTGAAGTCTCTAATGCAAGAGCCCACTGCAGTCATTTATCCCTCCATTCAAGCCAGTTCAGCAGAGAGCTGCTTTGCTCAGCCTATCCTGGTAGGATTTTGGCCAGACTAACCTTAAATGATCCACAGAACCAGGATTTCTACCGATTTACCTGGAGATTATTCCACACTCTAATAGGCCTAACAAATGGGGCTTTCTCTTGTGATATTTAAGCCATGCTTTTGTTTGTAAAAGGCATCCTTTGGAGTAAGATAAAATGTTATTAAACAGGAAGGACTTTCAAAGTGTTGATAAAGTGAGGAGGAGAAGAGTCATCTCAGCTGACATGAAATGCTCAGGATGAAAGCGAGCAGCACGAATGTGGGATGTTACTCTCAGATTATACCATGGGAGAACGGATTCCTGCAGTATTCATGTGTAGGAACAGCAAACCCGAGCGACTTGACAGGTGTGATAAAGCTGGGGGCTCCATTAGGGCTATTAACAAGGCTCTTCAAGCGACTGTCAGCGCAGAACAAAGGAAGTCCCTGGTGACTGGCAGTTTTTATACGACTTTAGGATTTCTTATGGAGCTGATGAAATGTCAAACCTCCTAAAGATAGCTAGCTGGAGCTCATACAGAAAGGTTACGCAGATGCTCCTGGGCTGAGTTGCGTGTTCTGTTGAAAAGCAAATCAACAACTTTCCTTGTTTCTTACAGTGCTTCTGATGATTAAAATAAAGTATAAATGCAATTTACTTGTCAGTACACAGTCAGATAGTTATTTTACTTGCTCTGTTTAGTTCATCTTACTCAAAGCAAATGAATGAGACATTTTGGTCTAGTAGTGGCCAGACAGTTTCATTTTCTAGTCCTCTTCTACACAAGCAGGACACTATTCCTTGAAATTAAAATATTCCCATTTAAATAAATAATTAAAATTATCTTTTGATATATTTCATAAAAGACTATATTTGGGGTGGCTTTTTTATGCACATTAACAGGCCAAGCTACACATTTTTATGTCCTTGAAACTTTCACCTTGAGCTCCTTCACACTGAAAAGGAAGTGGGGAACTGGCTCCTACACCTGTATTTCCTATAAGCCAACAGGGTTTTGCTAATGAACCCATCTCCCTTCATAGTGCTGCTGGTGGCATTAGAAAAGGTGCTCTGACCCAAGAGTTAATACCAGATTATAGATCTGAGGCTTGGCTGCTGCATAGTGATGTACTTATGCTTTTTGAAGATCTAAGCAATCTAGGTTAGTACTTAGATCTCCAATTCATGCACATCATCAACACTTAATATGAATCGAGATGCCTGTGAACACCAATGTTAGAAAGGTTTTGTCTGAGCCCTCAGGCTCAGTCCCAGCATCACTGTCTAGTCCTTCCCCTCCCACCCCCTTTGGCTGAAAATAGTTGAAGCGAAGGAGCAGCCGTGAGCACGTTCAGACAGGATGCAAACAGGTGCCCGGGGAAGTGGTGGGGCCGCGGCAGAGCTGCTCATGCAGGCGCTGCTCGCCCTGTGCTGGCCACCAGTGACACAGAGCCAGAGCAGCCACAGCTCTCGTTCCGCACACGTGGGATCCTGGCAGTTGTTGTCCTGTACTGTGTGACAGAAATATCGAAGTTTCTACTTCTAATGACAGGTCGTGTCTTTCTCCAGGCTTAGTGCTTCTCCCTCTCCCTACCCTCGCCAACTCAGCAACTAAGGCTGATCTTGAGAAACAGGATTGCATCTCCAAGTTGGAGAGCAAAAGCCCCTGGATACAACAGAAAAGAGCTGGAGAAGGGAGCTTTGCAAGGCGAGCACAGAGGCTGCAGCTACATACCAGCACCCAAGGCATGCGGGCTGCCTCCCAATAGGGTCAGCACGGGGGCCGGCGGAAGCGCGGAGGTGGGACAGCTGCTTTCCCAAGGAACGCAGCAGACTCCCGGCAGCAGGAAGGAACATGCTCCAACCAGCTCTCATGCCATGATGTCAGCCCAGGCGCTCTGCCTTAATCGTGGTTCCTCAGCCCAGCTAAGTAGATGACTTGCCACGGGCTATGGGGCAATGAGCAGATATCACATCTGGAGGAGGGGGTCAGGAATTTTGACCCCTCACCAAAGTTCACACTGTCAGGGCCTTTTTTTGTTTTTTTTTTTAACCATATAGATCACTTTTACTGCTATGCACACTCTGCTCCAAATTCTCAGACACTCTTAATATCTGTGCATGCTCACACATGTTGTGTCTTACACAGTCAGCGCTGTGCTGTCTGCCGGCTCCCTTTGCTACACCAGCCTAAGAGGATATACCCACCCTCCCACATACAGTGCCCCAGAAACACCAGCTACTGTGACAAAGAAAAAACATGACATTTTATTTATGATAAAATGTGAATTGATGTTTCTTTCATAGTATTTTTTCAATGTGCTGTCAATTTAATGATACCCATTGGTTCTTTTCAATTAAAGCAACTATCAGCATGTTCATAATTATCAAGAGAATTTCTTTTCAGACAAGGAAAGTGTACTCACTGAACAACTTAAAAAAAACACCCTGCCTAATACAAATTACTCACAAAGCTCATTAACATTTCAGTTCTTGGTTTGTGTAATAGCATGAAAAATAGAGGTGTATCAGATGGAATCCTTTATGCATTTGAAATGACAAAAATTTGGCTTCTAGCATTTCAGATGTGTATATCTTACTGAGATTGCTGGGAAAGAACAAATATAAGAAAACCATTTCCAGCCAATTGTGCCAACTGCCAGGAGATGAGATACGGCAGGGTCATACAATAAATAATTCTTAATGCTAATGACATGTAACATTCAGAGACAGTAACACAACCAATACTGATGATGTAACCCTTGTGCTTTGGAGTTCTTGTTACAGATTTAAACTGCTTTACAACGAAGAGTTAGGCATCCCCATGGTCTTGCAGAGGGTCGTTATTGCCCTCCTACTACTGAAACAAAAGCAGAGGAAGGGAGAAGCTTGGGCCTTGCTGCCTGTCCCTGGAGAAGCCAGAGAACCAAACACAGCAGCAAGACTTGAGAACATGGAGATGAGCTCTGGCAATTGCTCCAGTGAAGCTGGAGTTAAGCTACAGTGAAGATGCCAAGATTTGGGCATGAGCCTTTCTGTACCAGCAGGGCTGTGTGGGCAGTAAGCGGAGGCAGCGGGACAGAGAGGGCAGCAGCTCCCCTGACACCGCAGGCCGCTGTACAAGAGCCAGGCTAGGGGATCTGCGCCAAGTGAACATGCTCAGCCCAGCGGACTCTGCTGCTCAAGCCCATTCCCCGTGAGCTGTCGGCCCTGTTCTGGATGTGCCGGTCCCTGTGAGAGCCGGGGTCTCTCCAGGAGGCACTGCAGGGCCTTGGGGCAAGGCCCGGCCTTGTGTGCACAGCGTTCGCGGGAGAACACGTGCGAGCGCACTTGGTTGGGAGGCGCTGCGCACGCCGCGGGGCTGCCGGGGCCCGTCGCCATCTGCCGCGGGCAGCAGGGCCCTGGCTGGCGCCTCCCGAGGGAGCCGCCTCCGTGCGCGGGCAGATGGCGGCTCCGGCGGCCCGCGCTGCCGCCCAGCGCCTGGCCGAGCTACTCCTGCCTCCTGCCCATGTCCTCCTGCCCCCTGCCAATGTGCTCCTGGCCCCTGCTCGCACTCCTGCCACCTGCCTCCTGCCCCCGCCCTCCTGCCTCTGCTGCCCTTGTGCAGCAACACGGCCACCTCGCCAGCACCACCTCAGCTCCCCTTGTATCCCAACACCGGGCAGAAAAGACGACATCTTCTAGGAACAGAGCTACAAGCCTCAGACTCATAAGGACAAGCAAAGTAAAACTGTAACGGGGTTATAGCCGATGTTTAATGTGTTGTCCTCTTCATTCTTCTCGTGCTTCACCCAGTGTGCTTGTGCAATGTATTTCAAAGGGCAACAATGGAGTAAGTTTACTGCAGGCACTTAATATCCACACAAATTATTTATTATTTTCCCCTTGGTTGCACTAGACCCTTTGCTGTTCCTATCTAGCAGAAATGTAGCACAAATAGCTCATGTATTTGTGTTTTTGTGATCCCTCCTTTTCCATCCCCTCTCCAAGAAGATGGCTTAATTCACAACCTTCCAGCACAGTCTTAATGGTAAATGTCTTCTTTTAATTCTATGGTCTTTTTGTCTCCCTAACCTTGCTAGAGATGCGGTAGGGCCTCGTTGGGTACACCATTCACACTGATGAGAGTGCAGGACCAAGCTAGGGGCGTCCTTTAGGCCACCCTCCTGCTCCGTGCTCCGCTGAAGCCAGGCTCTGTTGGTGTCAGAGCTTCCGGCCTGCTGGTGCAGATGGGCACACTGCAAAGTCCGGAGCGAGGGGCCGAGCGCCTGCGTCTGCACTGCCGGCCCAGGGCTGTCTCCGGAGCTGCTCGTGGTGCAACAGGCATACGGAGATGCAGGAGCAGCCCCTGCGGCTAGGCCGCGGTGCTGCTTGCTACAGCCCTCGGGCTGCCCTCACCACGCTCGTCCCTGCAGCTCACTCCATTAAAGCCATCTGCAGAGAGAAGAGCCTTAAAAACTGGAATTTGGAGTCAGCATAGCACTATATATTAACATGAGTATGTGTACTTGACAAGGACGGAGCGATGACTTAGAAAGATTTTGGATTTCGGTGCTTTTTTCATGTGGATAGACACACAACAAGGAAATGATTTTTTTTTAACATATTGCCTTTGGTGTAGCAATTTGCACTTTAAAAGTACAGAACAAAATGATTGTAAAATTAAGCCCAGCAAGAAATGAAGCATTTTAAGCATTGTGCTTATTCTATAGCTATATAGCTATAAAGCCCTAGGGACAGAGAAGAAGAAAATCAGGCCATTTCATGATGTTAACTACCTAATTTAACTAATGTAAAATCCAGTTTCAGAATGACTAAGTTTGAAAAAAGAAAACAGATAAAAAGAAAGGAAGCTTAAATCATACAAGTGGGTGAGGCTTCCTCACATCATCAGACACCAAACACAATGTAGTCACATATGTCACAAAAGTACTAGTAGCACCTCTAGTCCTCCAGTGTTCGGGACCATGGGAAGGGCTTTAGTTTGACTTAGTTCACCCTCAGCTTGAAAACTGATCTTCCACCTTTCTGCCAGTAGAAGTCAGATCAGAATAAATTTTAGGATGTTATTAGTCCAAGACATAAAGTTTTGATCCTAGGCTGTTTTCTTGAGGGGAAACTGTCTTCTTTATTATTGTTATTGCTTTCAGGGACTGTCTTGTTTGCTTATTTGTTTGTCAGAGGTGATGGCTCCGTGAGCCTGCACTAAACGGCTAGTAGTGGCAGCTGAAATGGATTCACAGAGCCGCAGGTTTCACTCTATCAACACTTTTCTTAAGTGCATTGTACTAAGGATTCTGTGTGACAGGTTTCCACCTGGAGGCAAAGCCTGCTGCCTTCCTCCCCCTCTTTACTTGAAACCTGAAGTCTTTTCACATCAAGTATTTAATTTTCCTTTGTTCAGGGTAAAACGATAGGTAAAGCATGTGTTGCTATGGATGCAAAACGGAGAGCCTATTGATCCCTCCCTTATCCAGGTAGCTTTCAAGCCAGATCTTTAACATACAGCACTACAGGGTGGATGGGAAGATAGATGCCCCTGGAAAGGTGTGGGGAGAAGCAGCTTGGCAGCGGCCCAGAGCAGGGAGCCAAGGTGATGATGCCCCTGGGTCATCCGTAACCCTGCCTGGCAAAGGAGGCGTCAGGGAGCGGTGAGGCTGAGGTGAGGGCCGAGGTGGGACGAGGGGAGCCCCGTGCCCTGGCGGCGCTGTCCCGCAGGGGCTGGAGACAGCACGGAGCGGGTGAAGGCCAGGCCGATGCCCAGCTCCGTGCACTGCCTGCAGTGCGAGCACCTTTCACCAGCTCGGCTGCAAAGTGGCTTCACAGCCAAGTCCAGGGCAGTTGTGCTGCTGGGGGCCACAGCAGCCCGTCTGTTTGCCTCCCCTCACCTCCTGCCCCTGCTTTCTGCTCAGGTTCTCCAAAAGGCCATGGCTGTGATATTTCAGCATCTCAGTCCATAGCTAAATCCTTGGATCATTCCCATTTCCCATCCAAACCCACTCAGATTTGAGCTGTGGCCCAGATAAGTCATTTTAATGTGTATACCACAGATGCAGCATAAGAAGTAATGGCATTTTAAATACTGCACAAGGGTGGTGTGAAGATTAATGTTGGAGAGTGCCATGGGAGTACCACGAGCAGCCAAATGACCCGGCTGGGTCAAGCTGCTCATCTGTCTAGGACAAGAACTAAGATCAGGGTGAGCAAGCAGCAGCTCATGCCCCAGGGCCTCCCGAGCCGACACGTCGGCCCCGGGTCTTCCTCTTAGCGGCAGATGAGTCCATGTCCTCAGCTCTCAGGAGCCATGCGCTGCGGAGGCTCCAGCTTCCAGCGAGAGGCCATCAGCTGGCAGGAGCACTCGGTGTAATAAATACGGATTTCAGAAGTGTTTTACAGCGTTCCCTTAACCTAATTCCAACCTTATTTTTACATGCAGTTTATTTTCCGTGGGCTCCCATCCCTTCACCTCAGCAGAAACACACTTGCATAAGGACATTGCTTAGCTGTCGTGATTACACTGGATGTGGCCTCCACAGGATTGCACTAGAATTATTGTATTTAATTGCATCTAAAGCATGTAGCATCGTCTCCATAGACTCGCACCAAAATTGGCTCATTTTGCCCCGGATTAGCTTTCCCCCGCGGGACTGCATTCCTGCACCGGCTCCTTGCTGCGAGCACAGGCTCCGAGCAGCTCAGGTCGCGCTCAAGCGCTATGGAGGGCCAGGGGGCAGCTCTGCCCGCTGCCTTCTCCTCGTGGGGATGCGGGGCACCTTGGTGGCCTTTGCTGGGCGCCTCACACGGCTCCTACCCACTCCGGAGGAGCCCTGAGCTCCCAGCCCCTCCCGTGGACAGCGATGTGTGACCTGGGGCAGAGGCGAGGGGACACCAGGGCCCTGGTCCCGCTCCCCTCGCCCCGGGGCACCGCAGCGCTGCTCTGGGGTGCCAGCCTCACACCGCTCACCAGGGCCGCGGCGCTGGAAAGATGCAGGGTTTTTTTATCTTCTTTTTTTTCCCCCTCTCTAGCTGAATTGGGCTTTAATAAAGCTATTGTATTTGATCAGCGGCTCAGGAAACAATAATTTAGCATAATAGGGGGAGATCATTAATGCTCAGTGAACCTAACGCTCTGCTGCTCTGCTCCACTTTCCGTTGCCCTAGAGAGATGCAGTAAATTCCCTTTCCTTAATTGACGACTAAACCAAGACTCTCGCTTTCCTCGCAAACGTGTTTTCCCACCGGGGCCCCTCAGCGCCCGCCCAGCGGCCTCGGGCACCCGGACAAGGGACCCGCGGCGCCTCCCCCGCCACGAGGGGCGCCCACGGGGGCGCGGGGCCACGCACGGTCCCCCTCCCCCCCCCCGCGGCCATCGCCGCTTTAAGGCGCCCGGCAGCGCGGGGCGAGGCTCGCTCGGGGCGGGGCCGCCCCGCCCCGCGGGCGTCAACGGTCGTAACGGCTCTAACGGTCCGTCGTGGAACCGGCTTTTTTGGTTTAAGTCGTGAAAATTCTGGGTTGCTCGGCTTTATGGAGCCCCTGCGAGCATCCTTTGGAAGTCTGCTCCTGTTTTCCAGCGGGTGTGCTCTGCCGTTCCTCTGTTCAGCCCCTTGGTGGGTGTTGCAGCCTAGCGACCTTCACGGGGATGGCTGGTTTGTGGGGTTGGCTTTCCTTGGCCTCAGTGCAAAGCGGTTCCTCAAAGGCCATGGCAGGGGGTAATGTGCTGAAAGTCACCGCGGTGCCACCAGAGGGTTGGTCGCTGAGTTGAGCCTTGCTGCTCCGTGGGTGGCTTTTGCTCATAGCTCTTCGGGGGCAGCTCCCTGACCTGCGCTGTTCTGCTGCTCTGGAGCTCTGCTGAGTGTGTTGGACCACACGATGTGATGATGAGGATCTCCCTGGGCGTTTGCCTGTGCTGTGATCCTGATGGCGAGCCTGTGCCTACAGTAACAAGGGTTGGGAAAACCCAGGCAATCAAATCCCCTGCCACAGTCAGCAGGGGAGCTGAGCCCCCTTTCCTGCTCTGGCGGCACTTGGAGGCCTGCAGGAAGTGGCAGGTGAACCCTAGGGAGTCATCGGCAGGAGACTTCTTGATCTGCTGCAGTTGTAGAGCACTTGCTCTTGTGTCTGCAAGATGCTGTGAGAGAAAAGGAAGGACTGGGATGAAAGCAAAGAAGAGAGGTGGAATGGTCAAAGATGTGACTGTCACCTTCCCCCTGCCTGTGAGGACAGGGGAAGGGTGATGCTAATTAACTGCAATTGATGCTCCCTGTGAAGGGGAAGGAACTAGGAACTGTTCACATGAGATTGGGTTGAGCATGTGGCTCTTCAACAGCAGTTCTGGATTTCCTTAATAGCTCTCATCCTGCTGCCCTTTTATGAACACTTCTCACATGAGTCTCCTGTTATTTAGCTCAGGAAGGAGATTGAAATGCTCAAGGAGGTGATTGAAATGCTCATGTTCTGGCTCTGTGAGTTGGGTGCTTCAGGTCTGCTCTGGTGACCTGCTAGTACAAGGTGCTCTGACAGCCCTGGAAGGCCTAATTTTAGCTCTCCCTAAAATGGCTTGATGTCTGTTTTCCTGGAAAACAGAAGGAGGAATTGCAGGCAAAGAGCTGCTCTGTCTACAGAACTGTGGGAGGCTTTTAAGTCATAGTGTTAACTTTCTAAAAACTAAAATAGGCATCAGGGGAAAAAAAAAAATCAGATCCAGGGATTTGGGAGTGCCTTACTCGCTTCACAGTAGGATTGTGGTTCATTAACAGACAAAACGATCAGTGGCAGGAGTGCACGTTTCTCGTGCCCTTCTGCATTGCCACCACGCTGTGAGTATTGGGATGTTTCTTTTCAACCCACATATTGGTGAGGTAGCGGAGCAGACCCTTCTGGAGGGGAATGTTAATAGAACCTTGATCCTTCAGTCTCCAGGGTGTTTCTAGGCAGGATGGAAATCTGGGGTGGCTGTTGTGCATCTTCCTGTTGGACCTGGTATATTAGTGTGTTGGTATTTCCTTAAGAGATGACATAATTTAAAACCATTTGGGTAATATTCTAATTCTGCAAAATAGCCATGCAGCAAGGGAAAGCCGAGGTGCGTAAATTGCCCGAAGCTCCTCAGGCTTCAGAACGGTCAGAGCTGCAGTAGCGGAGTCAGGCAATGGCCAAAGCTCAAGTTGAGTAGCACCTGAGAGTGTGTGTGTGTGTGTGTGTGTGTGTGTGTGTGTGTGTGTGTGTGTGTGTGTGTGTGTGTGTGTGTGTGTGTGTGTGTATCTGTCTCCCCTCGGTTTTACATTCGGTGTCTGTGGTGTCTCTTGAGAGAAAGAAAAATGTTCTTGTTTTCTGCCTCTATGAGTCACTTCAGGGGGTATGTTAATGGACCACTGGGATGCCTCTTGCCTTGTTTAAGTCACTGCCTTCTGTCTTGAGTATAACTAGTCCCTCAGGACACTTTGCCACTGATGCTACTTGGAAAAAAAATCTATTTGGAAACAATCCTGCCAGCCTACCATATGTTGAGAGCTTAAGGTTTCCTCTTTTTTAGTGATTTGGGGCACCTGTGTAAAAATATTGTTGCTTTTGATTTTTATTTCATGTTGCTGTTATGCTTGTTATGTCCCAGGGGTGCCTTAGAAGATAATTGTGCTGTCCAAAGTGGCAGGGAAAGTGCCTAGGAAACGTAGTGACTGGCACTCCTTAAGCACCGTGGAAGTAGAGTAAGGAAGGAGGATAATGAGCAACAGAAAATCTTTAGGATGTTACTATTCATATGTTGGTGCGTGAAGCAAGAAAAATAAATAAGTGGACCACAAACAAAATGCAGGTGAAACAGAAATGATTTTATTTTGTGGCAATCTGATTGGTGAGCGGAGACTAGTTTAGTAGAGCCCCTAAACAGTAGGAACAGCTCGTAAAGTGAGAAGTCTTGAGGCAGTTGTAGCTGGTGGGTGTGTCTGGCACCCCTTTGTGTCAGAAAGGATGCTGGTTTGGTTGAGTTGCATTTTGTACCTGAGAAAATGGTTGTCCTTGTCCTTGCTCTTCGGTATTCACAGAATATTTACTTTATTTCCAGTAGGCAGAGAAGTTACAAGAAGCGCCAGGTAGCAGATGGTGCTGTGCTGGTACAGCTGTCTCTTGTCCCTGCAGTGGAGAGTGGTATCAGGACAAAACAAAAAATCCAGCAAGTTGATGTTAAAATATGGTAGTTGTACATGGGTATAGGCTTGTGCAGAAATCCTAAAGGCTTCTTCAATGTTCATGCTCCTGAGTGCGTGAATAGGAGGGAGTTTGTCAAGAGTAGATTCCATGAGGGACTAGATTTGAGAAGGACTTGATCTAAATGTTGCAAGTTTCTTAGTTATCTGATAACTGCTATAATGCTGTATACTCCTCAGATCCAGGCCCAGGCTTTTCCTATAACATGTGAGAATGGGATTTAGGAACACCAGCATGTATAACTTGAGGGCTACGGTCAGAAATGCTTAGGAGAAGCGTATGGTTTAGGCTTTATTTTGTGTCTTGCATGCCAAGAAAAACACCATTTTCAGCCCAGGATTCACTTAAGAATCTTTGTGTTCTGACTGCAGAGCTGAAGAGCTTCAGTAAGAGATCCAGAGGTCTACCCTAGAAGGCCCTGCAGACCCAGACCTGGAGTGCTTCTCTGAGCTATGAAGGCTATAGCTTCAAGCTTATCAGGTAGACAGCATCATTGAGCCTAGGTTTTCTACTCAGAGTTCTGGCAATGCAAGGTAAGGGGATCAAATTTGAGCAGTGCTTTCAAAATGAAGCCTTGTTTCATTTTGTTTTAAATTCAGCCTGCCTGTGCTAAAAGCAGAAGAATGCTTGAGTGAGTGAATTACATGGGGAACAATGAGTGATGTTGGTGCCAGTCTGTTTTGCTATTGAGATTTAGGTGGTCTTTGTACATGCCATGCCAGGAAAGGAGAGAGAAAGAGAGGAAAAAAAAATATAAGGTATTTTCTTGGCAGAAACTCAAATGAACTCAAATGCCTTTAGGATTAGGTGGGGCTTTTGAGGTTTTGCATTTTGGATGTAGGCATTTGAATCAGGAGTTAGTTAGCTAAGTCCCCTTCTAGCCAGGTGTCAGCGAATATTTCAGATTCTATTCTGTTAGATGCTGTAGATAAAACTGGAAAACAATCTTGGGTGAGGAGGAAGGGGAGGAACCTCTATAAACTCTTTGTGAAGAAGCTGGTGAGGAAGGATAACTTTTTTTTTTCCTTTTTTTTTTTTTTTTTCCTTTTTTTTCTTTTGGGCTGGGGCTGAGCTTGAGAGGGAGTAGTTGAGAAAGGAAGCAAACATTTCAGGCATTTCCAGTGTTCTGTATGTGTCCCGCGCTTCACATGCTCTACCGAAGCATACATCTTTGATTCCTTCCTTAATTAGTACTTTCTAAATCTGTTTGCTCTTTTATAAACGAAAATAGAAATGCAGAGTATTCGTTAATCAGGCACTCAGTCTAGAGTTCTAGAGCAAATGTGACCTGGACCCCTGGACCACAGCCACCTCTTCTGCTTACCTGTACCTCAGAGGACTAAGTGCCTCCCACAAGTTCCTGAGCCACTGACCTCGGTGGTGGCTCTGGAGCATCCCTGGACATGTCTCATGGCCCTATGTCAGTGAGCATGGATGCAGTGAGACAAAGAGATGAATGAGTCAGCCTGTGCAGTTGCATTTAGTTTTAATTCCCAAAGTTTACTGGTTCACTTGGCAGTGAATTTTTTTTTTTTTTCTTTCCCCTGCATCCTTTCTTTGGGTCTGCCTTTTTTTTTTTTTTTTTTTTTTTCTTCGTTCTTTCTTAGTCCTTCTGACTGAACAAAACCAGTCCCACAAGGGCAGGCTAATGTATTCATAGTTCTGCCACAACTTGGCTGGTAGAATAAGCTGAAAAATTGCTGCCTCCCATTGTTTAATGATAATCCTTGTTGTGCTTTGTAGAGTTAAAATAAGTGCTGTCTAGTGACTTCTGCTCTCCTTCCTCGTAGAATAGAGAACCTGTTGAACTGAATGCAGTCATGCTGTGGATGATGGAAAGTTCAAATTCACAGACTCAAAGTAAGTTACTAAAGTGATTCCTTGTTTGAAAGCTCACTTGCTTGCTCTTGCCTTTCATTTGCCTTGATTTAAGCATAGTGTATTGTTAATGCCTATCTGAACATTGCATTAAGCTCTAATTAAGCCTGCCAATCAAAAGACTCAGAAGCCAGGATTCTAATATGGCTGATCATAAGTTGGATTTTTTCCCCCATTAATTTTCAGACTATGAACATGGAGCTGATAATTGTGTGGGGTTTTTTGTCTTGTTTTTTTTTCCCCCCCCACTCCTTCAGAGCTGTGGGCAAATGCCTAATGAACTTTAGCCACAGTATTTAAGTTAAGGGCCTGCTTCCATTAAGAAATTACTCTGACAAAGCATCACATGAAGAATCCAGACTGTGCCAGGCTGTAACTAAGGTCATACTGGACCACCATGGTAAAATCAAGGAAGCTGTTCTCAGCTTTTCATCTAATGTCGGAAAATATACTAGAAATCTTCCGTGAGAAGGAAAGTGGTTGGGGAAGTAAATGTGGTAAAACTGCCTGGAAGATTCTTCTGGAAGTGAGAGGGAAGTTCAACATGCAGAACTCCCAATCCCCTGTTTGGCATCGCAGTAAGAGTTGCTGTTGGTTACAGCGAATGTAAATTCTAATTTCTTAACCAAAGAACAGTAATGGAAATAACAGACAATGTGGCTTGGAGATTTCTTTGAGACTTCATTGGGAGGGAGGGAGCTACAGTGAAGAGCCACAAACTGATATTGCTATTTATAAGCAACCAGGAAACGGAGATCTAGCTTCTAAGACAAGGCATATTTGTAAATACAAAGCATATCAGTAGAACTGAGACTAGTGGTTTGTATAAAATACTTTTCAGAGCCTTAAGGAAAAACACATTAGTACTAAACATTTTAAAAATTCCTAAGCATCGAAGATGTAAGAATGTCCCTCCCAAGGAGACTCCAGAAGCTTAGCTACCATGTTTTGCTGTAACATTAATAGAGTAACAGCATAAAATACAGCATAAAATGGAGACCATAGCAGCTAGATGAGACAACTAATTAGTTCTTTTCCATCTCTAACCCTGAGTATTTGTTTTTGTGTGCAGCATCATGATGACTTCTGCATTTCTCAGGTGCTGAGTCCTGTACTTTAGCAATTGTAAAGTTTGCCGCATCTGTGGAGGTTGCATAGTGGAAAGCCAGGGCTGGGCAGCTGAAAGGATGCAGTAGAAAGTTATGACTAGAGATAGTTCCTAGATATGCTGCCCTGGGTCATGGTCTTTAAGAGGAGATCTCAGACTAATTAAGCTTTAATACTGCAGGTGGAAAAGGCCCACAGCTCTCCGCTAGCCTGACCCAAATTTCAATGTGCTTTTGTGCCTGCAAGGTTTTTTCCTTCTTTCCCCTACTGTAATCCTCATGGAACATCTGCTTGAGCCAGAAACAAATGGCAGCTTGTTCTATGGATGCAGCGTCCTTGTCTGAACACTGGCCCTGAAATCCTTCAGAGCTTTGTTCCTGTAGTGTTTTTTCCCCTCTAGCACCACAAGACTTGATTAATCCAAATGCTGAAATCCCGCAAGCGCTGTGGTTATTTTTAGCATTAACGTTGGAGCTCTGCAAATAGTGGATGAAGATTTATGATTTTGTCTAGTATAAATCTCAGGCTTTCTCTTTTCTGTTAAGGCTTGGAGGAATGCCAACATCTCCCCACACCCTCAAAATTGCCTTTTTTTTTTTTTTAATTAAAAAGTTAACAAAGGCCAACAACTTTGTTTAAGCACTGTGGGACAGAATAGGTGCTGCATCTGTTTTAAAATTCTCTGTGTTTAGAGGTGCTGCTTTAATTTGTGGTTAAAACTTCATAAATCACAATTCTGGAAAATAACTCTTTATATATGTTATTTTGTGTTTGGAGATAGAAGTTGAGGGAGGAGATGGCAGTGAAAAGCAAGAAAGGCTGTTTAAACCAGTGAACATCTGAACAGGATTTTCATGGTTAGAAAGTTAGGGTTGGGTTTTTTTTTTGTTTTGTTTAAATGAACAATTCCTCATTCACTGTTCCTTTTAATAATAGCTAATTATTTATACTTGATCTTACCTGTTGCTGAACTTGCTGTTCCAAGGTCTTAGGGGAATACTTTAAGAAGAAGTTTCAAGAATTTATTTGGTCACCTCACATTCCTTCCTAGATTGTGAAGAATTTGAGGTCAATGAGGAGTGAAAGGGTGATGCAAGCTGGTGATTAGAAACAGAAGCTGCTTTTGTTGTGTGATTACATATGCAAAATATACATGACTATACTGGCAAATATCTATGTGCATGTGTGTACATATGTATATGCCTGTATGATGTATAGTTATGTACATGTGTACATATAAACTACACACACATATGCATGTATATACAAAATGGATGGAGCACTCTTATATCTGACAAAGCAATGAATTGGCTGCCCTGTGCAGGATACCAGCCCGGGGCACAGCTGAGTGGAGTGACATGTGCATGAGCAGCAAGTGACCTTCGGTTCTGCTCTGGGCCCTGCTGCTCCAACCAACCTGACCAAAGGAGACTTCTCTCTGCCTTGCACAGATTATTTTCCTGCACAATCCTGGTGTTGCAGTCTCTTTGTGATTCCCATTATTCACCACCACTTACAACTTCGGTGTGCCAAACACCAGAGCTGTTTCTTGGCATACCTAAGTTTAATTTCCAGCTTAGACCTCAAAACCTCATTTAAAATGAATTTAATTCATCGGAGAGCCAGCTGTAATTATCAGTGTTTTTGAATACCTGTGAAGGCAGGCTCATGTGCCCAGGAATGCGGGTTGGAGTTGCTGTCCTTGTGTGTTACCTCTGGTTGTGGAGGCTCGCAGTGCAGTGCCTGTGCACAGGGCACTGCTCGGAGGAGCTCGAGGAGCCAACAACTTCCCACATGAGTCAGAGGGGCCAGGAGACTCTGTCAGCTGCATCGGATGCTTCGGAAAAGTTACTGCTGTCTGAATTAGTCTGCCTTTCTGGAAACTAAGTTTCCAGAAAGCATAACTTTTTTTAATCTTTATTATTACTAACAATTTTTAGTATTCTGCATTGCTGCAGACTACCTAAAATGGAGTGGTGTGAGGTTATTTGTTTTTATATCTGTGCAACAGCAACACTCCCACAGCAGCAGTAGCTGGATTAACGGATCTCACTACATCGACTCCAGTTTCCAGCTAAGTAGTTAGTGATGTAGCTGGGTTACTGTGATAGCTCTGTGAGACCAAAAAGCTGGAGATGTCTCTGTCTATACATTTCCCCATACAAACATGAAATCAATACACTGAAACAATTGGATAGACTTTTAAAAATTCATTTGGCAAGCTTTCTGGTGTTGATTCCAAAAGACAGCAACAGTTCATGACTTGCCTGAAAGGGAAATAATCTCAGGCTATTTCTTTTATTTATTTGGTAGAGGAGGTTGAAAACTGACTTAATGGGAAGAAACCTGAATAATATCATTTAATCATAAAATAGAAAAAGAATCTTTTCTATATCTTTTTCTGCTTCACTATTAGAAGCAGAGAAGTTGATCTTTGAAACAACTAAACAGAACTTTTAAAATTGCACTGATGTCTTTTTTGATGTCCTTATCCATTACTTGTTGCTGCAAGTTTGGATGAATAGATTCTGGTAATTTTTTGTTTGGCAAATGGTGATTCATTTGCCCAAACAGCTGATTGAGGCTCTATTTTGACAAACAGAGCAAAGCTGTCAGATATCTTTTCCCTATAGCCAACTGCAGTTCATGTTCCTGGTGCCAAGATGATTTTTGGCATTTGATTGAAGACCCTCAGTTCCTACATATAGAACTTTGTTATAATAGTGATAAAGCAGCTGAGACGTGTTTTTGATGGTCTTGTCTTTGCTTCTCCTAGTTCAAACCCATGCTCAATTTGGCCTGAAGGACCTAACTTGAAATAAGGAGAAGAAAGTGAACTGGTAGTGAGCACTGGAGACAGCGGCTGTGCTACTCCTAGAGAGCAAGGGAGGCAGGGGGGAGGATTCCCCCTCGACACTGCAGAGTTTCTGCGATTTAACTTGCTTTCCATGCAGAAGTTATGTATTCAGTCCTACAGCAGAAACTGGAAAAGTAGATAGATGATGTCTGAAGTTTTTCAATTTATAATGGATGGGCACAGCACAGTATGGGGGAAATGAATATTCTTTGAGTGGAGTAAATATATTCCATATAAGTGTTTAAAAATAGTGCTTGCCTTTACAACGGCCCCCAGCTCCTTGTGTCACTTGTAGCCACCCACTTTCTCTGTAATTGTCTGGAATGCAGTTGTTTTCTCTTCAGCTTTTAGCAACTGCTGATAAGAAACCTATTTAAAAAATTCTAGGAGAGTCCTGGGGCTACTTTGGGGCATTTGTGATGGAGAAGATGTGTACTTGTTAATTATGTGGTTAAGGCACTTTAAAGTGCTCTTTAAAGGGCACTTTAAAGGGCTCTTCATTAACAGTCATTTGCACTGGCCAGTTCAGCTGACATGATAAACAGGTAGTTAGCAAAATGCACACTTACTTTTTGATAGCAAGATGCTAAATAATGGGTAGAGGTGTTGTTAAGGTAACTAAATTATGTTTTAAACAGAACATGAATATTTGAGAAGGACTGTTCCTGAAGTTACTGAAAGCAAGGAACATTGTTTAACTCCAGGGTCAACTGCTCACATTCACTCTCATGAGTATCTCGAACAAGAGCTGAAGTCTTTGTCCTGTAGTGTCAATGGCCTAGAAATATTTTTAAGAAATCAAAAGAGCTGTTAAGCCTATATTTAAAAAAAAAAAAAAAAAAAAGTTAAATCAAGCATCCAACATCCATCTGCCTTTTCCCCTTTTGAGTATCCAAAGTCCAGTCTGAAAAAGACGGGGGCAGCTTGGAAACAAAACCTATTTGCTGTCATGATTGCTTGCTAATGCTGATGTGCTTTGAGTAGGGCTTTCTTGTATTTCAGGGGATTATGGACAAAGGATGAAATGTTTCTCCATTTCCTTGGCCACTGAAAGCCCAAGACCTTCTTTCTGAAAAATTCTGGCACATGGAGACTGCAGCTCAGAATGGCCCTGGCCTTTTGTGAGGAAAGGAGGGGGTGCATCTAACTAGGGGAAGGCAGGAACAATAAGGCTTCCTGCCAGCCCCTCAGCCACTCTTCCTTTTCTCTGCCAGCATGGAGAAGTTATGCAAAGCAACAGTGGGGTGCATGGCACTGAGCAGTATTAAATACAGTCAGGAGCATGTGGTCTTCCAGTGACAGGAGAGGACAAATTAAAATTGCAGAGGCGTTCTGTGTCTGCCAGTTCTGACATCTTGAGTGCTAAACACTGCCTTTTTTTTCTTCTCCCTACCTGTGTGTGTGTGTGTGTGTGTGTGTGTGTGTGTATTGCATTTTCTTCCTAGCTTTAATCAAGAAAGATATATTAGTCTTAGTTACTATACCAGCTCTTTAGAGGATACCAGCAGTAGAATTGTGCTGTGATACTTCATCGTTGCACAAAGTGCTGTTGCCTGTGCAAGGCTAAAATATGTGCTGCCACCAGCTGCTCCTGCTGCTCTCGAGAAAGGAAAGGTACCCTGGTACATGGAGCTTTGTGTTCACGTGGGGGCAAGCACACTCTTGTCGTGCTTCATAATATTTTTTCCCCTTGCTAGGCTTTCCTGAAGTGATGAGTAAGGCCAAGTAATGACTGATGAAGTGGGGACTGTCAGTGTCTCACCCACTGATGGCATGTCTGCCTTCCTGAGCATGCCCAGGGGTGCAAGACTGTTCTAGCAGGTTGGGACTAGCTCTTTGTTTTGTTTTTGTAATTACTTGACAGACTGCTCTTTTTTTTTAATGAGGAATACAAACAATAAAAGGAAACTGCTTATTTGTGTGTGTGCTGCTTATCAAGCACTACAGCTTGGATGGGACTTCAAAAAGGAGAGAAAAGGTGCTTTGCTAGCTTAAGTTTTTCGTCTGTGTTATTACAAAGATGGATAACTTCCAAGGAGATATCAGTGCCAACCTTTCCCTAATAAAGACTGAACTAATCTCTCATTTTGGAAAGCCCCAGGTGGTCAGCATGCACTGCCTTCCCTCTCCTGAATTCAGCTATGAGTGCATGTACTCCCCAACTTCCTCAAGCAGTGCTGAGCAGCTCTGCAAAAGTTGATCAGTTACCAAAATATGCTGAGCATACTTGGTATGCTAAGGTGATGCTGCAGTTTACTTGATTTCTCAGGTAACTGATTTATAGCTTTTTCTTTTTTTACCTGCAAGGGGAAGAAGTTATATTTAAAATAAGATTAGAAACGCATAGTTATTTTGCCAACCTGTCCCAATCTCATATATGAAGAAAACTTCCACATATTCACTATACCAGCACCTGAAGCTTCAAAAACCAGTTAAATGATAAGCAGATACATAGTGAATATCACAGCATATGCCACCATCTGATTGGTCTGTACAGCTTTGTGTCTCTTTTATTTTATTTTATTCCTCTACTTCAAATGAATGAAGAGAGAAACTGGATTGAAAATAATGTCAGGAGTGCAAATTCTCTCAAGGCTTGGCCCTTGCAGTAATCAGGTCTTATTTTGGTTAAGAGCTCTGTGCAGAGGGTATTCTTGGCTTTCATTTCCAGTTGGCTAATTAAACTTCTCAAAGCAACAAGATGCATCACCCTCCGAGCAGACAAGAGCCTTGGAAAGCAGCCGGACACATCTAGTAAGAGCAGATGGAGAAATTTCCCTTCCAGGCTTATGAACTTGAAACCCTGGATGTGCAGGCTCTAGCAGGGAGAGGATGTTCTCTTGCTTGCCTCTCTCGCTTCTCCCTCCCTGGCCTTCTTTCTTTTCAAAACTGTGACTGCTCAGATGATCACCTGAAACGATGTTCCTGCCTTGATTTGTTATTATTAGATCTCTACTTCAAGTTTGCCTTCATTTCAGTGCTGCCTCATAAGGTGAGGTGCGGAGTGGCTTCCTTTGCCTGGCAGGAAGCCGGGTTAATAGGACGAGCGCTTCTGAAGCGAGTGAGCCATTTTGGCTGCCTGCTTGTGCTGCTTCCTGCTCTTGCCCCTTGCAAGGGCTTCCTGGAGAATGCCCTGGGAGCAGTTTTCAAGAGAACTTTCCACACAGGCTTCCATCTTTACTTTATATTCTATAGCTTTCCTTTTAATTAATACTAAGTTACTGCTAGTGCCAATCCAGCCAGTCAGGCAAGTTAACTTCTGCAGCTTCAAAGACTGTTCTCTGTGGATGCTCTCTAATGTGGTCTGCAAAAGCTGTATATTTTTTTTCTACCTGTTTTAATTTCTTTGCAAAATTTGGGTAAAACCATCTATTAAGATCTGCCAGCATCACGTTTCAAGCAGTTTTCAGTTGATTGTAGTGTAACAAATTATAATTTTGCTTGAAAATCTTTGCCCTAAAAGTTTTTGTTGATGAGGCAGTAAGGAGGATGGGATTGGCCTCTTTTCAGTGGTGGACAGTGATAGGACTAGAGGAAATGGCTGCAAGCTGAGGCACCAA
>JAUBOD010000589.1:3643146-3666053 GCA_032353885.1 Nothura maculosa
GAGTTTAAGAACCTCAAATCTGGAAGAGCCCAACAAGTCTGCCTTGAAACTTGAACATCTTTCTAAATGCTCCAAGGAGAGATTAATTCTATTCAATTGCTTTTGATTCCCCTGCAGCATAAAGGGAACTGCAGGCACCTTAATAGCTGGATTGAAAGGTGATTGAGTCACCATTATATCTCTGTAGTCTTTGTTCACTTGCTATTTTGCAGCTGCTTTTACCATTATTCTGTGAGTTGCCTCAGAAACGTGAGAGTGCTACTATGAGGTTTTCATTTCCCTGGCAGTGGGAGAAGCATAGTGATAATCCAAGTCATTATGCTAGCACCAGGAGGCTTTGCATTTACAGTGAAGGTTGCCAAGTAGAACCTGTAGTAAGTAGCTGGCTCCAGGTGGTAAGGGTGGATATCCTATTTTAGCTCCTGAAACTTCCCTGTAATTATGGATCAGACTTTACAAGTCTTAGGTGAAATGTGCCTTGCGTGGGACTGGGGACCTTGGATACTCCTGTAATACAAGTAATTTAGTATTTAACTTAGCAACTTTTTTTTGTTAATGGCAACTGTAAAAGCTGAACTAGGTTCTCTTGTGTGCAGGATAGAATTCCCAAGTTGCACCGAGTTGCACTGTGGTCTGCAAGTTTCTCTGAGGTTATGTCATGCTGGAATAAGAACAACTGAAGGCACCCTAAAGTAATTTTTACAGTGTAGAACTGTACGTGTCCTGGAGTGCTCGGGCATAACAGAGTTGGTCCTTCCTGCCTTTATTTTACTACCTCTGACTAGAAACTGTAGGGGCACCGACTTTGAGCCATGAATGGCTTTACCAGTCAGGCTATAAAGTTTGCAGTATGGAGGCAGGGGCAGGTAACTTGTGATCCTCTCCAGTAACATCTGCAACAGGATACTAGGGGCCTCACACCTGCCACAACATAAAAGGACAACTAAAAAAAATGATGAGGGGAGTTTTTCTGGTCTGCCAGAAAGAATGAGACATGAGTAAGGTGACTTGAGGCATTCTGTTGAAGCCTTCGGCTGGGAAGTGTTGACCCTTCATTCCGCACTTTTATTCATTGTAAAGATAGGAGTGACTGGGTGTGTGCAAGGTCTTTACCCCCGTAGCTCTAGAGAACCACAGCAACTCTGTTACATGGTGACGTCTTAAGAAACTTTAAGGCAATTTGTCACTGGTCAGATGAGTGAACGTGGGTATGGAAGCAGCTGTTTTGATCTGGGAGCTTATAGTTAGTTTGACTGTTTCTTCATCATGTTTCATTTCCCTAACTGCAAATGCTTAAACCGGACTCAAGATATGTTGCATCAGGTCGGGCAGACCTGATTCTGTTCCTGGTTTAACTGTTGTAACGAAGTCAAGGTCAGCAGGCTTGCACAGGAGCTGGCCTGCTCTTTCCAAAGCCAAAGGAGCAAATCACTCCAGGCTTAAAATTGAAGTACTGCAGTAAGCACGATCTTACTAGCTGGCCATTTGTTGTATTGGGAATTGATGTTTGGATTTTCTTATATTGCCTTTGTTCAGACCGTTACTGTATTCATATCTGGTGTCTGCTTTCCTCCATGTGTAATTCAGAGTACACGCAATGACTCGCTGCTACTCCTTTAGTAGAAAAGAAACTTATTGCTTGCCTGCCTGCCTAAATGATAGGGAGGTTTTATGAGGAAAGGGCTTTTTTGATTTGCTTTGTATTTTGTCTTACTATTCAAACAAGTCTGTCGCCATGATGCTTACAAAAATGCTTGCAGCACTCCCCCACTCCCTTTATTTATTTATTTATTTGTCCCATGTGGAGAAAACTTCATAATGAAATATATTGCAAGCCTGGTTCTGATCTTGCTCATGCTCCCTGTTGAGATTGGAATTAAAATCAATTATGAATGGAAATTAAGATGTTCTTCCATACTTAGATCACTTCCTGGGAAAGGCAAAATAAGAAGAAATGGCACAATAATAAAAACAAAAATCAGATTTTTAGAAAATTTTTACTCATATCCGGCAATTTAGTAAATAGTCTCAGAGATGGAATTTGCTTTTTAGGGGCTTAACTGATTCTCAGTGTCACCATAGCCTTTGTATTTTAATCTGCATCTCAGGCCTTTTGCAGGCCTGTCGGTAGTTGTTGGCATCATGTAGACAAGGATGAGTGAATAAATCCAGACAAATAGATCTATCCTTAACGTTAGCAGCAGCAGGAGGAGATAGCTGTGAACATCGTAATTCATGTAAATACCTAAATTGTAAGAAGAAAATTATCTGTAGGCAAAGGTGTCCTAATGTAATTTCTTTCAAACTATAATCCACAAGGTTTGAGAAGGCTTTTTAGGCAAATAGTTGAAGTGACCTGAGGAGTACTGAAAACTGAGATATGTTTAGCTACTTAGTTATGCAAAACAAATTACATAACTGCTTGGGTTTACACAATATGATTCCCTTGTAGATTGTCCAGGCAATTAAAAATCAAAGCTTGCTTGTCTTTGTGTGGTGAAGAAAGTGGCCAGGAGGAGGAACACATCGTGTCTGCCTATTACCGAAATTCCAGTCTGCACAGATCTTGTGTGATTCATGTTGTCAGTGTCCTTTGCAGTATAAATATAAGTAATCTTGATGCCTCCTGGGACATATATGACTTTTATGAACAGTGATTCTCTAATAATACTTATTTGTATTTTTTTATTGTCTTGACTGGAGTTGGTTCTTATTACAAAACTAAGAAATGAGAATCTTGCCTCGTGTTTTGCAGCATTTGCAGTTATTTAAACTCTACTCTGAAAGGAACTGTGATCTCTGAGCTGCTAGGTATCATTAGATACTGCTGTGTCTTTGCACACCATCTGCCTCAGTACATGTTGGGGAGCTGCTCAGCTTTTTGCTGAAGCAGGTGGTACCATGGTGTTACTATGAATGAATAACATTAGTCTGTTTTTTACTGGTCTAAATGAGAAGAAAATAGGGTCTAAAGAGAGTGTGCCCACATTTTGTCCTTTGTATGTGACCATATATTGCGCTATCAAAATGCAGCAACAAAAGCCTCTTACTTCTAATACAGTTTGCATCAGAAGCTGCTTGTGGTTAAAATGTTCAAATGCGTGAGTATAAAAGTGTTCTTAAATGATTTGTCCTTTCAAGTGCTGTTCATCTGCTGCTCCTGCTAGCTCTGACTGGACCTCTGCTTGAGCTATTGTTTATTTAAAGAACCTGTTTTAATACTACATTATTTCATACCTGTGGAGTATGCTTAGAAGAAAGCTTATAACCATCAGGTGAGGTAGATTCTTCGTCAAGAGAGATAAAATGATACCAAAGAGTGTTAGTATCATCCTATATATTAGGGGAATTACAGGCTTGATAGAGAAAGAGCTTGGGCTGCTGGAAGGGTGAGATATGAACCATGCAGCTGATGGCAATTGATAATGTGATCAGATGCAATTCTGGAAGCCTTATGTGCTTGTAGGTATGAATTCTTTAGGTTATAGTATCATTTTCAGTTCTTCCTTTTTTCAATTATGAGCTAGTAGCTGGGAAAAATACAGGTGCTGACCCACTGGTTACTGCTATTATGGATTGCTTTTATTCAATCTAAAATCCTGTGTCTTAACATAAGAAGATTAATGAGCCCAGGAATATGAAGAAAAAAAGATGCTCTCTACTGTTCTATGGTGTTTTTGTCCTGTTCTTCTGGTATTTTCAGCCTCTTATTTCTTTACTTACAGAATTCTTTTGCATGAATCCATCTGCTGGTCTGTATCTGGAAAAATGAGAATTCATCAGGACATCATTTGATGCAATACTTGAAAGTATTTCTTGTCTTTACTAATGTCATTTTGGCAGCAATGGTTAAGCTGTAAGCTTGTAAACTGTTGTGCTAATTGACTCATTCTGCTTCTCTTCCCCCTGCATTCCCTCTAAACTTTTCAGCTCCTTGCTGTTCTGTACTCAAGCTATCTAGATTAGCTCTGTGTTGACGCTCTTAGATTCTCTGAGGATGCTGGTAGCGTTTACAGCCTACCAGCCCAACCAAGGCTCAGGAGGATGCACCTTGCTAAAGACCCCCATTCTCCTATGTGGATGCAATCTTGGGGATCTTGGACTTTGTGGATAGACTGAATCGAATGCTGAATAGAGGAAGTTGTTTAGGGTAACCAGGTGATGGAGGAAATACCGTCAACTCATTCAATGAAAAGCCATCAAAGACCTTTGTGCTATATTAGCATGGAATTTTGGGTCTGATGGCGTATGTGTTAATGCTGCTTTGAGACTGGAGGCTGGAGATAGGAAAGCTCTAACTTCTTGGGAGGCAGCGATGGAGTGCTGCCTCCACAGAGCTGCCCTGCCACGCTTGTTGGGGCTAATTAGTTTGTTTGTGTTGAGCTTCCTTTTGACTCAATCTGTTCAAATTAACACTTCCCTGTAGATTGCTGCAGCACTCCACAAGTCTCACTTGTTTGTGATGCACTTTCCTGGGGAGCCGAGTGTATTTTGTGAACCAAGGTGCTGATAGCCCTGTTGGACTGTGGCTTAATGCACGCCTCTCAAAGGAGAGAGAGAGTAACAAGACTTAGTCTGAGTGGGAGAATGAAGCCAAAAATAACACTAGGAATTGCAACTCTGGTTTGTCTAGCAGTATGAATTGCTGGAGCCCCAGATTATGTGGTATTGTATCTGCTGCAGACAGTCATAGGTAGTGTTTATAACTTGCATCTCTGCCTTCAGAGACTTAAATATAGACTTGAAATTGTTTAAAAAAAAGAGTCTGGAGCTACCTTATTAGTTTAGTATAAACCATGTAAGTAGAAACATATATGAAGCTATTGCAGAATTTCCGTTAGAGGTTGCAGCAGTTAGGGATCTTGCATGAGGCTATAGAAATAAATTCACCTTTACACCTAGCCCGTGGCTGCTGTGAGCGGTGAGACTGGCTGCTGCAACAGAGATCAGAGCAAGTGCCAAAGCTTCCTGGCTCTGCAGCTGCCCATGGAAGAGCATGGCTGGGGAGACACAGCTCAGTTTGTTCCAGCCTGGCAAAATGTGGCAGGTCTTTCCTGCCACTTCATCTGGACATAGTCCTTCATAGAAATTATGTCCTCTGTGATAAACTCAAGCCTTCCTGAAAGTGGGAAGTGCTGGCTCAAGAATTAAGCCAGTCAGTTCTTTCTCAGATTATGTGCCTTTTGTGCCTTTTCTTCCATCATCCCAGCAGGGAATGGGCCACAGCATCAAGCTTTGTGAGTAGAGATTTTTTTTGGTCTTGGTTGCATTTTCTACTGTATTTTGAAAAGATAGGGTTTTGATGAAAACTCTTGAAATCAGAAATCTGTTAGGATGTTAACACGTGCCCTCTGTGTGAGGGGGGCTTTTCTGCGATGTCCTTGGCTTTTCCCTTCTCTACACTTTTTAATGTTGCCTCCTCCTACACAGGTTTTGTGTTCTAATGCTGTTCTGTAGTGTGATGAAAGTTCCTTTGGAAATGCAAAATGTAATTTTTCTGGCTTAATGGCTTGCTCAGGATGACTTTGCTTTGGCCATTTATCTTCAATCCCTTCTGCAACATAACAAATGGTTTAGTATCTCATTTCAGAGCATTGTTTTCTTTAGCCATTTCTGGGCTGACAATGCTATTATATTAGGATATGCCAGAAAGTATACTTTCTTTCCACATTGCTCACACCCCAGGATGTGATTAGTTATTCTAAACAGCAGCAACTTACGGCCTTGGGAAAGCTGAGGAGACTGATATAAATTGGACAAGGACAAAATGAACTTGGAATGCTAATCTGGTAAGCTGACTGTTCTGTGGAGCCTGTGTGGAGGTCGTTGGATTGTAGTGATACTCAACAGTAATTCTGACTTCTATGGTCATGGCTTGCTTTTGCAGATTTGCTTAGAAGGCTGTTCAATTTTATGTATCAAGGATAATCCCTTCGGCTAAAATAGCTTCCAGAAGTGACCTTCAGCACCCATTCAAGCCTAGACAGCCTTTGGGAGTCCAAACCCAGCTCAAGCATTCTACAGGACAATAAAGAGATGTTAACAGGATCCCATCAGGAGAATAAATGGTAAACCCCAGCAATCTGCTCGCCTCACACACACCACCATTAAGCTTGCAGCCTGCCTTTGCCACTGGGGAGGGGTGATCCCTTGTCTTTCTATCTGCCCGGCTTCTGTCTCGGCTTGATTAGAAAAGGCTTGAGTGGGAATATACTGATGTGGCTGGAAACGGAGCCTTAAGCAATAATTAGTCATTTTAAAAGGGTTTCTGCAAAAAGAGAAGTTTGGAGAGTAGGTGTTGTTTTAATAATAAAATAAAAAAATAAAAAATAAAAAAAAGCCATACTCCCTTGCTATTTCAAAGGATAGTTTTGTATTTTCCCTCTCCTGTTCCTGCCTCTTCATTCTGCACAACATAGCTTTATCTTTTATCCCCTGCTTCATGTGAAAAAGTGCTGAAGTATGGAAAATACCATGGAAAAGCTTACCAGCCCAAACACCGTGTCAGCCTGGAATGATGGAAATGCAAGTGGTTATTTTACTTACCTGTCAAATCAAGCTGTTTGCTCTGTGTTTATATATTGAAAAGCAATGTTATAGCTTACAGACTTCGTGTATTTCTCTTGTCACTTCTCCTGCTTCCAGTATAAGCCATACTTTGCTTTTGTAGTAGTGTCGTGTACTAGAAAGGCAGAAAATCATTGGAAACTCGAGAAGTAACATCTCTACGTATTTAATTGCTAGAATGCAGAACTTCAGGATTTCTCATGTTCTTTTAGAGCTGATCATCCTTCACATGCCAGGAACAGAGGGCCTGATCTATTTCATACTGAGGTGGGAATGATGCATTTCTTAAATGAGTCAAAATTTTTCCTGATTTCCTTAAGTATGCATAGCAGGCAGATCAGGCCTCTGTTTTCACTTCACTGTTAGCATTTTTATTAGGGGCAGTTAGTCAAGTATCTATATTGGTGACCTGAGCAGCATGTTTTGTTTTGAAGCAGTGGTTTAATTAATTTTTTGTCCATTGTTACATGCTGGAAACAGGGTCCTTCTACAGTCAGCGTGTGCTGCACAGATCAGTAGCATTACTTCTTCCTTTCCTCTTCTCTCTTGCAGCTTCACTGTTTTGTTGTTGCCTTACCTTAATGTTGGTGCCCTACGAAGAGCGAGCCGCAGGGCGTGAGGACGGTGCTGGGCTTTGGGCGCTGGGAGGCCAGCTCAGGCCCTTGTGCCAGGCTGCCACATGAAGTCCCCTGGCAGCACGGGTAAGCAGAATGCCTTCGTGACATCTAAGATAGGTGTTTTGTAGATATTCAGGCAGTCTTTCTTTTGACTTAGTAGAACTGAGTAATAACCGCAGCACAGCTGGTTTCTCTGGCCCATGTGAGCTCCTAGAGATGGGTACACACAGACCTTGGAGACTAGCAGAAAGTTACTGCAGGAGATCTGGCCCCTGAGCCTGTTCTCTTCTTCCTGCAAAAGACATAAATTATGCAGTGATGCTTATGCAAGACATCAGGGAGAGGCCATTGAACAGGTAGTTACAGTGTTGGGCAGCTGCTAGGAGGCTTTAGGAGCTCTCTGAAGAGCACTGTGGATACAGCAAGCTGAGGAGCTGCTGGTAGTTCTAGAAGGATGGGGTGAAGAAGAGAGATTCAGCATAGGAAGAAAAATCATAGGGTAAATGTCTGTTTCTGGCTGTTCCTATTGATTTCAGCTTGACCTATGCCAGAAGGTATCTGATAATTATTTATGAGGTCTAGATATTACTTAAAAATGAGAATGGCTCAGTGCCCTAAAACACAACTTCTCTAGAATCACTGAGCTCAATACAGAATCAACTGTCCTGCAGATTCTTTCAAGAGCTACTGCTAGTGCCTCTTGTGGCATTAACATATGTTGTTTCCTGATAGCAAAGCAGGAGGAATCAGTGAGCTGCTTTTTCAACCTGAGTTAAAGGCAGGATTTTACTGAGGAGTTAGAATATGATGGTTCTTTGTTAGCCAACAGCCAGTCAGCTGGCTGAAGCGCTTTGCTCTGACCTTTGTGATTGATATATTCTTATTTTAATATTTGATTAGAGCTTTAACCACAAACAATCAGGCATTTATGCAAAAATAGTCAATATATGAGCTGTGAAATGAAAGTCTACACATTCATGCAGATAAAATGAAAGTCATTGGAGAGCACTGTGGTTTTTGTCCATTAGTCTTGTTTTTGCCATTATTGTATTTGACTCTTTAAATGCCCAGCATACTTTTTAGAGCATCATTTTCAGTCTTCTAGTGTTGCTTGACCCACTTTGCGTGTAACTAGCAAACAGTGTTTCCCAGGGCTTTTTGGATGCCTAGGCTCACAGTATGGAGGGAAGAGACCTCTAATGAGGTCTGAGAGGCAAGTGGACTCTCTTCATTTGTATGGGTTTGGTTGTGGGGCTATCTCCCTCATTAGAGCATTACTATCGATTGTCGATATAGGCAGGCTGGGGCTTAACTTTAGAGAAGCCCAGGAAAAATGAGAGGGAGAAGTGTTGGACTTCATTGCCTGATTTTAAACATTCATGCAGTTTTCAGCCATCTCTGCTCCTGCTGGTATCATATGGTTCATAATAAAATTTAATATTCATTTTATGATCCAGCCCAGCTGGTGGACTTTCCTGAGAGGGGAAAAAAAAAAAAAGAGAGAGAGAGAGAACTCTGATAAAATCATGCAACTTTAATCTATTTAGATGCTTTCATTGTGGCATCTTTGTCATAATACTATCATTCTGTGTTGAGGAGGTACAGGCCTAACTGGGATCTTAAATATGTTCATTATTCCTCACTAACTAAAAGTAATTGGATAATCAAGATACTGAGTTATTCCTTGAGATGTAATATGGCATTAAAAAACAAAAAAGAAAAACAGACTTATTGTAATGAAGCAGTTAAATCAAAAATGCATGGAGTGTGGTGTGCTCCAATACCTTTATTCAGCTGTGGTGGTTCAAAGCTTCTGTCTGTCCCTGGAGAATTCCCCCTCTGCTGGGGGATTTTGTTTCCTGAAATAAATGTTCTGTACTTAGGTGCTACAAAAGGCTGAAGGCCTCTTAGAAGGCAGCTATCATGTCTCCTGCCTAATCCAAGTGCTGAAAACAGTGGTGGCCTAAATCCATCTTTTTCCCTGTTTGCAACTTCTGTCCAGACCTCAAATTTGCTGAATTTAGGTCATCTGTCATGGCAGAATTACTTTTGCAGTGTGTGTGTATGTGTATATATTTATATACATATATTTTCAAATTGATTCATTTACTTAAACAGTAAATACCATTCACCTGGGAGCAACTAATATTGGTTCAGAATTGGAGACTTTTTTTCTCTGTTACTGAGTGTCTCTTGCCTTGTGGAAGTCTCTTAAAATCCTAGCAGTGATTTGTGCAGCATCTCTTGGAGCTGGTAAGTGAGAAAAGTGAGACTCTGAAAGCTGCTGCTGGCAGGTGGGCTTAGATTAGGAGCACTGGGGGAAGGCAGCCCTTTTTCAAGGCTATCCCACCTTCTCCATTGGCTCTGGGAACAGGAAGAGCCAGGTGTGCTGAGCACGCAGTGAGGTGCTGGTGTAGGGCGGTCCTGAACCTCACCTGCCCCATTGGCTGTTATCTGCTTTACTACGTTATCTTCTTTCTGAGCAGCTTCTGGGACCACACAGAGTCTCACCAAGGGCTGTGCCGCTTTTTCCTTCTAAGTTTCTGGTTTCACATAGCTGCTTCCCAGAGGCTGAATTGTGGGTAACAAAAGAAAGGTCACTCGTTAGCCTGTTTATGTTTTTCTTCTCATTCCTTCCCAGGAATTGTTTCAGATGCAGCGTAAGAAAGGACAGTGCAGGAGAACTTAATGGGCTGGTCAGGCACTCTCAGTGGGAAAGTGATTCTGATTAAAGGCAACTGGTGAGAAACCGCTGGGTTCTCTCCCAGGTGCACCCTTGTGAGCAACTCAATCATCACCTGGAAAAATAACTAAAAAACCCACAGAGGTGGGGGAGAACAGGCCTGTTGCCTTTTCCCCAGGAGAGACTGGTATGTGTTATGTTTCTGAAACTTGCTTACTAACTTGCTAACTGTTGGCAAGCTTTCTATTGCTGGATACAAGTTTTCTGCTCTAATTTTTCTCCTTTGTCTTGTTTTCACTCTGAGTGAAAAGTAATTAAAAGGGCTTGATTTTGTTTCCCTCTTTTTTTTTGTCCTGTCCCAGGGATCTTCGTTTCTCTGCTATGGCCTTTGCTTCTCTGTTAGTAAACCCATATTCATTGGAAATAATTTTTTTTTTGAGTTTGGTTTGGTTTCTGTACTTACTCTAGTGAGAGGAAGCTCTGTAAGGCAGTAGCTCTGTGCTTAGTGTCAAAACTCATTATTTCCAAAGTTAACAAATCTTGGGAATTCTATGCAAACTGGCATCAGCTCGTGCTTATCTATGCTAAAACTAACAATGTGCCAGTTATTTTTAAAGGAAGAATCCCTGAGGCTTGGCATTCTTCCAGCACAAAGCACCTGACAAATTACTGCTGATCTACAGTGACTGATGTTTTACTAGGTCCCAAACTTCACGTTTGCTTAAAAGCTGCGGGTCTAACTGCTGATTTTCTGTTGGCAGCTGTGGCAAAGCACTGCTGTGCTGCTCTGCGATGCCGCTCAAGTGGAGCGCGCTGCTGTGGCTGATGGTGCAGGGTGCAGTGGGGGGTGATTTTCCAAAGAGAAGGATCAGTTTGAGCTTCCCTGCCCATCCTGGGCTGTATTTAGTTTTGCAAAGGTGCAGAGAACTTCAGCTCCCTTTTGTTGCCTGATGGGAGCCCAGGACCTTTGAAATTTGTGTCTCTGCAGACAGGCTGGCAACATGTGAATTTAAGGAGGGAGGCAACTGACTTTACTGGTCTGAGAGAGCATGTGGTGGGAGTGTGGGCACAGGGTCACCCCGTTGTCACCAGCATACGAATCCTTTTGCAGCCCCGCTCCCGCCCTGGCACCTCCTGCTCCCCCTGTGCCCGCCCGCATTCCTGTGCTCCCTGCCTGCCTGTGCGACCCGAGCGAGGAGGCCGTGGACAGGTCCCTGTGCTGCTGCTCGCCCCATGGCAGGGGCACGCACAGCCGCCGTGGCCACGAGGGGAGCACACGGGAGGTGCCTTCCTTCCATCCCGGGCTGCAGAGCAGCTGCGAGCAGGAGAAGCTTCTTGCAGCAGGAGGGGCCCCAGGCCGATGGCAGTGGGTGGGCGCTGCCAGCAGGGCCTCCCAGGCTGGCAGGGGAGCTGCCAGGGGTGACAGAGTGAGGTGGGTGCAGCCGACCTTGGCCTGCACAGAGGGCCCAACCCACAGGGCACTGGCAGTGAAGCTGCTGTTAAGGGGGACAGGCTGCTTGCGGTCAGGGACAGATGCCCGAGCCCTGTGTGGCTGCCAGCCAAGCTCTCTGCACCGCGAGGTCCCTGGCTTCAGCACACTTAGTCTGGGCTTGCTGTGGGATAATGGAAAGCAGAGTTGTGTTCACTGGGTGTCATGTCAGGGCTGAGAGATAAGAATTACAGCCGCCTCTTAGGTGGAATAGTCTTTGGGAAGCAGGATCTACAGATTATATCTTGCATCTGAAAGGCCTGTTGCTCCTGCCTTCTGTCACTCTTTCCCAGGGCTGCTTCGCTGTTGCCCTGCCCTTTGTTTTAGGGTAGGATAAGGACAAGGCTGATGCCTTCAAGCGTGTCAACACTCCTGCTGCAAGCAGCAGCTTCTCCTCAGCAGCCCTTCTTGCAGCACAGGACTCAGCTTGACCCCGCCTGGCCATGCGCTGCGGCTCCAGGCTCGCCTGGAGAAGGGCTCTGCTCCGCGAGCCGCTGCTGCGGGGGAGTTTGCTGCCCCGGGATTGCAGCCCGGAGGCTGGAGCGCCGCGCTCGCTGCGCTGTGGCCCAGAGGCGCTGCAAGGAGGCGCCTCCTCCTGCTGCCCCGGCTGCCACCTGCTTGCGGCCCCCGCCTCACAGCCCTGCACGCGCTCTGGGAAAGCCTCCAAAACCGCTGTGGGCTTTACTGAATGTAAGGTAAACATGCTGCTTCTCCCCTCCCCTCTCTTTCTGGAGTTTTGCCACTTAACAAGAGGCTGTTGGAATCTAGAGAAAAGCAATTAATGTTGGGGTTGGGGGGGTTGATTGACACAGTAATTACGCTGGAAAATGTAATTTTCCCTGCATATTAGAGATGGGATTATTTCAAGGAGATCTCATTAATGTGCCGTTCACCAACAAAGAACCCAATAACCTCTTTCTTAATAAGATTAGTGTGGGGGTCGTAATGCAGAAGTCTGCTTGGGCAAAATAGTCAAGCTTTTGTTCTAAAGAAATAAATTATCTTCTGCTATGTGTTAAGGCGTAAAGGAGTAGATTTCATTTAAAAAGATGGCAATCTGACCTTTCCTCTGTCCCTGGTAGCCAGTTGATAACCTGTGCTTCTTGCAGCTTCTTGCGCAGCTGCTGTACATGAGAGCAGCGACGCTGTGGGCACTGGCACGGCGCCGAGGGCAGCGGGGCCTGCCAGGCTGCTCTGGAACCTCTGTGGGGCTCGGCTGCCTACCTTCTGCGTGAGCTAAGCCTGCGCGCTCGGCCTCTCTGAGCTGCGCCTAGCGTGTGCCCGAGCTCTCTGTGAAGGCACCCTGCGCTGGGGCAGGGAACCCAACGGTGCTGCTCTAAGGGAGAGTGCAAGGGCTGATGAGTGCAAGCGTTGCAAGAGGCCGCTGTGAGGCATCATGTAAACAGTGTAGGTGCTTTTGCTGATGATGTCAGGCTTTCCCCGTTCTGTCTGCTGATGTTCGTATAGGTGGTTTTGGGTGAGCCAGAGGGTGACACCACTTAAAACATTTCCGGATAGGTTCTCCATTCTGACACTGCACACATCTGTCTACCATCTGTTTTGACTTTATCGCTACTGTGTTCTGTGTTGCTAGTAAACATCCTCTTGAAACCTTCAGGGCACATAAAGCCTGAGAACTTTCCCCTTCTGGCATGGAGTGTGAGGGATAGTCCCTTGCTGCCACATAAAACAAGAGGTAGGCTGGCCAGTGCTGAGCAGAGAGACCGGCTGATAGCTGTTGTTGGTGCTGCTGTTCCACACAGGAATCTTTTATGGGTCAGGAATCCTGTCATTGAGCCCTCAATTAAAACAAAAAAGCCTCAGCAACTCCTAGGATATCTCTTCTGTAGCAAGCACTACCCTATTTAGAAATTTTTAGAAGTTAATTCAGGTAAACTCTACCCAAGAAGGATAGTATGGCAGATGGCAGAGTCTTCAGTGTCACTGTTAATTTTTACCTGGAAGCGCTGATTTATTGTAATGGAATATGGTTGTGAAAAATACCTTGATATTACAAAAGGAATTCAGAATCTCTCTTGTGTACTCACTGTGTTTAACTGCTTTAGTTTTAAAATATAAATAAAGTTTTGCTTATTCCATTGGTTTCACAATACCTCATTTAGCTTCCAGTTTATATGCAAAAATAGGAGTACTTTAGATTTATGCAGGTTGAAAGTTTTTTCAGCAGTGTGGTAATGAGCCACAGTTAAGTATTATTTTGCTGCAATTTGTGTGTGAGCTAGATGGTTCCTATTTGTAACATTGTTCTTATTATTCATATGCATCCATATGTAGGTAGAAGTGGTGCAGTAAATTGCAGTCATGTTGCTTTTGCTTCTCCCATGTATGCTAGTAATACAGAGTTGTTTATTTAAGATACTTTGTGCTAAATATGATTTCAGCCAGGGAAAAGGTAGAATGCCTGAAAACGTCATTTTGATTGACCTCCTTAAAACCTAGTGCACAAGATTCTCTTCCCAATAAACTCTTCTTGAGAGGTATTTTAATGTCAAAAAAAGTCCTGTATAACTTAAATGTACTATATTCAAAATAGATGAGCAAGTGAATGAGGGGGAAAAACCGCAGATGGGAGCAAAGGAGGGCTTATGATCATCCTGCTAGTGCCACTGTTATCTTTCTTGGATACTAAAGAGAAATAGTTACTCTTTTTCCCCAAAATACCCTTTTCGAATGCCCATGATGAGTTGTCATCTCAGAGTGAAACTACTGTATAGCTGAGAAATTTCAAATTTGTCACTTTTTGATACATTTGTGCATCTCAGCTGAGATGCAAATAGTTCTTTTTCATACTTTTGGAAGGGGAAATCATGGAGAGCTGTTTCTGACTGTGCATTTTATCACTTTGTTTTACCCATTGGAAAGCATCCCGGAATTCCAGTAATGCTGTCATATCTGTTTATTATCCTTTTGCTGAAACAGCACTAAACAGTGAATACTGGGCGTTGGGTATTTCTTGGTGAATCTGAGAGGATAAGAGCCAGTGTAACTTTCATCCAAATCTGAATTTCCAGGATGCAAGATTTTTTTTTCTCTTCCTCCTCCCTAATCTATTGTTGTTATGTCTAATTAAAAAAAAATCTTCTTGCCAACCTGTAAGTAGTGAAGTCGTGTTTGGCAGGTAGGTGGCCAGGTCAGGATCTGTGTTGGCAGAGATAACACCGTACCTTAATAAGTAAGCGAAAACACTGAACATGTATTTTGAGTTTGCAAGCTGTAAACATGACTTTATTGTCTGCTTAAACTGGGATGTTATTTGTGGCTTAGGCTGTGGTTTCAGTGTTGAGGCCAATTAACTCTGTTTCTGCTTGTTGGGCAATATTTGCTTAAAGTAAAGTGTGCGTAACAGCTCCTTTGCATTGCAGTAACAAGTTAGTGCTGGGACCAGCCTGGCTTTGTTGTGCTGTCCCAGTGCACAGCTGGAAGAGACATTTGCTCGTGTCACAGTCGGGTTCCAGAACCTCCCCCAGGCCTCCTGCAGCGAGCCCTCTAACCCATGTGAAGCCCAGGCATGTGTGTCCACAAAGGTGCCACCTTGGTGAGAGGCTGTAAGATACCTCTTCAGATTCATTGTAGGCAAGTAGAGACCAAAAGCTGTTTCTTTTGTGGGTAGCTCTTTGGTAATGCAGAATGCAATTATGTCTAATAGACAATAACAAATGCAAATCATGCCTGCCTTCTGCTTACAGGGTCTCCAGAATGACTATGTGTTAAGTGAGCTGGCACCCCACTGCAGTGTTGAGCTTCTGCTTGAACCCGAGCTCTAGCTGTCACTACAGCCTTTTCTGCCCCTTCAAGCTTTCAGGACACTCCTTCTCTGTCTGCATCTTGTGTCTTGCTGACTTCTCTGTCATCAATAAACCACGGTAAGAGCCGTGTTTTACAGGCTGCTAGTGCAAGATAAGACAGAAGGTTGGCTCTTATAGTCAAGAGCCTTGCTTAGGTTTAAGACAGGAGTATTTTGCTTTTTTTATTTATCACTGACATGTTATACTGTCAAAGTGACATTTAAAAAAAAAATTAGATTTTTCCAGGTGATTGTATCTCTACATCCAACTTGAATGCTTGGCAACATTTTCAATTTGTTTTTTTTTTTTAATATAGTCTTCAATTGAAAGAAAACACAACAACAGTTAGCAATCTGCTCCTGAAACATCCTCAGTGTCTGCAGTTTTACTGTGATATGCCTTGGTCTGCACCTGTGGTAAAGTCTGTCACTGTTTTTGCTGTACTCGGGAAAGAGTTCTCTTTGATTGCACTTCATTTGCCTGAGTAATGGAGCTGACTTCTAAGAGAAAGCTTGCTGTCCTTAAAATGCCATGCGTCTCAAAAGAACACGAATGTTAAGATTCTCATTTGGCATCCCAAAGGGAGGCAGCAGCAGCAGCAGGGAAATCCCTGCGCGGGATTTGGCAGGCAGTGCTTAGCTGGGGCCGCTGTTTCTCAGCGAGATCACAATCAACCTCCCCATCTAGGTAGAACAGAAAGTCGGTTAGTTCCAGATTCTTCTGGCTTGCTGGGAAACTCACCAAGAAGGCAGGGCAGGTTTATGGCTCCCTTTGAAAACATGGTGCAGTATACTGTTGTCTTTTATACTGATTGTGCAAATCAGCAAAAAAGTCACAGAGCAGAATACCTTGTTTCTGACCAATTCACTGTAGCCAAAACTTTGGGTGTTATCTTCCTCTTTGGAGATCCATAAGCATCCCTGGACCTGACACAAGAGTTTAAGCATAACTGAAAATTTTCTATAAAAACATTGATGCTGAAGCACAGTGCGTTTAGCCTGGTGAATACAAGCGCTGTGTAGCAAATGTGAGAGAGATGGATTCAAGCTAGTTTATCCACTTCTTGTAAAATAACTTGTGAATGGAGTCACATTTTAAAAGCACCTAGGAAGCAAAGTAAAGCATCAAAACTATTGGCTTTCACAGAAATTTAAAGGAATTTGCACACACACTGCTGTTAAGTACCAGAGTTTAAGCTCTAAGTTATTTTAGATATTTTTGAAAAAAATTATTAGCACCTGAGCTTTTATTGTTTTGAAATTACTCAAAAATGCTTTTGCTGTCAAAGCATTCTCAAAGACATCTGCTTAAGGCAGTACCCTCAACTGGTTGCTCCATTTTCAAGGGAAAATACAGATTTTTTTAAAACTCTCTTTCCTTTTATGAGGAAAGCTTAAAATGTAATTTCATCACCCTGTTGTGGCCTGTCAGTGTTAAAAACAGAGCTCCTCATCCCAGGAAAGAGGTGAGGAACAAGATGGGGGAAGAGCAGGAACACCCCTTGTGCTCTGGGACTGGGGTTTGTCGCAAACCTGGGAGCTCTTCTGGAAAAGCTGGCCTCCCATTCCGTGTGGCCAAGGCCATGGGCCGGGCAGCTGTGCTCCTGTGGGAGGCACCGAGCCCCCTTGCCCCGCTGCTGCAGGTCGGTGCAGCCGCGTGCGCTCGGAGGCGCGGCGCTGTGGGGCTGCTCCCTGGGCTCCGCTCTGCCGAGCTTGCCGGGGAGGACCAGCTGTGCTTCAGATGCACAGGATGGTGCTTTTGATCCGCCATTGTAGGGATGTGGAAAAGGGAATTCCAAAAATACCTGCCGAGCTTTCGGTGGTACAGTCTGGTTACAGATGTGTCTGGAAATGTTGCCAGTGGAATAGTTCCCTCTGTTTCCTTTCTGTGGTCAAGATCTTTAACCAGCCTATGGTGTCCTCACAGTGAGAATCAGAGCATTGGCAGGAGCGGTGCGAGAGGTAGAGGTTCTCGGCTGGGCTCTCGCCGGGCTTCTCGGTGTTTCATTCGCCATCTCTTGGTGGAGATCCAGAATGGGACAGGAGGCTGCATTTGGACCCTCTAGTCTGTGTGTCTGCAAGAGCCACACACCCCTCGCCCATCCATTAAAAGAGGAGAAAAGGCCACAGAAAAACTCGTCTTCCCTGCCTTTTATTTTGAGATTAATTTTTAGTGCTGTTAATATTGGGATTGCAATTTGGCATGTTCTGTGCCCTGCTGATGTTCTCTTCCTTAAGAGATGCAGCTAAAGGAAGGTTTGGGGTAACAAAGTCTAAACGTTCTGGGAGTTGAAGCTGGGATTGTCTCAATACAGGTGCGGGGCTGGGTTTGGATGTCAGTGTTTCTGACCTAGGTGACTTGCATAACAAAACATAAAAAAAGCTTCTCTTTATTTTTTCTTTTTTTTTTACCTCCACCTCTCACATGAGCTTAGTAATAATCAGTGCTGTACCTTTGGTAAGATAATTTTACTCTTTGCTCACTCATTTAACAGTGGAAAAGAAATGTTTGTGACTCAGAAGTCTTCCAAATCTAGACCTGGCTGTAGATAAGCAAATTGAGATCTGAGTTAAGTTTCAGGTGTTTGTTCCTGTCTTAAACCTTTCTGAGACTATGTAATAGTTTTTCAAGGGATGATAGAAAGCCTCTCTCTTTGTAAGTCTGAAAGTACAATTGCATAAGGCAGTAGCAAATATCCTATAGGGAACATTTCAACCCTGGAAAGTGGTCTAGATGACCTACCTGGCTCAGATTCAGAGATGGAAAAAGACCCATTGCTGCAGAGAGAGCAGTAGCTGTACAGCTGAGGTGCTAAAACCCACGTGCACTTGTGTTTCCCTCTGGAGCCTCCGGAGCAGCAGCTTGCCAGTGTCTGGCTGAGTTTCCCTTAAATCTGTTTAGTGCTCCAATTTCCTTATTAACACTTTTATAGACAAGGAATCCAGCAGCACATTACTTTTTAAATGCCCTGCCATTACAAATGCATTTGCCAATCATAATGTATTCATTTTGCATTCATGTAGATGTCCTGAGCGCTGTGCATTGTGTTTCTGTAATTTACATCAGTAAATGGATACTTAAAAGCATTATCTATTCACCCAGTGCTCCGCCAAGGGAGCGAGGGCCAGTTTGCTGGCAATGTCAGGCTGGCAGAATCCCCTGCCTAGGGAGCTTCTGCCTGCCTAGAAATTAGCAACCAGCCGTTCTGCATTGATGGACTCTTCCTGCGACAGCGTGGACCTTAATCAATTTTTTGCATATACGATGGGCACATCTGTGTTCATGCCATAAGCATTTCACTGTCATTTGGCAGTTGGCTCAATTTAACGGACCACTTACTGTAACATCTATCTGCCTTAAGGTGGTGGGTTTTTTGGTTTTTTGTTTGTTTTTTTGAGCCAGGGAAAGGCAGAAGCCCTCTTATTTTATCGCGGGAACCTCCCCCTTTCTCTTTGCAGGGTGCTTGGTGTCTTTCTCCTCACATAAGCGCGCTGTAGCTGAGACAGGTTGGCATTGCCATGATAAGCCTGTTGTCACTGGAGAAATTCTGTAGCTCAGTGATGCAGAATCTCTGCTCAGTGAACCAAGACACAGAGAAATAATTTGGTGGCAGATGTGTGGAGTTCAAGAATCACTGAACATCCAACTGCTGAGAACTGTGGAGTGGCGGGGAGGGGGTGGGCAGGGAAGGCGGGGAGCCCAGGGAAAGCAGAGTGCTTGTTAGCCGCGAGCTCCGAGCAGGAAGGCCGCCCCTGGGAGGCAGGTAGATGGCTTTGCAGCACTCCGGTTTGAACCCCGCTGCGCAGGGCATGTCACGTGCAGGTTTTTGTGAAGCAAGCACTTCTCTGCTTCTGAGCAATAAGTCCTTTGAAGATCTAAGTGATCTCGCTGGCTTCAGGTGGCCCTGGAAACCCACCAGGCATTTTGGTGAGCTTCACCACCTTTGGGTGCGGTAAGACACAATGTCCTTGTGAGGCAGCTGAGAAAACAAGCACAGAAATTGTGTGATGAGCTCAGAACTGTAGACAGAATTGCAGGAAGGACTGGAATGTGGAAGCGCCTTTTCCCAGAGACTTTTTGGTCCCCTGTCTTCCTTCCACACATGTCTCAGTAGGTAGATCTGCAAGGAGTCCTTGGTGTCATTTTACTGTATTAGATCCAGATGACTCTTAAGTATCTGCAACTTCAGACCATGACTGTGGTGTTGTGGGTAGGATCCTGTCCTGTTCATCAGATGAGCACGTTCAGATCTAGAACTGGAAGGCTTTGTTTTCAGGGATTGGGAGAGGAAGAAGCTGAGAATGTGAGACCTGATTTGAGCCCAAGCAGTAAAACTGGGGAATGTGGAGTTGAGACCTGTAGACTTTTTGATAATACAATCACGATCTTGCCATGAATAAAACAATGTGTTTTATCTGACTTCATCTAATAAGGACTTGCCTTCTCTAGATTCTATCATTTTCAAAGTAATGAAATCTCCCCATCACCTTGAAGAACATAATTTGACCCTTGTGTTTGTACACAGGTCCATGAGTGCAATAGCTCTGGGGTTCCCAATAGGTCTGCTGCTGCTTATGTTTTTGATGCGGGAGAAAGGCTTCTATTAAGGTTTATTGATTCAAACAAATGGTTGGGAATAGTGGTTTTTGAAATGACTATTCTGCCCTCTCTCCATGGCATACGCATTTTCTGCAATGAAAATGCTGTCGTGTGGTTTAAGCTTAATCACTTCAGAAGCTAAATTGCACAGAAGAATTCATAATGTGAAATGGGAGTGTGCAGGTGGAAAGGGAAATCAAAACAGCTTTTTTGCTTCTGATACACATCTTAGCGTATTTTAAAGTAGGTCCCCTTTATGGATAAGCCTTTTGGAATGTTTTGTTCCATTTGTATTTTTCAGGTGGAAACTTGTTGCAGTTGGTAGCTGCACATCTGCACTGGAAGAGGTCAGAGGAGCAGTAACTTGCTCAGCAGCTGTTTCCACTCATTTGCGTAGCCTTAACAGTTTAGGCTATATTAATTTCAGATATTTGCAGTTAATTGCAAAGACTTTTGTGCACCTCAGTACTGGGATAAGTTGAAAGAGTTGTGGTTTCTTGGAAGTTTTCTCCTCCATTCAGTGGAGGTAGCAGTTTTAGTCCATTCCCCTGGGCGTGAACCCCAGCACTTTTCCCTTTGCAGTGTTAACTTGCAGCTTGAGCATGCCGGCTGCTCTGTCTTTCAGTCCTGGTTTATTTTGAACTAATTGCACACAAGGCCAATAGTTTCTGCATGTTTTTTATACTTTCTGTTAATATCTTCTATATTTTATTAACTTTTTTGTTATTCTGTTATTAACTTTTCTGTTAATACTTTGTTTAATACTTTGATTGTTTTTTAATATACAAAAAATCAATCAAATGAACTTGGGAGTAAAGGAGAATAATACAAATTTATGTGATTTAGAGTGAGGAGCAGATTCTCAAGGGAAGGATATTTAGAACTTTGCACAACCCAAGCAATAGTAGAGGAGCAGTAATGTACTGAACCCGAGAGGCTAGTGTGAGTCTAGTGCTCTTGAGCTGGGCACTGCTAATTCCTTTCTTGTGACTTCTGTAGCCCTGCTGTCCTGTTTCCAGACTCCCTGTGTGTGCCATACACTCTGCAAGGAAAAAAGCAATATTCTATACAGGCCAGTGTTCACCTAACTCGAGAAGTTCTCTGGGGCTTACAGGTTTGGCATGTGAGTGCCAGGCAGAGATGCTTCTGGAGATTACAGCTCGGAGGTGACATCCTCTCTTAAGCCAAGACCAGTGATATGCAAATGTAGGGAAGTTTCTAGGCTGTCGTGACAGCTGTGTAAGCGTGGATGCTAATTCTGCCAGGAACTATGTGCTGCCTTGAAGTCAAAACTGTTAAAACTGATCAGTCCTTGCATGCTGTTGCAGTGACCTGGCACTGGACTGTGAAATCTGTTTAGAAGAACATTCAAGGTAATTCATCTAGTCTGGCCCCAGGCAGCCGAGGTAGCATATTGCAGTGGGTTGGGGTCCAGCTGCAGTCAGTGTGGATTGTATAGATAATGCAAAACGAGAGCTGAAATCCCGTGTTAGATCACAGTGCTCTTCTGGGCACTTTGTGCGGAGGGGTTCCGTTCTGTTCTGTTTTTGGTTTCTTGCTCTTGTTCTGGCTCTGCTCAGATGAGCCCAGCCAGGGTAGGGATACCTCACTGCAAGAGAAGCATTTCCTCCCTGCAGGTGATTTGATTGACAGGCACGTGGGTGAGAGGGGTATGAGAATGCTCAGCTGTCAAGTCCACCTTGAAAGTCAGGACTAAGCCATACGGATGTGAATGATGTAAAATACCACACAGTTTCTAAAGGTTTGTTTTATAACTTTCTATCTAATTTTCATTTGAAGTGTGTAATTTGGAAAAAAATAAATAAATAAAAAATATTTTGTCTACCATCTCCATATGATAAATGCAAAGCAATGTACTTAACAGTTATATGAGTTTATATAGGGTAGAATCTCTTCTGTTTTAAAGCTGCATTTCCCCTTGGCTTCTGTGTTCTGAAATCGCCCCGGTAGCCGGTGCCCTGGCCCCTGAAGCGCGTTCCCCAGCTTGCCCACACACCAGCCCGGGCACGGGAGCACCAGGGAACGCTCCTCTGCAGCCACCCCCGGGAGACACCGCGGGATTGGAGCCGGGCGCAGGAACCACCGCTCGGTGGGAGGTGGACACCTCCCTTTGGCTCAGGGCAGAACTTTGCTTAGTAGCTGGGGCATCTTGCCGAGGAACAGATACTGAGAAAAAACGTGAGAAAAGAAAAAGAATTAGGGCATTCCCATGCTCAGTTCCCATTAAAAATAACGAGCAATGGGCATCGATATTCTCGAGGCAGCTTCCAAAACATCAATCTTGGTGCTCATGTTAATTCTAATTAATTAGTATTAATTATAAAAGTCCTTCCAGAAATGAGCGAGAGATCTAAGTGCAGAACAGTCAGTGTCTAAAATCTGTTGTTTAGTCACATTTGAACAAAAAATCACTTTATCTCAGTAGAAAGTTGAGTTTAGTTGTTGAGACAATAGTGGGTTTGGCCAATGTAACACTAAGGTGCCGCCAGAGCAGCCTGCTGAGGAATGGGCCGAGTGGTGCCGTGAGCCGGCTGGGCCGCGCTGCGCGGAGCCCTCGTGCCCATGGGGGCCTCGCGGGCCGGTGCGTGGGCGGCAGCAGCAGCAAGGGGAGGCCGGCTGGCTGCCGCGTGCCCCGCTGCGCCGCCGGGGCTCGCCGCGCTCTGCCGGAGCCCGCGCTCGCTCCTGTGGCCGCTGTGCGGGCAGGCGCCAGCAGCCGTCCCCTGCGAGCTCTCGGCGGCTCTGACTGCAGCTCAGTTTTCATCAATTATTAAAATTGGAGGTGTAAATAGCTTGCTCTTTTAGTCAAGTACCTTATGCCAGTCTAGCATCTAAGGGCTGTGGACAAGGTAATTTTGTGGTCTGGCCTAGAAAGAGAAAATTCTTGCAGTGCTGCTTTTGCATTTATGATCCCAGCTGGGAAGCACTCGAGTTCTGCAATCCCTGCAGATGCCTCCGTGACAGGCTTTGGCACACTTTCCCCGCTCTCCAGGGGGCCTATGAAAGAGGAAATCTACATCTTGAATTTCTCTCTAAATGCAACCCCCTACCCACTTTCCTCATTTCCTTAAACATGTCTTGTGCATACTTAATTGCACGTGAGAAAACCCCTCTATTTTTGCAGGGTG
>JAUBOD010000589.1:3704229-3714593 GCA_032353885.1 Nothura maculosa
TTCCTACAGCAATTCTGTATCTAGCCCCATCTGTGAGGCTGATGCTGGTGAGCCAGGTGAGTGGAGCTGTGTCTCCCCAAGCTTTGTGTCTTCCTTTGCGCCCTTGCTCAGTGGCACTCATGAACTTGTAGCTTGAGCTATGCCGAAGCTCTGCAGTTTATGCCCCATCCTCATCGAGCTGGCAAGGAAGCAATGAAATCTGAGAGCTCTGAAAAATGGGCTTCAAGTTGAACAATCAAGAAAGTGTCAAAGGAAAGGTGCTACTTTATTATGACCCATAAAGTGCTTGAAAATGGCCCCATTCATTCCCCCCTGCCCCTCCTCATTTTACTTTTAATAGATAACTTAATAGGTTGCTGCTGAGGTAAATATATGTGTTTATAAAAAGAGTTTAAAAATAACTGTACCCATACTAATGATCCCTTGCAATATTAAAAAACAGAGCCGGTGGAAATCTAAATAACTCTTTCTTGTCAGTTTTCATTTTGCTGCTTACAGAAGCCCATTTACTCTCGGGCAGGGGTGGATTTGCCCCAGGCTGTCGGGCTGGCCTGTCAGTCGGCCTGTAAGGGCCGGCCGGCAGTGCGGTCTGGCAGCCGAGAGCCGCGCCAGCCCCGCGGTGAGAGCTAGACCGGCCCTGCCGGGCTGCAGAGTCAGGCCCACGACTGGCACCCGCCCGCCCAGGGCGCCCATGGGTCACGCAGACCTGGCACCCTGTTTCAAGCAGCTCCCTGGTGCTTGGGGCGCTCATGGAGGGCGACGAGATCGAGTGAGAGTGTCACTCAGCAATGGGTGTCACAATGCCACCCAGCTGCAAGGCCTGGCCTTTGCAAGGCGGTGAAAGCTTTGACATCCCATGATCTAGTCATTCTAGCTGTTTTCTTCTGCTACAAGGTTTTTTTACACTTTATTCCGTTTTAAGATAATGAGTACCATCACCCCCTTTGCCTTTGCATCTAGACGAGGAGGGGAAGAAAAGCTTGGAGGGATGGTTGCCCTCTCTACACGTTCAGTTGCGTGAGAACTTAGTGGGTTGTGTCTGAGGGCTCCCTATGGATCTGGGCCAGCCCTCACCTCAGAGGTGCATCCTCTGAGCACTAGTGGTTTTCATGAACTCTGTGGCAACCAGAAGTAAATGAACTTGGTACATGGGAGAAAAGCAGGATAGTGTGGTAGAGTTGAAAAAAGCAAACATAGATCTATAGGTATGTCTGATGTTCTAACTATATCTTAACATGGATTTGGGAATGCAATTTTGAGCCAAAACATACAAGAGAGATTTTAGAAGTAGAGGTATTTGTCATTAATAAATACAGCATTCTATGTTAGCGCTGCTTTCTAACAGATGGTATGTAAAGTGAGTTGTATTGCAGAATAGCCTCTCTACTGCCAGAAGATAGTCCTTCTTACTCAGTTATATGTGTTCTAAGGTTGGAAAGATCATTATGATGACCCAAATCTTCCACATACCATTTCAGAGAATTTCCCCTGGCCCTTGGAAGCCAATGCCTTGGGCACAGCGCGCTTCAGATGGGCTGCAGCTGCAAATGCTCACGCGTGCGGTAAGTTAATGTGCTCGTGTGCCCTTCATAAAGTTTGAATAAAAGAAAAAGAGGAGAGTGGGGAAAAAACCCTTCTAACCTTGTTAACCCTCTTGTTGTTCACTGGGAAAGGCTGATAGGAAATAAGGAAAGGAGCACCCAGCAACAAAAGAATTTAGATAAAAAGAAAATAATTGTATTGGCTGTGGTATAGATTCAAGGACAGTATTTTCCTCCCTACTGTAGACATTTGTTTTTGCTAGTAGAGTACTGGGATAAGGAGATATTGTTCCCCGCACACAGTCAAAACAGATGTACAATTTGCAGTCTGACATTGAAAATGACTGATGGTTGTGCAGAAGGCTGGGCTTGGGCGATCTAGATCAGTATCACTGGAGCTTCTCATGTAGAATTTTGTTCATTTTGGTCCACATAAAAGAATCCTAAATTCCTGCTCAAGGGTGAGGCCTGTCAAATAAATACAACATCTGGGAATCAAAGCAAAATGTGTATAGCATAAGAATGTCTCGTATTAACAAGAAACTTGTGTCTTTGCTGCATCTATTATTATCTTCACTGTACTCTTTATTTTATAACAAATTCTGCTAATTAGCTCATTAATCAGCAGAGCTTTAGGAGCTGGTAACACTCCGTGTGCATGTGTGTGAGAGACGGGATGGGGCTAGCAAGCTGTGCAAAACCTTTGCTGAGAGAACAATAACACAGCCTTCAGCTTCTGATAATTTTAGAAAAGATTTCATGGCCAAACACTCAGATGTTGAGGATTATCTAGAAGAAAATTATACGATTGTCAGCAAACTAAATTGTTTTGAGTGCAGATGAACCAGGCATGAAAGCTGAGTCTGAAAACTATTGTTAACTAATCACTTGTCTGACCTTAGCTGCACTCTAATTACAGAGTCTGCGTTCTGGGTGCCTAAGATAAATGTGTATAATAGTATAATGCCTATTACTGAAGGACTGGCAGAGCTTTGTGTTTAGGCACATCAGATCAAGAACAGTATTAAGCCTTGTCAGATGCAATGCAGGCTGGGCCTGGTACCTGCCGCCTGGTTGTGCTCCGTGCGGGGCGGGCAGCGACGTCGGGCCGACGTTGCCCACGCGGGATGCCCGGCAGCTGGCGGGGTGGCAGCCCCAGCCCTGGGCTCCCTCCACCTGCAGGGAGGCTGTCCCGGGAGATCAGCCCTTGCGCAGCTCTGGCTTCTCACGGCGCTGCCTTCCTCACAGAGCAGCCGCCACGTTAATTGATGGCCCTGCTTGCTGCAGTTGTGCCTGGCTGCAACACAGCTGCTTGCAGTGCAGCCACATACCTGAGTCTTTTGTGGGAGAGGAGCAGGAGGAAAGGAGTGGAAAGCTTTTCCGTGACCCTGCCTCCTTTTGCTTAGTGCTCCTGAGAAGCCTGGCCTGGGCGGAGCTGGCTTTCCCAGGGCAGCAAGGAGCAGTGTGGCAGCCAGGGCCTACGTGCCTAGCACCTGTGTGAGCTGAGGGGAGTCGGGGCGCAGGGCTCCACGCAAGGAGCCGTTTCAACTCTGTGTGTGCAGAGGAAGCCCAGGTTCATGTCTGCGGCAGGAGGGTGCCCGGATGAGCCCCGGAGGCAGGGAAGGGCCAGGTGAGCAAGGCTGGATCTGTCCCTCCCTGCAGAGGGACCGGCCCTTGCTCCATTCGTGGCCAAGCGCAGGACACGCGCGGCGCCTGCCCTGCCCCGACAGGTCTCTGCTTATCCACGGTGAGTCACACACTGCTCAGCACGCACAGGCCTCTGCTCCTAATGGAAAAAGCAAAGGGGAGGTAAGTCACAAAGAATGCTGCCAATTAGCATTGGTCACACCAGAGGGGCAGTAGAGTGCCCAAAATAGAAAATTAATGAAATAGGATATCATTTTGGTGCCTAAGTCATGCAGGAAATGTTGATGCCAGTGCTCCAATATGCTGCCAGAGCAGAGACTCTCTGAGCTAGTCCCATAGCGTGAAATTATTTTTGCTGTCCCAGTTTAAGTCCTCACTCTCTCCTGGGTGCTGGTTTAATTCAAAGATGTGTTCTCCATTTTTAATATCCTTCTTGCTGTTTTTCAGGTGTCTGATTTTGCATTTACTGATGTTGCCTATAGGAATGTTCCCTACAATCAGACTCATGCAGACAGGCTGTTAAATATGAATCTCAAATGCTATAAAAGTTTTCCTGGTATAGCAACAGAAGGGAGTAGGGACAGTAAGAGGGGAGAAAAGTGGTAACACAGTTGAAAAAGTTTTTTTCAGTCCTGCAGGCTGTTGCTAAGGTTGTGTTACAATTGCCGTTTGCAAGGACTGTTGTTAATGGAGTGTTAGCCTCTCTCCCAGATGTGTTGCTTGGAAGTTGTTGGAAGTGTTTGGAATGCCTTTGTATTTAGGTTGCACAGTGCTTGTACAGCTGATTTAGGAACCCTGGCTCCTGCATCAGAGCAGAAGGACAGACCCTAAATGTTGCTTCAACCCATTATCCTTTATCTGGTCAGATGTGACACAAGGTAACCATCTATAAGGTCAGATACAAGTTGGCTTGGCCTGATGATTTTAAATTGATGTTGCTGGCTACTTCTTGCCATTCACATTGCCTGGCTTCCTGATTCGTTGCAGTGTGGCTGAAATGTGTTGGCAGTCCTGGTGTGGTCTCAATTCACTTCAAACTGCTCTTGTGCTCTTGTGTGCGTGCTGAGGAGAGGGTGGTGGGAGAGGTGGGCCTGGCCGCAGCTGGGGATGCTGGGGCAGGGTGAGTGGGAGCAGGGCCGGCCTCAGGCCACGTGTCCCGGCTCCTCCGGGCCGTAGTCGTTCCCTGCTGGCTCAGCTGCAGCCACGCCGTTAGGCCGATGCTGAAAGCAGGTCCTGCCCACCAGCGGCACTTGCCTTCCTAGCAAGGCTGCGTCCATGGGCCGAGCTTCCCGCGCGCTGCCTCCCTCCAAGGCGGCCGGCGCTCCTGGGCGCGCGGCTCCGGACGCGGCGGGTGGCCCACAGTGGGTGCTCCCTGTGCGCAGCTGCCGCTCTGAGCCTTCTGGTACCCTGCAGCTCCCGCGCGAAGCAGGAACCTCCGCGCCGGGCCTGGGCCTGGCTCCCTCCCAGCGCCCCGTGCTCCTCGCACACAGGTGACAGTGGCAGGCGGGCACGTGAGCAGTACCCCGTGCTCCAGTGCCTGCCCTGGCTCTGTCGATGCCGCGTGGTCAGGGCGAAGCGGGCGCCGCGCTCCCCCGGCTGTTGCTCCACTTGCTCTGTGAGGTGCTGGGCAGGAGGCGTGCAGCATTTCGGGCCTTTTCTGGCCTCCAAGCACCCCAGCCTGAGGTTTAGCGAGCCCGTTCCTGAGCTAAGCCTTGAGGCTTCAGGAAGAGTTGTGGCCAGCAAACCCAAGGACGCTGGGTGCCTTCCTGTGCGGGTCATTGATTTCTCCTGCACTCGAGATGTGAACTCGTTCTCCAAGTCAGGCTCCCCTCAGCACTTGACACCTCTGCTGCACTTGTCTCCATCTGAGCCCCGTGCTCTGGGGCTCTTATGTGTTCGGTGGGTGGTGGTAGGGATGTCCCTCGGCCTGGAGCAGGCTGAGCCGTATAAAAAGTCAGAAGAGCCCTAGAAGTGCCTTCTAGGAAGACTTCATCTCTGAACAGCATGAGGAGTGGTAGCCAGTGAAAAGACTGATTCTTGAACGGACTCCAGGCTACCTTTTAAAAATAAAATATTTAAAATTATTTAATATAAAGAAACCTTTGGTGTTCTCTTATTAACAAAAGCAAATGAACACATTTTTTAAACACCAGTTGGGATTCCAATCAGGATCTGCAAACACCATATGGACTTGCTTCTCCCATCCTCTTTTTGCCTTGCATTTCAGGAAGTCTGAGAAGGGCTCTGGCAGGTTCTTTTCTTCCTCTCTCGTTTAATCATGAAGTCTTCTCTTGGGCAAGATCATCTCGGAAGCTCCTGGGAAGCTTGCCTGATTCAAGACCTCTAGGTTCAATTCCAAATAATTAATTCAGGACCTGGCACTCAGAAAGTTCGATTTTAGCTTAGTTCTTATTTACCCATGACAGCTCTAGGATCCTGGCTGTTCCAATCCCTTCCACCTTATATGTTTTACAACTTCTTTTTTTCCTGCTGCATTTCATCCACTGTGCAAAGACAGCAGTGTGGTAGAGCACCACATGTTTTGAGAAGATATAAAAAATCCACATCTGCTTTTCATGATGTGTTTATTTCTGGCCTGGAGCAAAGGAGCAGCACTTTAATGCTACAACAGGTGTTAAACTAGAGCCAGGAGTCAAGTTCAGGCTTCCAGGTGGCACAAATAGCATAGGGGCTATAACACTTTAATTTAGCCAAGGATTTACACACTTAATTCAGTTTTACAGCAAATTGCAATTTTTCTTTGTCTTATCAGCCAGACATACTGATTTACTTTTAGTTATTTATTTGTTGCTTATTTATGACTATATCTCCAAGGGATAATTGGACTGCTGCAGACCTGACAGGGAATAGGTATTGATCCGGGCCTTCCTTTATTGCTTATCTATTTTGCTGCCAAATAATCCTCTCCAGCCACTTGTCTTCACTTGCTGTGCATTCTGGAAGCAGCCTGGCAACTCCACGCTGCCCATTACAGTAATGGGAATATTGCTGTGCTAATTGTCCAGGAGGTGATTGGAAGAACAACATCATCATCCTGCTGCTCTACAGGCTGTCTATGATGAGTTATTCTGAAATCATTTATTGCAAATATTGGCATCTTAGGTAATGAATAAAACTCTCACTGAAGAATCAAAATTACTTTTTGAGTTAAATAAGCCCTCCAAATGCTGCGGATTTTTGGTCAGTCCCTCCAGAAAGTGCAACCAGTGAGAATATCAAATATCATAAAACTGGCATGAGGACTGTGCAAATGAGATCTGCCCTGCCTGGTTTTATAGCTAGAAAAGTGCAGCTATAGAGGTGCCTGATTTAAATGTGCATTTGTACATTTATAAAAGGGTAAGGATGCAGTTATTTGAAAGTGCTCTCATTTTGCAGTTGAATCTGGTAGTGTAGCCCTCACAGAATAGGGTTAGAAGGTAAAACAAGCATCATAACTTTGCTTTGGGAAGCCTGCAGTTATTCCAGTGTCATAAAAAAAGGGGAGGAGAAGGATCCTTGGGGCATTCCCGTTTCCCTTGTGCCCCCGACCCTAATCCCTGGGGAGGCAGATGGGGTAGCTGTGGAAGGCGGCCTGAGGGAAGGCAGGAGAGGCTGAAGGAGCCGTGCTGGGAGGCAGGGCTGGGAGGCGCTGCAGGGCCGGAGCGCAGCCGGAGTATGCGCTGGCCTGGCAAGCGCTTTCCGTGCCCGTTCCTGAGTCATGAGCAGGGAAGGCCGTGACAGGCACGTGTTGGGGCTCTTTGCGGGCAGATGAGGTGTAAGGAATAGAAGGAAAGGGGTTGAAGGCGAGTTTCGGGGCCTGCCCTCTCGCTGGCACCAGGACAGAGGACTGGCGGTGGCTGCTGTTTGTGGGCCAGCTGCGGCGCCCAGGCGAGGCCCGAGAGCAGGGCTCAGCCGTGGCCGGCATGGCACCGCACAGCACTGCACGGCACTGCACTGCATGGCATTGCATGGCACCGCACAGCACTGCACGGCACTGCACTGCATGGCACCGCACTGCATGGCATTGCATGGCACTGCATGGCACTGCACTGCGTGGCATTGCATGGCACCGCACAGCACTGCACGGCACTGCACTACACGGCATTGCATGGCACCGCACAGCACTGCACGGCACTGCACTGCGTGGCATTGCATGGCACGGTGTCATGGGCTGCGTGCTCCAGGGTGGCAGAGAGGAGCTCAGAGCTGTGGAGGCCGCATGAACCATCCATGTCCCACGGCCGCCATGTGCCCTGTGAGGAGCCGCCTCCCGCCAGGGCCGACACGGGGCAGGGCAGGGCAGCTGAGCTGCGGCCCGGAGCAGCCAGGCGCTGCCGGGGCACAGGGAACGGCGCAGTCCTTTGTCCGGAGCCCTTGGCACACAGCAGGCAGGGACGCTCTTCCCACATCCTCGTAACAGCCACGTGGCTCTTCAAAAACAGTTCCACGCTAGAAGATCTGCCTTGCTTTCGGCTTAATCCTTGTATGCTTAACAAGCTGACTTATTTGTGCTAGGATGTTATGAGAGAGGATTCTGAGGGATACAAGGGAACCTGAATGCCTGTTAATGCTTTTCCATAGAAAACCGATCTCCAGCTCCATTTTCCGGAGAGTAATGTTGCAGTAGTCAGGGGAGCTTCAGGCTTCATGGAGGGTGAAAGATCAGAACAGTAAAAAGCTGTAATGGAGATGAATTCTAATGGCTAGATGGGTATATGTGGATACACTAACATGCCTGTTTGACTTGATAAATGTTAATAATGATGGCAAATTTATAGATGTATTTGGATCTGCATTTAACATTTTGCTGCAATATATTAAATGCAAGATGATTATTATTTTGAATCCATCAGAAAGCTGTTGCTGAGCACAGTACCAAACTCTGGCTTGCTAAGTGGCAGTCAGTCATATGCAAAACATTGCAATATATTATGTTATGAATTTTTCTTTTTAATTAATACAGCCCTGAATTTTCATCATCATCAATCCTGTCACTGGGCATGACACATATAAATGACTAGAATTAATTTTTTTCAGAATGCTACTTCCAGATTGCAGCCAGCAAGGTTTGATTGCTTCTACAGACATTATTGCATTCTTCTCCCTTACCTGAAAGCAGGCTGAACTCCCTAAAAATATCAAATTTCTGGATTATAAAAATGTTTGTGGAACTAAATACAAATTGTGTACCAAAGTGGTCGGACATGACAAAAGAAAAATCTGAGCTTCAGTTTCTGACATGCCCAGTACCTTTACCTGCTAGAGATGCCACTGGAAATGTAGAGCCCCTGACACTTGTTTCTGAGTAACTCTTGTCTCTCAGAGCAGGACTGCCTGGATGCCAGTCCTGAGTCTATGAGAACTTCTCTCAATGCTCCTTAGATTAATCATTGTCAGGAGTCAGTTATTCTTCAGGAAAGGCCTAGATACAATTTTTGTAGCAAATAGCATTTGTCTCTGATACCTTCATCTGGGCATCTCAAGAGAGTATTTAATCATTTTGTGATTAAATCTCACTGTGCTGGTAAGCATGATGCCTCAATAAATGCATTTTCCAGAGCTCATATATGTATTTGTATGTATATATAACGTAGAGCGTTGGGTGCACAGCGCGCCGGGGCGAGCCGCGCTGCCGGAGCCGGACACGGGCAGCCCTGCTGTGCCGGGCAGCCGCTAACGGGGCAGGGCTGCCAGAGCGCCGGGGCTGCCCGGAGCACCAGGATGGTCCCAGAGCCCGAGCCCTGCGGGCGGACACTCGGCACGCAAGGGGTTGTTGTACTCAGAGTTTGTTTGCTGGATCCTAGGGGATGGAGGGGCTCGTAAATTAGAAGACTGATTTCATTGCGGGCAAGGGCAGGAGGAGAATGTGCCTTTGGAAATGAAAGTCTGGCAGAAAAAAAAGAAAGCCCACATATATTAAAAGGGTGAAGAAAGCACCAGAACTTTGGCGAGCATCAACTGTGTTTATATAAACGAGCCTCCTTTGACAAGCTTGGCTCTGAAGAAAATTTCCCTTTCTAGCCCATAGCAGTTGTGCACGAAGTTACAAGAAGTAGCTTTCTTGTAATGGATTCTGCCAAGACCACAGGCCAAGCACCGTTTTTCATTGTTCTGGCACAACGTTCTACGAGGCTAATAAAAGCAAGAGGAGAATCTATTTCTTTTTTCCTGAGCACGTTTTCTTATTTGCTCTCATCGTCCTGCTGTGCTGCATCCTACCCTGCACCGTGGCTCCGTGTCCGTTCCCAGCTGCCTTCTGAGCAGCCTAACACGGTGTTTCCCCGCAGCAGCCTCCTGTGCGCGGCCGCCTGCTCGGCCTTGCTTTGGGCTGAGCCGGGCCCTGCGCTGCCCCCAGCCTGGGCTCCGCGTCAGAAACCGCTCCTCTTGCCCAGAGCCGGGCCTCCCTTCTGGACTCTGCTTCCCACTGCTTCCCCACTGCTTCCCCGGGGGAATTAGCTGCTAGGGATTAAAATTCCATTACAGGAGTAACAAAAGCTAAACTCAGTCATTCTCGTAAAACTCTTGGTTAAAGATTATACACATCCTTCCAACTGATGTGAAATTCCCATCAATAAATCTCAGTTTCACAAGCTCCTCTGACTATATTAAATATGAATTACCAGAATTCTGCTCGTACGCCACAGTATTTTTGCGTAGATGAGTGGAATGCAATTTTAGAAACCATTTGGCAGCTTCTGGCTATTATAAAGGGGCTTTAATTGTTAGCAAAAGAACTTGTGCTCACTCTGAGCACTTCAGCTGCTGGAGGTGTCGGTGAGCCTTGGGAGAGCTAAACTGTTCTGCGTAGGTGCTTGCTGGGCACAAGGGTACCAGCAAAGGCACCACTTATTGAACAGGCAGCCGTTCCCTCCTCTCCCCACCACCACGCAGCAGAGCGTCCTGCAAGCTGAAAGTTACTGTCCCTAAAGCAGGGCTGTGCCTCGCGGCAAGGAGGCCAAGCGGCGGGAGGCTCGGGCGGAAAGCCGGCCGTGCGGCCGCGCCGAGGCCCGTTGCCGCTTCCTGGGGTGTTGAGCAGCACAAGGCGCTGCCGCTGACCGGCCGCGGCCTGCGGCGCCGCAGGGAGATGAAGGGGCCGCGTGCCGGGAGATGCGCGGGGCCGAGGGCGGCGCCGGCAGCCCCCGCTGCGCGGGCAGCCCCGGATGCGCCTGCGCT
>JAUBOD010000589.1:3725813-3738486 GCA_032353885.1 Nothura maculosa
ATGCGAGGGTTATAATTTATATCATACGATCATAAATGTGTATACTGAGATTTGGGATTATGCAAGTTCTCCTTTCAGTGTTTCCTGATTAGAAAAGGGGAACCGCCTCCAATCTCCGAGAGCACAGAATGGCAAGTTTCTTCCCTGGCAGCAGTTCAGACACTGGAGAGGGGGACTTAAAATAGATGTCCAGAAAAATATGTGGTGGTAGTTTTAATTAGCACAGGGTAGTCTCTGTTCTGTGTAGCATACTAAATAAAAATGAGGAAGCAATGCTGTATCAACCTTGTAGGTATAGCGATAAGAGATGAGAAAGACTTATTGGTTTATTTATTTATTTAGTTTATCCCCTAGGACTGCTATTTTGTTATCCAATGCCTAGGCCAGTCCAAATGTAAGCAAGTACAACAGAACTTTCAATATTTAATTGTAATATCCTACCATTGCGTTCTTTTATTATGAGACATTGTCTTTATCTTACAGAGTCTAAACTGTTTAATACCTGTGCAGACTTTGGTAGTCTGAGTAGTTCTTAAAGGCTGTACTGCACTCTAATAAATAGCACATAGTTTTTAGTAGTATGTTTTATCTAAGCCTAGTTTGCAAAGAGCTATTACAGTGTAGATTACATTTTCTGCATGCATAAATAATTTCAAAGTGGATTTCAAATGCTCATCCTTGAATCTGAAAAATTTTACTCAATGTCTTTGATTCAGTGCATGTTTAGAATTTCCCATGGTGACCGTGTTGCTTCACGGTTGTGCTGCTCTGGAAAAGCCAGAAGTGCCAGGACCTGCAGTCACCTTTATTGTTTTAATTTCTGATTAGCAGATTTTCTTTTAAAATGCCAGTTCCAAAGAACAAAATTTTTAAAAGATGAAATTTCATGGCCTCTGGAACAAAATAATAATTTTAGTCAGCTCTAATTCACACAGTATCATTCTTAATTTCCCTTCAGAGTAAGGAAGAAAATTGTTAGACAAAAGATACTGTTGCTTTGAGTGAATGAAGTTCCATGAACTTATCATGAACACTGGTAGTTTTGATTTGAGTTTATTGGAACTGGGATATCTTGGAGTAATGTACCTGTGCAGTCACAATTGAGATGAGAAGAATGATAGAACTATTTAAAACTTCATTATTTTTTTCATAAACAAAATGCTTTGTTCTGTGCCTGCTTTTGCTGGTATGGTTCTAATAGCTTCAGATGATTGATATCAGTGTAAAACCAACTCAACAGAAGGCAGAATTGAGAGCTAGGCTGGGACATGGCGTAGGAATAACTGAATTTGTATTTCTTCTGGCACACTGAATTTTCTGCTCTAATTGGAGGATGGGTGGACTTCTTTGCTTATTCTGTCTGTGTATCTAGAGAGCTTTACTTTGGTTTTCATCTTGTTGTGTGAAGTTGTTCACACTACAGTGATTGATTGTAAAACATCTTTGTTAGCATGTTCTTCTTGCTGACAAGGTGTCTCTGAAAAAACATGAAAGGTTTCTTGTGATACAAGAAAAGTTGTGGTGTCACCTGGCTCTGGTAGTCGTTGAAAATGACATGACAATTTGCTGTGTCTGGATTTGATAAGAAATACTGTTATAGGTGCTCAAGCCTATTGTGTAGGGCATTCTGAGCCTTATGGAAAGGTATTGATTAGAGGGTTATCTGAATTGCACTATGGATATTCCAATAATGACAAAAATGAAGCTGTCATTACCTTATCAAGTAGCCAGCCTTGCAGGTCTTTCTGTCTTTGGAGTGAAACTTAGTAATTGTCGAAGGATACCCAGTGTCATTATTTGTATAGTTTTTTTTTTTCACAGACAACTCATTTGTTGGAGGTGAAAATATCACTTTGTATCTTCATACCTACCGGCTAAGAGAATTTGCATTTCATCTGTAGCTTGTTTCTTATGCTGCCTTCCTCCTCCTGCTTTCCCCTGCAACCCCTTTATCCCCCCTCTCCCCCCCCAAAAAAGTATATAAATTGTAGTCTGAATCTTGTTCCTTGTCCTCTCTTGAGTCAGCACTTTGGGTTTTACAGGGAGATTCTGATCATATGAGTAATCATAGTGACTGCAAATGGTAAAGAAGCACATGCTGTTATAATCAATTTAAGGACTACTGGGATAATATCCTATCCCTAGCACAGATGTGTTCAGATGTCCTTTGGGTTCATGGAATTAACTTGCCTTGTCTGACGGTATGTCTTAGGCTCAGTAAAGTTTGTGCATTCGGTAATCATCTGAAATCAGTCATTACTTAGTTTTCCTTTTAGACTAATTACTTTAGACATCTGATGAAGATATTTGAAGAGCTAGCAGAAGAATGTTACTGGCTAACAGGATTGTGTGTGTCATATATGAACACATAGTAATGCTTGTTGTTTTCAAAGCCTATGATCTGTTTCCCAAGAGCTAAGTTGTTTTTAGGGTGCCTGTGTTGGCCAAATATTACTCATTTTATTGTATTCTCTGTTATCTTAATTTCCCCTTTACATTTTCAGCTAGTCTACAGGTTATGAATCAATATTCATGGTAAAAAGTTTTTTTTAAATAAATCTTCGTGCAAGTATCCTTGTACATAATTTGCAGCAAAGAATGAATGCATTTTTTTCCTATGTATTACAGTATTTTATGTTTGAATATATGGGAGTTAGTTGCATAAAAGATTAGGAATACAGGAAAAAAAAACTATAATAATCACATTGTGCATTTTTGAATGTTAAATTTCAGTTACATGAATTGTATTTATTAATCAAGCTTTACACATTTGTCTTTTCCCTTTTTTTTAAGAAGGACTGACTTCTGTTTAAATAGAAAGCAAAGACAGTATCTTCAATATAATGGACAACTATACAGTTTATTTCTCTTGCAAAGATTCTAGTTACATGGCTATTAATGCCTAAATTATTAATAAAATGTTGCTGAAAGAAGATGCTTTTGATCATTATTTATTCTTTTTCCTCTGTCCTCTGTTTCCTCCATCTTTTTCCATAATTTGCTGTCATGGCCATAGGAGTTTCGTTTTGCATCAAGCATTGTGAAGCAGGCAGACTTTGTTTCAGATTTAAAGTGGAGAATTTGGCCAAGTGTCTGTTCTTTTGCAAAGCTCAGTTTTTTTAGTGCTTGAATGTAAGGTATTTACTTTTAGGAGCAGAGAAAAAATTACAAGAGTCCTCTTTCATGCTGGCAACAGAAAGCATGTCTGGAATTAATCAGTGTGGATTGCACTTGTAGAGGTCCCTCTAAAAACAGAGGAATCTGCCATATTATGTACTGCAAGATTGCAGGTTACTCCTATCTCTTGACTATTTCCTCATAACACTTAACCTAGACAGTACTGCATATTGTTTTTGCTAATGTAACAATTAATATAGCCATCCTGTTACAGGATGTATATAAGCATTAGGGTTTATGAAGAGGAAAGTGTCCCTTTTTTGGAAATCTGTTGAAGGATAATAAAAGCTTTTTTTCAACAGAAAAGTGAGGAAAGGAAGTCCATTATTGTGAACTGTATCATCTGAGTACTGGATTCTTCTCAGCCAAGTGTTTTGGCCTTTGTAAGAGTGACTTCTGGGCTAAAACACTGATCTCCATATACTAATTTAATGCAGGTCTTGAATTATGATTGAAGGGAAAATCTACCTTATAAATATTATTTATAACTGTGCAAAATAAAAGCCCCCTTCTACAATTATTGTAGGAGGAGGCTCATCAGTGCTTAAGTCTTACCTCTGTTTATTTCCTCTCTGTTTGCTTTAATCTTCTTTCTAAAGTAATCTCTTTCTAAAACGCTTAACTAGTTTTCAAAAGTTACACGAGGGTCAGTTATTTCAAAGATGGTCTTATCCTACCTGTGGGGCTTGTTTCACTGATCATAATATAGCAGCTTTAGGAAAAAAAAAAACAAAACTCAGAATATGAAATGTCTCATTTCACCACACTTTCTGCTTTGGAAATCAGAATCTTGTCCAAGGTGAACAGCAGCTGGTGTGAGGTAAAAATTGGATTTCTTACTTGAGAGAATTGGAGTTGCCTTGCTATCAGAGATGGCCAAGTGCAATTGCCTGTAGAAATGCCAAGGCACAAAAATGCTTCTCCTGGTTGGTGCTGTTGTCAGTGTGTGAAGAGGAATAGAAAAAGCTTTTACAATGTATGTTTTAGCCTGTATGTGTTACAGTAACAGTCTGGTAAATTGTACTGGCTGTCAGTCAGCACTACATTTATATTACTTACCAGCGTCCTAAATATCCAGTTTTCATTGTCTTCTGAATATCTTTTCGCAAATGTTGTCATTCAGGTGAGGCAGAGGGGGGAAAAAAAGTTCAAATGTTATGTTTATGGAGTAGTAAAGCATAATTAGAGCTAGCTAGTTACTGGTTCTCAGTGAGGATGACAGAATTTGAACGTAGTAGTTCTAGAGAAAATATGTTCAGGTTGTCCTTGCTAGTTGCTTGGCACTAGGACACGTCATTCCCTGCTCGTTGACCAAAAATAAAATTACTGTTGTAACTTGGCAATGGATAAGCTGTGTTGCCTTTGTCTGTATCCAGCCATTGCATTGAGTCTCTATCTGGCTGTTGCAAGCTTTTTTTTTTTTTTTTTTAATCTAGAGGGAGGAGGAAAAGCAAACTTTCATGAAGTGTGATATCTTCCTTTTCATTCTAATTAATCAAATACATTCTCTACCAATAAAGAAACACAATATGCAAGACCCACCCTGCTAAATTTACACCCTGTAATTTTCAGACATTTGCTGCTGCTAAATGGTTAGAGTGACTGGAGCCAAAAATACCTGCTTTGCAATTGTATCTGCTGGGTTGTTATTTATGGGAATGCATACCTGGGCCTATGAGACTAGAAATTAGAATTAACCCTTTATAGTGACAGATTGAAATGGCTGTTTCTCTGGAATATTCATCAGGACACTTGGGACCCTCGGTTATGATGATTCTAAAGTGCTATTGCAAATGGTAGCATTTCTTTTCTAGTACTGTCAGTGGCCACCACTGAAAAGAGGTCGTCCCCATCCTCTTCACTCCCTCTCTTGAGGTATTTATAGACACTTATCAGATTCCACCTCAGCCTTCTCTTCAGGTTTAACAGGCCCAACACTCTCAGCCTTGATCAACTCAGAAGTTATAACACTCAAATGTCAGGTGACCAGGGTAGCCACATTTCTTGGATCCTACTCTGATGTTATCCTACTCTGGATCCTTGGATCCTACTCTGATGTTATTTCCACCCGGCAACGCCATGAAGCGCAGCGTAGCAGTGGCACACTTGGAGAATAAAAATCTGCCTTCTGCCTGGGTATCTTATGTCTTTTGGGTCACTGCAATATTGTTAACTTTTGATTTTGTTGAAAATTTTCACAGAATTCTGGAGACTTTGTCTGTTTGCTCCCTTCCCCATAAGGAAGGAGAATTCTTTGGAGGATTTGCAGGCACATGGCTTTGCTCCACAAGCCTCCAAGTGTTAGTTGGTTTGGTATTTTCTAGCTGGCCATGCTACTGCCTCAGGTAACCTGAATAAGTATGACAGAAGGAACGTGGAGCTTTCAGAGACTATTTAACCAAGGTGATGATCTATAGGATTGTAATAAGGTTTTAGAGATCTGATGATGATACTGCCAGGGTGTGGGAGGAGTGCTCACTGCAATACCCGACTCAAATAAAAAAAAAAAAAAAAAAAAAAGATGAGTGAAGCCTTGAAAACAGAAATGATTTTGCAGTTCATCAGAAACTTGTTAATTTATGTTAACTCGCAAGTTGTCCAAAAATTTCTCAATCCTAATAACACACTGCATCTAGATTTGGAAGGTGCAAGTGACTTAAGCGAGATAATAGAAATACTTGGATTTGAGACTGAAGCTATTCAGAGGATCTTAGCAAATTAAACAGAATTGACAGGAATAGGAGGAAAGTAAAAAGAGAGAAAGCTGAAAGACCACATTGACTAAGTTCTGGATTGTTGCTTGTATAGTCTTTTCTAGAGACTCTGTCTCTGAAGTTTGAGGGGGGTGTGATGTTTGTGGACATGTTCAGGCTTCCTATGTGAATCTTAAAAAAACATTTGGCTTTTATTAATCCACTTTTTTTTTTTTTTTTGCTAACTTTTCCTCTGTTCAACTTTATTCCAATATTCTACCCTTTTCATTGTGATATTCAACATAGCACCTGTTAAAAGAGGCAAAATACAAGGTTGCATATATTACAGATTAACCTATGATTTTACCAGTAGCTTTAAAGCAATTTGTGATGTATGTTTGCTTGGATAGAATCTTGCCTTGGCAGTTTTTGCTGGAAAGAATTGGTCACGTATGCCGTAGGAAAAGATTGCACACCCACGCTATGCATTCTGTATTAACTTCCCATTGGCATGAAGACACAAGGTAAGCTACATTGTAGTGGAAAAACATTGTTTCTCTGTTCTTGGCCTTCTGTTACAGAATGAGTGAAATAGATAAAGTGAAACTAAACTCCTGAGAAAACAATGAGCCTCTGACTTCAGTATAATCCCTAGTATGCATCTTCATAACAGCATGTTTCCATTGACAAAATGCAAATGCCATTTATTTTCCTGTTATTGATTTGCCTACAGAAAGCAGCAGAAGTCTAATATATGCAGCAAATAGTCCCTTTATCTTCTGTATACCTTTTCCTTATTGTTGTATAAAGCACATCAAAGAGCTCAGTTTGAAGGGTGGAAATCGTGTGTTAGGTGCTTATAAAAGCTATTTTACTTGATGTGATTTTTTTCTAGGTCTCTGACAGTGATCATGGGACTTTCCCAACTTCAAATAGATAACAAGTTCTTGTCTATTTTTGCCATGTACAACTCCCATCTTCCTGTCCTCATTTAACTTTCTTTGAGGGTTAGGAGGGGTAGGGCACATGGCCAGACCTACAAGAAAGGACAAATGAATATAACGTTTTATTTTTAATAAGAGAAACTTCTCAAGTCAATATCTTAAAGACAGACGTAGGGCACAACATTCTAAGAGAATTGTGTTCTGTGATGTTTCATTTTTTATTAGGCCGTTATAGTGGTAATCTCCAAAATAGCATTGTGAGAATGATGTGAAGTCCTGGATGGTCTAGAGGATGCTCCTGTGATTGCCCCATGGTTCATCACAGTTTCAATATAAGCACTTGTTGGGATGGCAACAAAAAAAGTAGGAGAGTATAACCCTCCCTATTAGAATCATAGAATGCGTAAGGTTGGAAGAGACCTTAGAGGTCATCTAGTCTAACCCCCCTGCACACACAGGGTCACCTAGAGCACATGGCACAGGGCTGCATCCAACCAGATTTTAAAGATCTCCAAAGAAGGAGACTCCACAACCTCTCTGGGCAGCCTGTTCCAGTGCTCTGTCACCCTCACAGTGAGGAAATGCCTCCTTAAGTTCCTGTGGAACTTTTGGTGCCTCAGCTTGCAGCCAAAGCTTGCAGCAAAGCAAATCTTGCAGCAAATCCTGTTGATTTGCTGAAATCAGAGCTCTACTCTTATTGCTCTTGTTATGCATTTTAGATTGTGTTCTTTTTTATTATTATTTCTTCTTATTTTTTTCCCTGAAGTACATGTCTCTCTGCAGCATTGTGGCTGAAAAGAAATGCTTTTCCTCTTGGAGCTTCAGCAGTGTTCAAACTTGAGCTTATATGATATTGAGTGATGAAAACCTGTGGTGTTTTCTGGTTCATGTGTGGCCTTTTTCCAGTCCAACTCTTACCCCTTTAGAGTCAAGTTGTTTTTTTCCAAAGGAAAAAAAATCCATTCTCATTTATTGCTTCTGTCTGGAAACATCTGTAGTGTACTGTTACTAGCAGCTAATACAGTTGCTCTCCTCTTCTTAAATGTGTTGTCGTTCCTTTTCCTTGATTTTTTTGTTTGTCTTCTCCTAATTCTTCTAGCTTCAACTGTTGCTTTTATGTATTGTTTGGGAAAAAAACTTTCTTGTTCCCCTTCCAGATTTTTAGGAGCCTCCAGAGAAAAGTTTCTGGCTTCGTTGTTTTCTGTTCTTAGGGCAAAACTTCAGAGGAAAGAGCTGAATTGCCTTCCTAGAGCAGAGAAGTCTGCAGATCTCTCTTGCTGTGTTTAGATTAAAGTCTTGCTTATCTGTCATCAATCTTCTCACACTTGGAAATTAGCTCAGTCTTGTTGAGTGAGAGGCTATGAATTCTTTCTTTACCATTAAGGACATTGTTGCTGACTTCCTTGTTGTTCTGGCCGGCATCCTGGTCTCCTTGTCAGGTTTGGTTTTCTCTGTAGAGCCTCATATCCAGCTTGTCTTGCAGGCTGTTTCTGAAGTGTGATCTTTCTATGTAGCTGGATGGACAAATTTCTTAGTCCTGATATTACAACATACTTCATCCCACAGACATGCTGTATTGAGATGTAGTTAAATCTTAAATTTATAATTGTTCTCTTAATGACATTATCAGAAGTTCATGATAATCTCATCTTTTTATTTAACTCTGTGCAATGTTTCAGCAGGTCTCATTTCCCTTCATCGTGCTTGCATGATGTGAGTTTGCTTTTAGAGTCCCACACATTCCTCTCTTCACACCTGTCAGATGGTTGTTCACTGGCAAGCTGACAACATGGGATGCTAGCCTTCCCAGGGATATACTGCAACATACTCAATTTCTGGAATGCTGCTTTCTTTACTGGGAAGATTCTGATACCCTGCTGCCAAGATAGGTAGTGCTCTTGATACCTATCCTTTGCTTGATCCCTAAAGAAGGAATCAATGGCATAGGTGCTAGGGACAAGCAAATGGATTAGACTAAGCAACATTTGGGGGTTGAAACAGGCAGAAATGTTTTCTAGTTATTTGGTTTAGCCTACGAAGAGGCTATAGTTTTTTTTTTTTGTTTGTTTGTTTTTTTTCTTGCTTTTATCCTAGTGGTGTATTTTTACAGCATCTTAAGACATCCATGTTTGGGTGACATCCTATGTTGACGTCCTACAAGTATGTGATTTTTCCCGGGAATAGCACACTTTAACTGGTGCAACCTGCCCTTTTCCCAGGGCATGTGTGATCCTGCCCTTCTCTTCTGCTACCACTAGTTCTTGTGAAGACCTGATGGTGGTTTGATTCAGACAACTCTATCCCCTGAGAACTAAAGGTTTTTAAGGCTTTTACTAGTTGGGTTACTTATTTAACTAGTTGCCACCCATGTTAAAGCTTATGAAATTGGCTTTTAAGAGGGAGAACAGGAGTTCATACCTGGGGAAGCAGATAGATGGGGCTATTAAGCCCTGATGTTGATGAGTGGAAGCTGTTGAGGAGATGCACCTTTAGGTGACCATAGCTGTGCACAGAAAAGCAACTTTAGCTAGCTTTCCATTGTGTTGCTACCAGTGACCAATATCATTACACATTGTGATCTTTTGTGTTTGGATTCTGTCTCTGATTTTTATTTATTTATTTTTATTCTTCAAAGGAAAAAGTATCCTTCCATATATGAGTCATCAATTTCTGTTAATAACTTCTTTTTCATATAGCATGTAACTCAAGTTCTTTTGTGGATGTTGACTCTCTGCATGTGATCTCTATGATCCTGTGGGAAATGCAGGCCTGCTTGGTATTGCTTGAAAAACACTTCTTTAACTGCACATCTCAGATGAGTGTATATAAACTAAACAGACAATATTTTTAAAGATTCTGCATTCAAGTTAGTGGAACTGCAAATGCAGTTTAAGCTCAAACGTTGTTCTTTTTATCATTTTCCTATCTTTCTTTTAATTGAATAATGGTGTGTGTGTGTGTGTGTGTGTGTGTGTGTGAGACTTAGTGTCCACTTCTGCAGTCTGTTCTTACAGATTTACACAAGCTTATGATTTATAGTGAGTGATGCTGGTCGGAAGTATCCTGTTGCCAAGAAAAGCGTTCAACAAAGATGGCTGTGTTTGCTGAGAGAACAAGTAGTTTAAACCTTGACATAACAGCGGAAAGTAACTATACAGAGAGCTGTATATAGCAGTTTGGTTTCTTCACACATGAATATTTAAAGGACAGGTTTATGGGTGACTGATTAGACTCTGCATTGTAAGCGCATTTTAAAATTTTATGTTGTGTTTTGCAGGCAGAATATGATTGTCTCAGCAGTTTGTGAAATAAAGGCATTTTTAAATGTAATCTCCTAAGGAAGATCTTTGATAAACTGAAAGCTTAATATCTGTATATTCCCCTACCCCTAAGATACTTATCTTTTGATGTATGCCCGTATTTCTTTTTTCTTTCTGCCTTATCAAGCTATTTGTGATTGGAATTTCTTTTGTTGGGAAAAGAAGGAAAGATTCATCCTGGAAAAGTTATTTCTAGATGGATGTTGAGCATGAGTACATTTCTTTTACCATATCTTATCAGAAGAGTAAATGAAGAGATAAAACAAATATAGGAAGAATTTTACCATTAAAAGAGTTGTTACAGATAATGGAGTGTATATGTTTTCCTGAACTGTGACTGATATCACTTATTTTTCCAGTCAGCTTCCTCTGTGCTGCTGCATATCCCTCTCCCCATCACCTTCAGCAACAAAAGAAATTGGGATTCAGTTCTCACAAGAACGAAACCAGCAGCTAGGGCTGACATTGCAGTGTGGAACTTGGAAATGTTTGTTTTCCTTCAAGTTATGTTTTTATACATTATTTCTAATGCCTTTCTTTTAAGTAAGCTGTCACTGAAGAGTTGTATTATTTTTGTATTATGTGCCAAATTGATGATGGATAGTAACGTGTGCCTAAGATCCTGGGGGGAAGAGATCTTTTGCAATCATTCAGGTAGAGAATTTGGTTAAAGGGTAAGATAATAATATTGGCTTGGGATATATTTGGTTTCTTCCTCTTGTGTCCTATTGACAATAATTTAAGCTGTGGTTCTAGAATCACAAATACCAGATCGGTGAACCAGATCATCAGAGAGCACAGGCTTGATGCAGATAGCCCGTCTGTTTGGTGAAGTAAGGTGCAGCAGTGTTCTCTGTGGGAGGATAGATGATATTGCATTGATCATAAACTCTGCCAGACCAAAGTTATGTCTAGCATTTTTGTTTGTTTTAAATCAAGCCACCAAGGCAAAACTAACAAAATAAGTTAGTATTTGTTCATCACAATATCAGGTACTCCGCAAAATTTGTTTTACTGTCTCTAAAGTATGGTCTCATCATTTCTGTGAATGGAGTATATACCTAGCTGCATCATAAGAATGTTAAACGTAAAAATGATGATGACTTCTGGCATAGTTGTAATGTGACAAAGTACATGCAAATCTCTTCCTTCAAAGGTAGCAAAAGACTGAGCAAGACAAGATGAAGTGCTCTCTTCAGGGATGCTAAAACCAAAGGAATTTTCTGTTTCCTGTGGGGTCCTCAGTCTGTAGTGCACCACACATGGTGTCTTACAGCTGCCCTTGTTGTAAAGGAGCTGGAGTCTAGTGATGTTTTTTTACATGCTGTGTGGTTCATGAAGGAGCTTTTCTCTATACATAGTTTCTCTATTTCTATTAAAAAGGACAAAATACTAAGTGGATTAAGTCATCCAGTTTGGATAAGGTAAAAAATCAGTAGGATTAGCTTTGCTTTTATAAAGCATGTTTGCATATAGAAATTATGTCCTTGGATATTTGTCCTTTCTTGCTGTTTCTTGCTGCTAATAACATCAAGATCAGAATTTTTTAAATGTGTATTTATAAGGCTTATTTTTTTGCCACCAATATGATCTCAATCTTCCATCCAATTAAAAGTTAATTTCAAAATGCATGCATTTTTAGCTAGGGAATTTCTAAAGAAGGATTATATATTGGACACTAATAACGTAACTGCAGTCAAGGCAGAGTTTCTTGTGACAGCACATCTCTTAGGAATTAGCACTGTGGCAGTCTGCAAGGTCTAAGCAAAGCTCTTGGTACTAGTGACAGGGAAGCTGCAGCTGGTTCAGAAAAGGGCAAATCGGTCTCACAGCCTGGGAAGGTGACTGTTCTCGGATGCTGAAGCAATCGTCTAAATAATCTGAATGCAGAACTGTGGCACCTTCTGCTAAGGTAGAAAGCCAAGAATTAATACTGTTTAGGCTCTAGTGTTTGGGTAGTGTTGTGATAGATCAATGGGATTTTGAGGGAAGAATGCCAATATCTTGTGAATTAAAGCAATAAAGGTGATATTTTCTAGAAAGCTGAAAGGCTTAAGCCAATGATCGTCACTGACTACTGTTTGAGGCCCCTAATAACCTACAAATAACTGAGCTCTGTGCCATACAGAAATCTGAAATATGAGTATCTCCTGAAGCACTGGAAACTAAAAACATTCCAAGATGTAGTATCTGTTGGTACTTCATTTTCTTGCACCTCTTTTGCACACTATGTATATTACTTTAGTAAATAAAGGATCTTCTAATCTTGTTTGGTAACTGATCAGCAACCAATTTATCTTTCTTCGTACTGCCTAGCATGGAATGTGAGTGTCATGGAATTGCTAGCTTTAAGCTATGCTCCAGTTAAGATGCTGGAGAACCTGAATATGAAGTTGATTTGAAATAACTCGTTTGTTTATCCTCTGCCTTCTGTAAGAGGAAGTTTCATCCAAACCCTGTGTTTTTAGGGTGGAGTATGTGTTGGGGGTGGCTGCTTGTTTTTGATCATTGCACTATTGCCTTTTTAATCAGTAGGCAT
>JAUBOD010000589.1:3738586-3752805 GCA_032353885.1 Nothura maculosa
TTAATCAGTAGGCATCGTTTTCCCTTTTGGAAGATCAAAGACAACCTCTAGATAAGACAAAATGATTAGAACAGTGACTCTTTGGTAAGCTGAAGAGGACAACTGTTTGAAATCTGTACTTTCTCTGTTAGATTTTTGTTCAGGACGGCAATAACTTTCCATGTATCTGTCCAGAGATAACGGTTAAGCTCTTCTGAAAACACCAAAAAAAAAAAAAAAAAAGAAAAGAAAAAAAGGGGCAACATTATTATAACAATTAACTTTTTCTGGGATAGATGGGGCTGTATAAGTTTCTGCTCTACTTGATTGCATGTTAACTGCTTTCTTAGTTTGCTTAAAGTCACTGAATGAAAGGAAACACAGATGCAGATGAGTTTGGGAAAAGCAAAGCCATCCTAAATTTGGAGTGTTCATCTTGTTTCAGGAGTTAAATGAATGTCTGGGAATCTCAGTCTGAGTTATCTTCCTCTCTAAGTTATATTGAAGAACTGAGACCAAGCGGGAGGGGAAACAATTCAGTAAAGAAAACCATTTACTGAAAAGTTCATTGCAGTGAAAGGGTGGAAGCTGACGACTTCTACTGTACACAAGTACTGACTCTTTTCCACAAATCTTTAGAAATTTCCACTAACCAAAAACAGAGAGACTGAAGCAATTACAAAGGATCATAAGCCTCATTTACTAGGGGATAATAAGGACTTCCAACATTTGTTCTCGTCTGTAACACCATATACACTGTTGGAGGTTAAATGCTTGAATTCATAACTGAAAGACTTACAGATTTTATATCTGAAATCTCACTCATCCTGCAAATTCCAGCTACTGTCTTGGATTCGAATATCTGTCTTCCTCCTATTTGTTTTCACATGTTGCGAATTTCAGTATAGCGAAGATAGATTTGTGATATGATGTAATCAAGTTTGGTGTGAACTTACACCAGACAAGAAGATAAGCAGAAAGAAAGAGGCTATAGCTGCATTCACAGCATAGTGTGTAAGATGTGATAGGAGAATAATCACAGATACTTCTTACCTCTCACAAGTATGTGCTGTCTTGGATCAAAGTCACTCTTCACATTTTAAGAACTGTAAGCACTGAGCCACTGGAAGTATCCAGTGAAGATTCCTGGATTTCCACAAAGATGAGTCAAAGGCTTGGCAAGAATTGAGTCCTGGTTCATCCTTGGCAATACAATCTTTTCGCAAAGAGGCTGAAATTACTCAAGTTGTTCATGATGTTGAACATATCCATAATTTATTTCTTCCTCTAAATAATTCTTGGCCAGAGTAACTGAGCTCTCTTAACTGAGTACTCTTCCTGCAGTGTATCAGTAGTGCTCTATGCTCTCATGTCTGTCATTCTATGGAGTGCTTTCAGGTAAAGATTGAAGGATATCTTAACTTGCTTTGTTTGCACAGTGTAAAGTGCTCTGTGTGGCTTATCCTTTTATTTATTTTTTCCCCTAGTTCTTTTTTTTAGCCAAGTATTCAATATTTAAATGCCAACATCTTTTTTTGGAAGTGGTTGCTAAAACAGGTTGGCTTTTCTCACCAGTCCCCTTCAAAGTGATATTTGAGACTTTTATTTATTTATTTATTCATTCAGCCCAGATGGTAGGCTTTTTAAAGTGAGCAATGTGTTGCAGTGAAAATCGAATACTACTTTCCTCTCTTTTGCTTCTCCTTTGCTTAACTGAATACATCCGTGCAGCTCATATTTGTTTGGGTTGGATTCAAAATTCAGTCAGACTGCAAAGTAAATATGTCAGCTATTGGAAAGCCAGTTCTGCAAGATTGGAGGAATTTCTGCCACTGCCAACAATCAGCATAGCGAGTTGACTGCACAAAATCTGACATCTGCATGGACCTCATTAAAATACTGTTCCATTTTTCCAGAAAAAAATGAACAAGATGTTCTAATTAGGTCCTTCTCATATCCATCACTTGCATGTGTGTGACAATGCGTCTTGTCCTGCGTGTGTGCAGAGTAGCCCTGAGCTGTGTAGCAGGCTATGTTCTCCACAAGTGGGTAGGGACGCTGCGTTCCTGAAGGTTGGGGGTGTGGACTGGATTGAGTATTTCCTTGAGGGCCTTAAGGGTTTTATGTCGGTTGAAGACTTCCAAAGAGAAGTTAGAATGAGCTATGTAATTTAAACAGTTCCACATGTGCAATTGTTTTGACAAGTCTTTATCCACAAATGGATTCTTTATAGATGGTGTAATGTGCATAGCAAGCTTGTAGATGCATTGACTGTGAGTTTAAAATTGCTTTGTCTGTAACCAGTGACTCTTATAGCAGCTGATAAAGGTCATACTTTAAGAGAAAAAGATTTTGCTTTGGAAGAGGGCTAAGTCACAGCTGATGTTCCAGTTCTGTAGCAAAGCTTGTGCAGGATTCTTAATAAGAAACTTTTATCTGCTTCTGTTTCATATTTGGTTTAAAAAAAAAAAAAAGTTTAGTAACACATCCTTACTTTAGAAAGAGGTGAAGGGTAAATGGTATGACAAGGAAAGTCCTGTAAGCAAACATCTTTCTGGGTAAAAGATGGAAGTTGGTATCTGTCTCAAGAATGTTCATTCAAATTAGAAGAGTACAAGTATAGCATTTATTTAAAGAAGTTATTAACTGTGGGAGATGATTCTTTTCTTTTGGGGGGTTTGTTACACCATTTTGGTTTAGAAATAAAGAAAATTTTTTACTTAATTGATTTTGCTTGGTCTAAGCTTTTTAGTTAGAGTCCTTAAGAGCATTGCTTTACAGGCAAAATACAGCAGTAGATCTGACAGGAGATGAACTTTGGTCATTCTCCACGGGAGGTTTTCTCTTAAAAACAGCTACTATAACAAGTGCCAGAAGAGTCTTCCACAGGTACTGTGCTGAGCTGAAACCTATTGTTTAGGTGGGAAGGGAAACAGAGTTAGGATCTTTTTTTGAACCCCTTGGATGCTTTATAAATAAACTTCAGAACATAGCATGCTGTCTGCATTGTTATGTGAAAAAGAATATTCAGCTATCATATTACAAGCTAGTAAAGGCATACCTTAGTTTGTACTATTACTGTATGGGTTTTTTCTCAGTTGCAGACATGCACATTGTTAGCAAACAACTCACAAGGTGATAATAGAGTATGTAAGGTTTGGCAGATTCACTTTCTGCACCACTGCCTCAGTGGTGTTTTGGCTTTGGTAGTTGCATAACAGGTGCAGGTCTGTGACAAAGACTGGCTTGAATGTGTTTGAGCACTATTTTTTATTTTTTTTTTAATGATAGATTCAGTAGTTGAACATAAAACTGCAAAACTTGGTGTCAGCAACAATGCTTTAAGAGACTGCCCTAGCCTGGAGTTTGTTATTGGAAGTGTTGTATTTGTTCAGTTTTTCACTGCTAGTATAGCTAAGGACAAACAATATTCACAGATGATTTGGATTTAGGTCGTTGGGCCAGAAGTACAGTTGGGTACAGCTTTCCCCAAACAGCTGCTGAGTGGAAGGTATTTTTTTTTGAGTGATGGCAGTACTCTAATGGGCTAGAGCTGAGCATTTTCCAGTATGCTTCATGTCACAATCTTTTTGCATTGCAGTGTGGCGAGAGAGAGGGAGAAAAACACTCTTGCTTCACTGGAAAAGCAGTGAGACAGAGACTGAAGTGGAATTTGAATGAAACTGATAAAGGCAAAAAGACATTAAATTGCCAACTGTGTAACCTGGCCTTGCTTTTGGCAGGTTGTCACTTTCTTTGCTGGGGGCACTGTGGCAGGAGCACTCAGCTGGTTGTGTGTATGTGTGGCTGGTGATTAAGGTTGTTGGACCTGCCTCACAAGGTGCGTCCATGCGGTTTCCCTTTGTCCAAGGAGCCAAAATGCCACTTACGGAGCTGCTGTTCTTTTAGGAATGTCAATTCTGCTCTTACTCTCCAAGCCCAACCTGTAAATTAATCTCTTCTGCTTACTAAAGTCACCCAAGTGTATTTATCTTCATTTAAATTTGCATTTGTGATATCTGCATTCCAAAAGTAACACATAAGATTGGAAACAAAACAGATTGATCTATTACTGGTTAGAAGTGTGTTCAACCTCAAAGGCAAGTCTACTCAGTTTCCTGCTACATCATCTTTGAACGTGGTGTCCTACTACTAAACCTCCTCCCTTTGGCAAGTTCACTAATGTGCCAGCTGTCTTACCTGTCAGTGGGTAGATGTGTGCCAGAGGACCAGGAATGGGACCAGGAAACTCAATTCTAATTCTGACCAGCAATATTATATTTAAAAATGATTTGAAAAGCTTGTATGAATTAGCCAATATGCTACCTGGTTTGGTTTCCAAACCTCCGGTAAAAAGTAAATATTCTGTGAACGTAATATTGAATTAACAAGCATGGGTGTATGAAGCTATGTTCCTGTAGCCTTGACTGGTTTACTTGTGTTTAGACCCTTTGAAGAAGGAAAGATTTTTAACAAACTTTGCTTTGGCCTGAGAATACAAAGAATGCTGGCTCTATGTTCCTAGAAATAAAATAATGTTGGAGGGAGGGGGAAAAAAAGACAGGGAAGGAGGGATTATTAGTGGAGAACAGGTGAAACCTTGATTTAAAAAAAATGCTAGCAAGTGTCACACTGAGGATACTGATAAGTAATGTCAAAATAACCAGAGTGGATAAATTTGTCTTGCATTGATTTATCTAGTGATAAACAGCTTGCTCAGTGATTGCTGTATTTTTTTAATCTCCCGTAACCTTTCCTCTTTTCTGTTGCAGAGAGCCAACTGTTGCCAGGGAATAATTTCACAAATGAATGCAACATTCCAGGAAACTTCATGTGCAGTAATGGGCGCTGTATCCCAGGGGCCTGGCAATGTGATGGGCTGCCAGACTGCTTTGATGAGAGTGACGAGAAGGAATGCCGTAAGTGACCATTGCCCTTGCTGTGATGTGCCTGCTGTAATAAGCCTTGGCTAAGCAGCATTAATTGTGCATTACTTGAGTAACAAAGCTGCTGGCAGTTTTTTAATGAGCTCTTGTTAGAGAAGATATACATACTTTTTGATTATTTTAGGTCTTTGAGGTTCTTCAAATTGGTCTGTTTATTGTTTGGTGCTTTGTTTGATGCACACCTCTGTTTACAGAGTCAGACCTTTTCGAGAATTTTGCAACGGAAGGACAATGCTCAAAGTGACTGCTTCAGCACCCTGGCCTTTATTGTAAAGACTATAGCTGCCTGCTGCTACGAGTTCACCTCCACTGTTGAGAGCTGTGATTCTGGAAAGTGTCGCTTTTGCCTCAAAATTGTTGACCTCATGCTGTTCCTTGTATTTTGTCCTGCTAGTGTGTAGTTCTTAAGCCTTTGAAATTTAAATAACTTTCTGGAAGATAGACCCAAATGGATTGTCTACTGTTTATCTGCTTCACTCCTACCTACTGCATTTGTAGCCTGGGAAAGCTACAAAAGTGTAATCTGGATATCAGTGTTATCTTGTATTTTTTTGTTGTTTGTTTGGGTTTTTTTGGTTGTTTCTTTTTGTTTGTTTCATTAAGTAGGCTTTTGATAGTGTTAGTCAACATTTAGCTAGCCTGAAATATCCGAGGCTGTACAGCATGGCTAGATAATAAGATTGTGATGACATTTCAGTAACATTGTGATTTAAAATCCAGTCTTGGTTGCTCCGTTTTGTATCTACCATATATATATACCTTTCCAAGGATGTTTCCCGGATATTACTAGCTTCCCTCATGAAGTAGAAGAAAGGAACACCTTCTTCCAAAATTCTACAGAATTGTCCTATTGATTGTGTCTTGATTAAATGTGGGGTTTTTTAAAAATCTTTTTGGTTTTCCCTTTATACTTCCTCTTTACTTGTTGGTTTCCATCCTTTTAAAATAAGATAACTTGAATAATTATGCTGTGGAAATCCACATAATTCTGCTCTGAGCTAGTAAGTTTTTTCCCCGGTTTTTATTGGGGGGCCCTTAAAAGGGTCTTTATAAAATATCTGATACTTTGTAGTCTTCATAGAGCAACAGGCCTGTGTTGCAACATTGAAAACAAGTTAAAACAATTTATTTAGCAACTTAAATTTTAACCTCTTAGGGAGTGAGGAAACTGTTGCAATGATTGGTCATTGTCATGCAAGTCTGTTTAAAATGTAGCAGAACTGATGTCAGTGAGAACTTTGACAAGCGTGTAGAGTGATTGAAGTTCAGTATGCACCTTTCAGTGACAGGACAACAGCAGGTAATTCTCAGCTTCGCTGTTATCTAAGTCTTGAACACAATCCTAGTCCATGCTTTTGGTGTGTTTTTTCCGTTTCCTAAAGCTAGCTGAATGCAAGCACTTAACCTCACCCTCCCCAATGGTGTTTGTAGGATACAACCCTGGACATTTGCTGCCTCTTACAAGAGCTGTGATTTACTACCTTACATGAATTTCTTTTCACCTGGTAGAAATAGAGACTGTTAATGAAGTATAAGTGGACTGGACGATTGCTCGTGAATCAGTAATAGCAAAATGCACCACGTGACATTATGTGCAAAAGTTTCTTTATCAGATTTGATTGGATTCTTTGAAATGCAGGCAATACTGCATAGTAACTGACAATACAATATTAAATAGCTGCAAAACTGCAGTTCATAAAAATTGTTCTTTTTCAAGGCAAAATTGAAGTTTTACTGGCTGTCTAGATTATGCTGCTACTATGAATTTTCTGTAGAATGCTTTCTACAGAATTGTCTGTTTTTTTTTAATTCAGCCTATTTGATGTACTAACTTTTTTTTTGAATTAATATCTTTTTAAATTAATAGAGATAATCACACTGCTTTTTCCTATTTCCGTACATCTATCAGCTAACTGACCACCTTCCTAAATGTAAAATTAGCATGGTAAAAAAAAACCAAAAAAAAACAGGGAAAGCAAGGGATTCCTATTCATATCCTGTGCTGGTCTTCTGTTAGCAGGTCACACAAGCCAATAGAACAGTATAAAGGAAGCAGTCATTAAAGCTGCCTTCCCCTGCCCCATTCTACCCCTGCTGTACCATCACCACTCCCTCAAAAAAAAAAAAAAATCCATACAAATGAGACTGTAGCATATCCTGAGAGGAATCCAGGCCATTTTGCATATCTCCATTAGTTAATAGCTTTTAATTTGGTAAACACTACCAAGGGCTTTCTCTAATATTATTGCCCTTGTGCTGAGGGGATGCTGAATAGACTTGTGCAGCCACAGCTTATGCCACATTGCCCTGTCTTGCAAATCATTTCTTGTCTCCAAAGGAAATGATTCCCTTCACCAGGATTGTCTTTCCCTGGCAGGTGGAATGGAGGGAGAATTTTCACTGGGACAGAAGGCTAGCAAAGTAAAAGGAGACTGGGAAGGCCTCTTTTGCATTGTAACTTGTTTCTGAGTTCTAAAAGTTGTTCTACTGTCTCAGTGATGATCTCATGATAAACCTTGAAATGGTCTATTTTGAATCCTGCTATGTACTTGGTTTAAAGAGAAATTTCAATCACTTTTAATGTATATGGGTATATACCTACAGTGTGTGTAGCTAAAGCGAGATTTGTTTTGCTCTTTTGACGAATTCTGAAAATGGGCTATTTCCTATAGATATTGCTATAGCTGGCCCCAACTAGTCACCATGCATTAGAAAGGGACCAAAAATACTGATATCTGAATTTGATGATAAAGAGTCTCTCAAAGGATAGAGGCACAGCTTCCTGGGCACCTCATTGTGAACATTTATTTTTCCTAATATGTAAGCATGTAAGCAATTTCCAGTCATGAAGTGGAAGTTAAAATGTGGGGTTTTTTTGTTTGTTTGTTTTGTTTTTAAATGTGATATGTAAGTGTGTGTCGCCTCTGGTGGTCTCATTGTAGTAGTGTGTGTACCTGTATCACAGTAACTCAGCAGAGGCCAGCCGTACCTGAAAGTATCATTTTAGCATCAGAGGTGTGTGTTTTCATACATACATATGTATATACATCCATATATGTCTGCGTGTGTGTGCATATATATTTTATACATATATATATAAACACACTTACACACACGCATATACATATTTGTGAATCAATTCAAAATCTTTATTTTGTAATTTTTAGGCCTGTCTTTGTTTCCCTGTCAGAATATAGTGCTCTAGTTATTAAAACCTATCTTGCAGCACAATTGAAGTCCTTTTTTTTTCCACTGGAATGTTGCTTTGCATTAGCTGAGCTGCTGCTAGTTAAGACAAAGAGTTGCAGTAGCAGCACGAGATGGCTGAGTGCCCAGCATGTTACTAGCCTGAGCCGAGCTTTAAGCTGTTTTGTCTGTGACTTCTCTTTGAATAGCTAGTGTGCATTTAAAGGCTTTAGCCCTCCGTTGAAGTGTGTATGAATAGGATTTTGGTTGCAGGATTTAGATTGTGCTGTAAACTAACACGTCTGTGAGACAAGAGTGCAGTGTTTTGGCAAGCCCACTGAGGAAGTTTTGCACGCAATTGTGCTGTCAGTTGCAAAGTCTTTTTCCTTTTTGTGTTGCCTTGCAGTTGAATGTGGATGTCCAGGAACGTTTTGATCAGTTGCATTTCAGTAGAACCAAGACCATTTTTGTGCCCTTCTGAACTTGAACGCTTGCAGCTCAAGAGTTCTGGTTCTCATTGTGTACCATCCATGTGTGAAAATTGCTGCTATGTATTCTGAGAAACTGGAGGATAGCTTTGCATTTTATACCTCCCACTGCAGCTCACCTCCTTAAGGAAGAAGTGAGATGCGAAAAAGGCATTAAAGCGGCAGAATTACTTTCAACTTGCCTATTCAGGATTTATCTCTTCAGTCTTTTTTTTGTTTGTTTGTTTGTTTTTTTTTTTTTCCATCTCCCCTCCCCCTCCTTTTCTGACTCTGCTTTACTGTGTTCACAGTGTTGTGGACACAGACTCTGCTTCTATGTTTACAGCACTGTTTTGCTTGTTTGTGTTTTCTTTTTTTGCCCCCTCCATCTTCCACATTTACCAGAATTTGGACCATCTGTCATATTCCTTGCTTTCCCTGTGCTCTAATTGATGATCACTATAACACTTCTTGTGCTACATAGAACCCTTCATATAGGTTTGTCCTTTGTGATGTGGTGACATAAAAGTTTAGTTTTGGTTTGGGAAGGAGGGATGGGAAAAGGCATAAAAGGGAGGGAGGAACCCGAAACAGTGAACTGTTAGTGAACTGTTTCTACTAGAAGCAGAGGATCTCATTGGCTTTTCCTCCCATCTACTAATTGAGCTTGAAAAAAATTAATTGACCATAGAAATATGAATGTTTCATGAGTATTTCCAATTCTTGATCGTTTGAGTATCCTACCATCTTCAGTCCATCTCCTGACTATGGACAGAAGTGGAGAACCCATTTGTAATTGCTTCCCCTAGCTCTGCTGATTCTTGTTTCACAACCTGTTAATTAGCTTGTGCACTCAAATATGTTATGCAGTTTTCTTTGTAATGTTAGTGCGCTTTTCACTGCTACATCTGTTCTCTGGCTATGTAGATGACTGGTAAGGGATGCTCAGGCTGCTCTTGGTCTGTAGAATTTTTAGCAACCAGACTTTGCTGTTGAAATCGTAGCTGTTGATTATTGCTTATACTGTAAAAGATGGAAACTGCATATATCGTTAGCCACCTGACATCCACAGTCTCTTAGCACAAATGGTAGATCCAAAATCATAAAAACTAGAGAACCTGAGGAAAAGGAAAAGTGTGTGTGCGCACACACGCATGTTTTGAACTATTTTGAAAGTAAATAGATTATCCTTAATACAGTCATTTGTACCTGCTGATGTCTTCTTGTAGGGCCAAAATATACATAGCACTGATGGAAGGATTCTCTCTTTGAGATTTAGGAGCAGGATGATGTTCTTAGTAAACTTATAATGTCCTCTCTCATCTTATTTCCTCTTTTCTTTGCTCTTTTCTATATCTTCCTGTTAGATTATTACAGAAAGAAGAATGTGAACACTGGATAAGGCTATTGCAGCTAATGAGCTAGTGGAGAGATGGCATGTTGCTGCCTGTCAGATAACGACCAGCAGATGGTGCAGGTTCGGAGCATGGTACACCATCCGTGATAAGTGCTTGGCATGACAGGAGCCAGAATTACAGATACACCAAATACCCAGAACTCCAGATTTTCCTTCATCATTCTTTGAGTCCTTTCTTTCATGACAAGTTTGTGTGTTTGGATTTGAGCAAACAGTGCACCTAGGGACCAGATGTGTTAGTCCAAAATTGTGGGTGGAAACATCTTTTTCAAGGTTTACTCATTCTTGCATTAGGACCTTATGTATCCTTCATGTTTCCGTTTCCGGTTGTCATTTCCAGTTGCCACTATTGCTTATCCAGTCCAGAATATAAAGGTAAACTGGTTTCTAAATCAGTGATAAGAACTTTCTAATGGGAATTTATAGAAGGATAACCAAGCAACAGGGCATCAGTGGTGTTCATAACAGTACACTGTTTTGCACCAACATAAAGTGCTGACCTCTATAGGAACATTTGAAATCAAAGTAGTAAGAAGTTCAGTTCATCACCTTGTCAGCAGATCTCATCTGACAGTTTCATAGAACAGACGTGCTGAGTAACAGGGATTAGAGTCTTTGCTCCTCCATGAAGAATGAAAAATGTTTTCATTAAATTAAAAGCTTTGTGACATGATGGGTTTTGACTACCATTCCTCAGGCAGGCATTGAAGTTGCCTGCCAAGCAGGCATCCACTGAAGGTTAACTTGGTCTCTTGCCTGGTTGCAAACATGCAATTCCTCAGCATGTGTTTTACAGGGACCCCCTTGTACTGACAGGCCCTGGATCTGCATTCAACACGGGATGGAGAACCAAACTTTAGCAGAGTCCCAGGTCAGCAGGCTAAGTTTCATAGTAACTCGAATTTGGCAGTCTGGGAAGCCAACTAAATCCTGATGACTGGTAGATCTGGTAAGAACATTTCAGGTTCTGTATCAGAGAAGTGAAGCTCTCAGGGCATGCAGCGAAGCCAGGCCACTTGTGGCTTTCTAGGTTTTGGTGACAAATACTCTACTACTGTGGAATGCAAAATAAATAAATACTACTGTACAATGAAACTGTTGGTTGATTTTTGTGAGGTGTGGTGGTGTGGAGTTTTGGGTTTTTTTCAGTTTGGCTTTTAGGGGAGTTTGTTTTGAGCAAGTATTAGTTGGCAGCAAAGATACTTCATGGCCCTTTTGTTTTCTTACGGTTTTTGCCATGCTTCTGTTCTCATTCTTGTAAGTGTCCTTAACTGGCTTTAGCAGGCTAGTAGAGCAATCCTTGAGATCACTCTGTAATTGTGTGATCAATGCTAACATGTTGGTACATAAATCCTTCATTTCTTGTTTTTTTATGCATCTCAACTATATTCTTATTCTTACCCTGTTTTTTTCAACTGAGTAGGTCAAGTTGTGTATGTTTATAGATAATGTTAAAAATGTCCTTTTTTTTCTTGTTGTATTCCACATTTCTCTCTCTTTTTTTTTTTTTTTTCAATGCTAGGTATAGTTTCACCTAATCTGTGTAAATGCACACAGCATTTTCTGTGAATGTTTTATATTCTCCAAAGACTTTATAAAATCCCTTTGTGGCATCGTTTTGAAGTGATGCATGGGTATGTGTGCCTAGCACAGATAAACTTGGATCATTCATGCCTCTGTATGTCCCAGCACTTGCTTACTCCTTACTGACCCACGTTGGTGGGGAATTTGCCTGCGTTAACAATACATTGTGGTTTGTAAATGCTGCCCACAGGAACCATTTCCAAGCTTTTCCCCAAGGTCTCTTGCATATTTTTGTTCCATCTGCAATTTAAAACACACCTACCAGAGAAATGTTTACTGCTCCCTCTGGTGTTCACTTGCAACAGGTTTTACCACTTCACACTTTAAAGAACAGAGCTCACAGAAAGTGTTTATAACAAACCATTGTACATGATATGGGCAAGATGTAAAGAAAGTCTTTATGAAAACTCCAAATGAAATTCATACTTTCTAATTAAGAGTGGGTTTTCTGGATTATGAGATTAATCTTTTCCTGTGCTCTAAAACCTTTCAGTTGGAAAATTGAAACTCTTGTAGAACAAAAGCAGGTTAATTCTATATTCATTTGTAAACTGTTACTTCAGATGCATATTGATTGATTTGGTTATGTCCACCATTTCCTATGAAAGAAATAGTTCGTGAAAAACTGTATATATTAAAGCTTCAACATGGGAGGAGTGAAAAATTTTAAGGAGGGAAGAAAATGAAATGCACTGGAACCCAGTCGGGCTCATCAAGTGAGTCTGTCCTTGGAGAGAAACCTTTGCAAGTGAGAACTGCTTGGCTAGCAGGAAGGAAAGGAGGACGATGAGTGGGGCCAAACCAGCCGCAGGCAAACATGGTGCCTGGAAATCTCAGATGAGGTTTGTTAGACTGCTTTGTCTTTCACTCTTCAGTGACTGATGAAAGGTAGATTTGAGAGAGGTCTTTGGATGTCTTGATTTGAGGAGTTTGCCTTTGAGGTTAGGAATGAGCTTCAAGTCTGCTCTGCAAGATTGCTAACTGGAATTTAATAAGGTACATCACGTACTTGTGCATTTCCCTATGTAAGTCACAAAATTAAAATGAAGTGTCAGATCAAGCTGACTAATAAACAGCTGTTGTTATCTACCCAAATTTGATTTTAGTGATGATCTGTTTTTAGATATTTGTCCTCATCTCTCCTTAGCTTTTGCTGTGAGAGCAGTCAGATTCATGGCTCTCATATTGCTAGGTAACCTAATCTTCTAGCTGGGTGGAAAAAAAAAAAAAAAAAAAAAAAAAACAACCCGGGAGTAAAGGTCCTGTAGAGACAGTAGGCTCTGCAATCTCTTTATTTCATGGCTGCTTATTATCACAGTTGAATTATTATAGCTTATTTTGTTCGGATTTAGCTACTCTGTCTAATGAATAGCTTTCATGTAGCAGAACAAAGGGCACAGAATAACTCTGGCTGCCATCCTTCTGAATACTGGACTTTAGGCCAGATAAACAGAACTCAGTGCAGCATTTTGCTAATAAGAAATATCTGCCCATTTCAGTAGTAGCTTCAGTAAGCTATAGGCATTGTCTAAAATAACTGAGATCTAGAAATGCAGCTCAGATCAAGTTCCTTGATAGGACTAACCCTATCCATCTATAAAGATTACTGACATGAGAGAGGGCATAAAGTTAGCTTTAATTAACAAACAGCCCTCTCTAATGCCTTAGAGGGTGAGGGGAACATGATATTTTCGAAATATGAGTTCAGATGACTGGGCAGCATTGTGCAAAGACAACTGAATGGCTGGTACCTGGAGTAGCAGACAATAATCACTGGTTTCATAGAACTAATGTGGTCGTTGGGGGATGAGTGTGGAAGTGACCACACCAGTGCAAGGAGCAATATAAAGGCATAGACAATATAGAAGCAATGTGTTAAAGTAATTGCAGTTATTGCAGTTTTAGGACTTTCAAATTCTCTCTTCTAAAATCTTTTTGAAATGACTGAAGTGTGGGGCTTGGGTTTTCTTTTTTTTGTGTGTGTGAACTTCATCTGGGAATTTAGCGCTCTCTATTTTTAGTATTAGCAGTCTATCTCTTGTGGTTTCCCCACCCTAAATTTTATCTCAATCTGGTATATTACAAATGATTGTGAAGAAGGCACAAGTCTATAGTGAAAACTGTAAGTAGTTTTTCTCGCTTTTTTTTCGCCCTTGACTCTTTATGTGTTTTTTGAAAAGAAAAAAAAAAGTATAACGTAATGCTAGGGTTAAGAAAAAGATATGTATGTTCTTCAACCTTGCATGCTGGAGGGCCTATGCCAATAAAAATAGCTCCAAAGTGGATTTTGTATATTTATATTTCTTGAGTAGCTGTTATGATGTACTGGGATTCCAGCTGTTGTGCAAACAACAATCTTACCAAACTGTGCAAAAACAATCTTTAGTTGTCTAGTTATTTGTAGCCAAGTAATAATTTTTGATTTTTTTTTGAAACTAATATATAACTTCTGGCATTTTTAAAAATCTAAATTCTTTCCTAACACAGATTTGCAGCAGAAAGGTGTCTTTCTCTAAGGAGAACCTGTCTGTACACCTACAGAAGGCCTCTGGACTATTGCTCACCGTATACTGAGTGCTTTAAAGTCTTCTACTTTTCTCATGGTGGCTTGTTATCTCCTGATCATTCTGAAATACTGTA
>JAUBOD010000589.1:3757191-3785438 GCA_032353885.1 Nothura maculosa
ATTTATCCATATAGAATCATAGAATGCTTAAGGTTGGAAGGGACCTTAGAGGTCATCTAGTCCAACCCCCCTGCCCATGCAGGGTCACCTAGAGCACATGGCTCAGGGCTGCATCCAAGTGGGATTTAAAGATCTCCAAAGAAGGAGACTCCACAGCCTCTCTGGGCAGCCTGTTGCAGGGCTGCAGAAAGACACCATCTATAGCTCCTGTTCCTGCCCTGCTGAGGGCCACCAGCAGGTCCATGGCCCTCTGGTCTGTCACGTTAGCGTCTGCTTAGTCCCTTCTGTTTTGGAGTTTGTCTCCTCAGATTGGAGTTGGAATGGTGGCACTTAGTAATTCTTTGCAAAGAAAGATAGTTACTGTTCTCTATGATGTATCACCCTCTGTTTTAATAACTTTTCTCCACAGCTTCTGGAGGACACATCCAAAGCATGGGTTTTTAAGGAACAGTTAGAAGTACATCTTTGCCAAGTTTGCAAACGTACACCGCAAAGCACTGGGGAGACTAAAGCTGTTCTGAGAAGCCATTGGACTTTAAATGTTTCAGTCATTCTGGAAATTATTTAAATTGGAAGGATAAAAAGGCCAAAGAAATGAAAATTCACAAGAAACTTGAAGCAGCTGAAAACAGGATCACTTGGGAATGCACAGTTGGAATAAGCTTAGTATTCAAGGTGTCAGCACTGTCTAGAATACCCTAATTGGTACTGCTGCATAAGTACCTTTAACATTTATAAACTGTTCTCCTAATCTTTATCCTCCTCTGCTTTTATCTTTTAGCAAAAGCCAAATCCAAATGTGGTGCCACGTTTTTCCCTTGCGCTAGTGGAATCCACTGCATCATTGGCCGCTTCCGGTGCAATGGCTTTGAGGACTGTCCAGATGGCAGCGATGAAGAAAACTGCAGTAGGTACAATTTATTTGTGACTGAATAAATATCTTTAATCTGAGCAATACTTCATGTAGAGGAAACTAAATTTATCCTTCAGTTTCAAATCAAACGTCTTCACCACTTACCACCTAGATAATCCTCATGCATCTCACTCTGCAAGCAACAAGATCTCTCAGTAGCACCTAGTGTTAAAGATGGTTAGAAATCTGCCTCAACAGGAGTAGAAACTTCAGTACTCCTCACAAAAAAAAAAAACCTCTTTGAGCCCCTTGTACTAATGACTAGCTCACACTCATCCTCCCTAAGAGTTGTGTTCTCTGAAAGTTACTGTTGCAGAAGATGCAAATGTTTCCCTTCAACCTAGCTTCTGCCTAGGTACTGCCTGCTGCAGTTTGGCATAAGATATGTTTTTATGATTGTTTGTTCAGTAGCTCAGCTTTGCAACAGAAAGAATGTTCAGAAGTGGTGTCAGGATGATACTGCACTTGTTTGCAAACCACTACATTTAAGAATTCCTATGCTGCAGGAAATAATAACCCAGATGAAGCTTTACCTGTCCTCGTCTGTTTTGGTTGTGTCCGTCTCCCACCCACATACACAAACATCTTTTTAATTAATATATACTCCTTTTCCTCATTGCTGTTTTTTACCATTCTGATTGGAGAATTTTCACAGCATTTTCTTTTTCTGGTTGACTTTAAGTTGTATCCTTTCTGAACCAATCATAACTACAGAAAAGCAAGGCGGAGTCTGTTCTGTTATTGGCATTTGTCAAGCAAAATTCACATTGGTCTAAAAATTCAGTCGTTTGCTGTTGTCAGAGACAGAATCGCACTGAACATTTACCTCACAGAAACAGAGCTGGCTTTTATTTGATGAGGGTGACAGGGAATGCTTAAGAACTCTTTTAAGATCTAACTCATCCTAGTGTTTTGTACATAATGCTTGTATAATGTTTTAAGACCCATTTGTAACCTTTGAGGAGCTCCTCTGCACACACATGAACTCTTTGGGTAAATGTTAAACTATGACTTAAAATTGCTTAATATTCATTTTTGTCCTTTCTTGTCATTGAAGAGGAAGACCTGTTCAAATCATTACTGCATTTAGCCACATCTGCTGGTTAAGGTCTGAAAGAAACAAAAAAGGAGAAAGATTTATTTGGTGATACAGGCTCTTGGAGTGAGTGCTCAAAGTCAAAGATGCGCCTGCAAATGCACCAGCTTGACCTGCTGCTCAGCAGCTTGCAGGGAAGTTGCTGCAAGATCATTTGAATTACTGCTTAGCGTTATGGAAACGCACTCTGTCCTGGAGGTTGAAGGTGCTTTAAGAAGTCTCTCCTGTTTAATCACGAGGTTCAGACCAGACCTCGTTTTTTCCAGCCCCCTTCCAAGGGGAACCTGGGTTCTGCTGAATGTGATGCTAGTCCCAGATTTGATTAATGATTTATGCCCACAAGGGTACAAATTAAGCAAACAGATTTGGTTCTGGTCCACCGCACAATTTATTGACACATCTCCTAGGTGACAAGTTATTTCTTTTACTTGTAAAGCGTGATCAAACCTCTGCAACCAAAGTTGTTTTTTGCAAACTGTCCATTGCTCTCTTAAAGTTCTTGCATGTCAGTATGAGAGTGAACTACTACACTGTGAAGAATGGATGGCTAAGTCCAGAAACATAAATGCACAAATTACTTGCCCAAAAGGGAGAGGGTGCTCAGCCTCGAGGAGCTACCTGAAACTGTGTCCCAGCCCAAGGGGAGAATTCTCCACTGCAGGCCTGCAGCTTCTAAGCAGAACTTTGCTCAAACTCGCATTCGTTGTCTAGTTTCATGCCCACAACAAACAGGGCTGTAGTCAAGTATGTTTTAGACAGTTTACCAACCTCAGGGTTATTGCTTCAGTGGAGATTGCAGTCATCATATTCTTTGTGTCAGCAAGCTTGACAGCTGGGAATCCCAGAATGTCTGTGTTGGGAAGCACTGGCTTCCTTACTGATCCAGTGTCCCTCCAGGAGAGGAAAAGGGGCTGCAAGTGCACCTACCACTCTTGGGTTCCAACCTTTGCATGTGGTTGCACAGATTCGTTTGTATCTGTGAATGTAGCAAGGATCTATCATAGCAGTGAAGAAGGGTCATGTTTGAGCGAGTCTTCTTATTAGCAAGCGCTGCTAAATGCCCTGATGTTCTGTGGCTCTGGAGGTAGAAGCCTGCAGCAAATGCTTGTCCCTACTATGATTGGAGTGGGATAGGGATTTTTTTCTTTTCATGACATTTAAAGGTCAGGAGGAGAACAACAGACACTAGCTTCCAAAGATAACAAAAGGGGTGATCTTTACAGTGATATATCAAAGTCTGCTTCTAAGAGGACACAGCTTTCTTGTTTATGTGCTTTCCTCTCACATATTGAGGTCTCTATGGCAGCATCAGAATCCTTTAAGAGCCATGTGTTGTTGGCCTAGAGAGTCTGATTTGAGTCCTGGGAGGATTGTGGCAGAAACATAGCACCTCTGCAGAGCTGAGGAAACTACAGAAAGAGCATTAAAGGCTAGGGAAATAATTTGCAATCTTTAGGCTATGCTTAAAAAAAATGAAACTGGAAAACTTTTGGACAAATGTACCTGAATATCCTTGAGGTGGCGGAATTGACAAGTGGCAGATCTCAGGGTCTAAAACACAGCACTTATCTAATTGATTATGAATTACCTATTTTTTTTTCCATGTGTGTTGAGTTGGTAGCTTCAGCAGGCCTTACAGATCATAACAGCACGCCACTGATCTCCCTTTTACTTTGTGCACACATGATGTGAAATACCAAATGTGTGCTTAAACTGAAAAGCTAATCACTGCTTTGCTCCTAAAGAACAAGAGTGCTGTAGGATCTACAGTGACCTGCAAAATCGATATGATACACAAGTGTGCAACACCTCCAGACCTAAGGAAATTTAGCATGTTTATGATAAATGTGCTTTTGGAAAGCTAGGGCAATTACTTGCCATGACTATATTGTGAAGGTTATATGCATGGCAGGCTTTAGAGGGTTTTTTTAAATACTCTTTAAGGGCACCTCTTTAAAAAAATATGCAGTCAGTATTGGGGACCTGTAATCCTCTTTGTTACTGTGACAGAGGAATACTTTGAAGCAGACAAGGCATCTAAACAGATTTTAAAGTTTTTCAGTTAGAATATTGAATTTATTTGGTCACCTCATTACCAAGAATTGACAAAAGTTCAAAGAACAGTGACAAAAATTACTTAGAGACAGAGAATGATTTATGAGACATTATTAGAAACAGCTAAATTAGGTACATCTCAGCTAAGCCATGACTGTGTAGGAAGATAAGGCTATATATGAAGAGTGTAAACACTATTCAAAGACAGGGATTTTATAATTATGTGTGCTGGAGTATGGCTAAAAGTAGAGCGATTAAAATTAGCAAAGAGGGGAAAAAAACCTTGAGATGAATATCAAGGAACTGTTGCGAGTGAGACACGTGGAAGAGTCTCCTAGGAGAAAGGGTGGAAACTGCACTACTTGAGGCTTTAAAAGAGACTGGACAGAATAGTAAATACGCTGCAAGATGCAGAAGAGGTGAAAGGCTACCTATGTTAGCTGATGATTTATTCTGCTTTTGCTGTGTGTGTATATCGCCTAACACTATTTGAAAGAACATACACTATTACTTGAAGAGAATTTTGTAGGAATTACTGCAATGTGCTTATTGCCCTCAAAAGGAAGTACAATTCAAACACTGAGTAGTTGAGGAATGTCGATATCAACCCTTTGGGCACGAGTGTTGGGTCTCTTGAGATTGTGGTGGTGGTGTCAGTTAGAGGAGCCCGCGCAGCGCCCAGCCGTGGTGTCTGGGCATGGCAGTCAGGAAAGCCTCCTAGCATGCCCGGGGCCAGAGCATGCCCAGCAAGGGCTGGAACAGAGCAGCTGCTGGGCTCATGGGCCCTGCTTAGCAGTGTGCCTTTACCTTCCTGCAAGGGCATGCATGGCCATCATGGATAGGGTTTGTACAGACCTGCCAGAAACTCTATAAAACTTGACAGAGAGGTTACCTTGTTTAGAATCTCAGGTCCTGCCTGGAAGCTGGGCAAGAATTTTCTACAAAGTTCATTTGGGGGCTCTTCTTATTATGATGCATGGCAGTTTTCAACCTCAATTGTTGCTTGTAATAAGAGAATTTTGCTAAACTGAGGCTACCATAATATGATTTAGCTGTTAGGCAGTGCTATGTCCTATATCTTCAAAGTGAGCAAATCCTGAGCACCCAAGAGTGCTCCTGATAAGGGCTCAAGTCAAGAAGTCTTGAGTTAAAGATGAGCAGACTCATCTTTAGGACTCTCGTAATTCTAATGAATCTTTCCTGAATTACATTTTCCCCCTTCCTCTGATTGAGAGGGACCAAATTTGCCTGATGACTCGCACACATTCGGTAAATTAACCAACTGTTGAGTTGTAGTCAGTTGTTATGCATTGCTTAGAGGCTATTTCACTGCCTAGGTAGGAGAAATTCTAATGAAAGATCTCACTTTTTGTCTTTACAGCAGCAAATCCCTTGCTTTGCTCTACTGCCCGATTCCACTGTAAAAATGGTCTTTGCATTGATAAAAGCTTTGTGTGTGACAGTCAAAATAATTGTCAAGACAACAGTGATGAAGAAAGCTGTGAAAGCCCTCAAGGTAGGATTGGTGTTTTATTCTGTTCTGCAACATCATACCGGCTTCAGTTAATGTGGAACAGGTTCAGAAGAAAACATGATGCTTCCAGCTTACTCTGCGTTGGATAGGACTGCTATTTCCTAATCTTGCCAATAACACAAGTGAAACATGGAGGGTGTTTGGGAGTCTTTCAGTCCGAGGGCTTAGAAACCTGCTGGGATCTCTTTCAGATTAATAGAAAGGCGCTTTTGCAAAACTGCTTTGAATCTGTGATCCAGTGCTCACTGAAATGCTTAAGACAGTAACTTCAGTGAGAGATGGTTTAGACCCAGAAGGATCAATAATAGCATTTTATTTTGAAGTAGTTCAACAGTATACCCATTTCCTAGATGAGTTTCTCTATTTAGATTGAATTTAGATCTTTGCTTGTTTCCTTTCTACAAGGTAAGTTGTACCACAGGTTGAGTCTGCAGTGAAGGGATTGTTTCCTACCCATCCTTGTCTTTGTATTTAAATGAAAATGTCAGGATAGGGAAGATTTTTTTTACTGTTTTTAAGTTAATATATATCCAATTTTGTGAGAATTTCACAAAACAATCTATGTCACTTTTTAATTTCTGCTATAGCTACATTTGGCGCTCCTTGTTTGTGTTTTCTATAACTTCATTCAGTGGTATCCTATAAGACATGAAATGCATATGAATTAAAGTGGATGATACACATACTGGACATCATCTGCTAAACCTTTTAACGTCTGAATAACTATTGAGAGATCAGACATGAAATGGAAAATGTGTTTTCTTTGCACAAGTGGTGCAGCTTGTTTGGGTCCACAGTGAGCAGGAAGCACAAACAGAGCATGACATGAAAGCACATGAAGTTAGGAAAATTGAAGGAGTATGACTTTAACATCTGTGCTCAGCATTTAGTCCATTGAAGATGAGACAATTAAAATAGTGATAAATATTATTGATGAAACTTGCCCCTTGATGTTAGGGAAAGAGGGAAAAGATGCAATAGCAATGCCAACAAAAATGACAGTCTGTCTTCCAGGCAATTTCTCAGCTTAACCTAAAAACTCTTTTAATATCTGAAAATGAAATGGGTCATCTTAGTACTTAGTTGCTTGTTATGCTCTGTGACTCATCCTGGGAACAGCCCTGCTCGGGCAGAGCCTCCAAGAGAAGGGCTTGGCCTGCTCTCTGCTTAAACATTCCGGGTGGGAGGAAAAGACTTCTGAGGGCTAAAGCTTGTATCCTGCCACTGCAGCAATGCTCTCACCGCTGTGCTGAGGGCTAAAGTGTTTTTCACTGTGGGCCTAAGGCAGCCTAATAAGATTAACACGTACTGTATGGAAAGGATTTGTTTTGTGTGCGTGTTGGTGGGTTTTTTTAAACCAAAAGCCTTAAGCATCAGTATTCCCTCCCAAGGTTGGGATGGCTGCATCCTCTGCAGATTAATTGTCTGGATTTCATCCAAGATGTTTGTTGTCATGACAATCTGCTTTTGGAAGTGCCTGTCAGGCTTGGGAGAAGAAAAGAGCTGTATTTCATGAAGCTGTTACTTTGTCTCTATACCTTTGGTCCTCTGGAAAAGTCAGATTAGTAAAATGGTTAAGCAAAGTAATTCTGTCTTACTCCTTGTAAAAGAACATTGGAACAAGAGAAAAGGAAGTCTGTTTCATTAGGACTGTAATAGCAATAAAGAAAACAACAAGAAAAAGGAGTAAAATTTTCCTGAATTGAAATGCTGGCTCTGTCTATGTGCAATTATACCTGCCCTTTGGCAGTCCAAAGTTTTTCCTCAATTGCCATTGCCCCATCTGCAAGTAGGTGACACATATATCTGTCTTTCAATATAAGGATTAAACAGTATAATGTGTTCAACATCCCATCTGAATGTAAATGAAGCTTTCCTCCTGAGTTGGCCCCTATGGATATGTTGTTCCTCGCTTCCAAGGATACAAAGCACTTTGTGTTAATTGAGAAGGAGAGGCTACTGAGGACAGTCCTTCCTTTCTCACCAGTCTTTCTACAGCAGATCTAATTACAGTCATTATGATGAGCTTCATGTTAACATAGCACCCAAGAATCCAATACATTGAACAGAATGTAGTTGTTCTGGATACTTAGGGACAGAGCAAGAGTGACAACCTGTAATGTATTATAAAATCCAGATGAAGTATTTTCTTCCCACTAGCCACGATAAGTAGGAGCTGTAATTCAGAGTGTAGTTGAATGAAGTCTGACATAGAGGATTGTGCATGTGTGCTATTTTTCCCTTTACAAAAAAAAAAAAAAGCCCTTAAATTTCACAAACAGGAAACTTCTGAAACACACCCTATAGTAGGATAGGGTAGTTATCACTATTTAACAGATAGAGAAAATGAGGCACAGAGCAACCCCACAAAATGCCCCCAGAGTAACATCCTGGCAGCCTGAGTAGAGCTCATCTATGCTTATCTGTTTCAGGGGAATGTTGTGAGACTTAATCAATGTTAGCAAACTGTTTGGAGATACCCTGATAACATGAGGCATAGAAGTGTGAATTATTAATTGGTACTTTGCTGTCTTTCTGCTCTTGGGTATATGGACAAGCTTTTTAAATTAACACCTCTTCCTACTCCTCCATGAACTTCAAAGGCCTCCTTTATCCTGCTGTCATTACAGAAAAGCTCCAATAGCATACGTGTTTGCTTTGTGTCAGATATACCCCTCTATGCATAAAGGTCCTCTCAATTAAGGACAGTCAGTGTGCAGGCTAGGAAAACAGGAATGTAGCCCCCTACTGAAAATTGTATTGACCTAACTTTGATGTAAGAGACTTCCAAATGAGCCGTCCTTGAGGAATGCCAGCTTTGCTGAGACATTGCAGTTTGAGATGAACCTGAAGCTATGGCTATACAAAGATTAATTTTAGTCATAACTAGCGGTGTAGTAGAACCATTTGGGGCATGTCAGTTTCTCAAGATATTAAAGAGGGAGGAAAGTCAAACTTTTTCAAGACCATTTCCCACCCTTTCTTATTCCTTACCACTTGTAATAGTGTTGCTCACTTTACACAGGCTTTTATGTCATGGCAGGAGTGTCAATTTAAAAACCTTAACCACTTGAATTTAGAAGCAAGTCAAATGATTCTGGTCTCATGCTGGACAGTTAATTATGTGTAGTTCTTGTAGCTGCCCACATAATCCTCGGAGTTGCTGCTTTAATCTCACCCCAGATACACTTCTGCCACCTTTGTTTTCTAGTTTTAGAACAGAATGGCTAGGCTTTTCTCTCAGTTCAGGATATAGTGCCTCCCTCTTAGGGATGGGTAAAGGCTGCAATTGCTTGCACTAGCCCCTGTGTCTGTGCGTGCACGTGCCTAGTGCGAGTTGTTCTACCTGGGGTGCACCTGTAGTTTTAACAACACTTGCAGATTGGACTTTCTGTTCCTCCTGTATGCTTACTGTATCTTGATCCAAGAAAATTCCTCTCCCCCATCTCATTTTTCTTATATTTCAGGATCCTTTCCTATTGCTTAGATCATTCAGAGCAGCTGCTTCTCTGGACGTACTTGTCTGACCTACCTGTTTTAGGAGAGGGGGATTTCCTCCTGGTTCCACTGAATTAGAACAGAATTCCTTGTTCTTTTTCTGACTTTTCTTCCTATTTTTCAACAGCTTAAGTGAATTTGTTTAGGTCTGTATTTAATATATACTCTTAATTGCTTTCTAGTGTTTATTCCTTTCCATTTTCTCATCTGTTTTAGACTTTTTATTCTAGAAAGATTTAACAGCAACAAAAGAAGTATATTGGCTATTTTGATTCAAGCTTCTCTTTCTTTCATGGATCTTCTCTTCTTTCCTTGAAAGTTTGCTAAATACCCTTATTATTTTTGACCTCATTGTCTAGGAAGTGACTTTTTATGGTTCCAAGTCTGTATTCACTCAGACTGGTGCTGTAGAGACTCTTGGCTTCAGGAATGTTTCTAACATTTTAGCCCTTCAGTTGTTAGTAAGCAGTAGCACTATGGTTAAGTTACAGACCAAATGTGTTGCAAGGGGCCTGAAAGTGATTGCTGCCCTACTTTTCTGCAGGGTATTTTGTGATGCCCAGTGGATCCTTGCCTTTCTTTCTCCCTAAGTTACTTATTTTTTCAATTGAATTTGAATTAGAGTTCTAAAATTCTAAAACACACTTAGAAACATACACAGAGGAAAGCTCTGTTCTTTCTTCTGTGGCATGTATAAAGTGCTGGTATAAAAATTGGCAGCATTTTGAGCATTGAAAAATCTAGCCCTGTGTCAAACAAGTAAAGTGAGCGCCAAAATTCAATTTATTAAAATTAATTATTAGGTCATAAATTCTGTAGCAAATCTGGTGATTTAGGTGAGACTAGGTAGGAATCGACCCGCCCATGACTGTAATAATTAACTCCTATTGCTGATGCTTGCATGTATATTTGTGTGGAGTTTGTATCATCAACCCCTTGCTGCTGTTTGCATAACACAAAGTCTGTTTTAGAATGGACAGCCAAATGCAATGGATGTACCCTGAATTTACAATGCAATATCGTAATACCTAAGTTTAAAAGACATAAGTAGCTCCTAGAAAATCCTCCTGCGTGTGGTGCTTGTAACCAGCCCTTTACATGTGTCAAGCAGAATTCCTACACTCCCAAGTGCTCTGGTATCACTTAGACAACCAAAGCCTCATAGTCTGATTCTGGCTGCCCCCGTTTCCTTTTACTGAGTCTCTTTGACTCCTTATTTACACAGCTTGTAAACTGAAGCTCAACTGGTAATTGCTGTAACTGTAATCTTAGCCCAAATTTAGCCCCTAGCTGGAATTTAACGCTTGGAGACAGACTAAATAGAAGCAAGAATTTAAGAGTGGATACAAATAAAATGTCGCTGAATGTTTTATTAAGTAAAGGCTAAGCCTGAGCATATTCAGCAGTCTGAAATTCCTGATTTATGACACTTCTTAGATGAAAGTAATTGTCATCTGTGAATTCCTTCTTTCTTCCAGTCCCTGATAAATTCAGGCTTCCTCTTCTTTATCCCTTTATATTCCTCCAAAGATGATTTATTTGAGGTGCTATTTACCAAGTGGTTAATGCGGGTGGAGTATGAAAGTTAAGATGAGCTACAGGAAGTGGATGTTAGTACTAGAAGCTATTTCAGATGACTGATAAGTTTATCTGTGAACCAATTTCAACAGCACGTGGACTTCAGATCAACCTACCTTCCAGGCTGGTCTGTAGTTTGATCATTTATCCTTTTGATTTGGACAACATATAATAGCACAGAATTTATTTTGAATCATCCTAGATTTGGAGTTCTCCGTGAAAACAATGTTAACTTCTGACTGGGATTGTGAGAAGAATTCTTCCTTTATTGTGTGTAGAGACTTTGTAATTATAGTAGTGTAAAATAGCTCTGTGGTATCCAGGAGCATGTGGAGGAGCGGTACAAGTTACTGCTGAGCTGCTTTGCCTTGCGTTTTCTTGCAGAACATTTTGTGCCTTGGTGCGGGTCAGTGTGTGGCCTCTGTGGCTGCTCTGACCTAGCATTTTGCCAGACTAATAATAATTAGAATGCCAAAATGTTACACCACCCTGGGTTTTTTTTTTGTTTGTTTGTTTGTTTTTAAACAAGCAAACAAATACATAAGGTTACCAAGTGATTGTTCTATGTTTAGTGGAGAAAAATATTACAGTATTTTTATTTAAAATGCAACTTTAACAGTGCAGTGACCATGCCAGCTGAAAGCTTTAACAGTGCCTTTGCACATCCTCATCTGGAGCATTCTTATGTCTGTAGCAACTAGTTAGATTTTTTTTTCCCCCCCAAATGAACGACCGAGGAAAGTTGCTACTCTCCAAAATTCAAGCAGAGACTTAGGCAGAGCGTCCAAGGGTTTGTTTTTTGCTCTTCAGAATTTGTTGTTCTTTTTGTTCAGTTAATAAATAGGCCTTATTTTTGCTGCTGCTTATTTCTCCTGATCACATAGGTATATATCCTAGAATCCTGATTTTATTGTTGTTGCTCAGTTTTGTTCTTTTCTTCTTGCCTGTAACTGCCAGCAGTGAAGTCAGCAGATGTGGCTTTGAAAATGTCAGACTGCAGCTCTGTCTTCATCTGAAGCTAGTTTTGCACTTGGTTATAGCCAAAGATGTGACAAAAAACTACCAGTTTTTATGTGGATATAAGTTTGTTTGTTTGTTTTAATGTGTGTTCTCCATCTGGTGAAATGTACTTATTACTCAAGCCGACAGCTACAAGCAAAACCACCGCAACCAACTGTAGAAGTTGTTGTCTGTATCCAGGTGCTGTAGCAGCTTAATAGATTATCAGTTGTATAATTGACTTAAATCAGCATGGTATCTGTGCAGGCATTTTGCTAGACTAGCACTAGCAAGGTCTGCTGAAAAGTTTTACTGACTTCTGTTCAACAAGAATAAATGCAGCGACTCTAAGTTAGCCAAATGTCAGTGTAGGTAGAAACTGTATTGGTGCATTGCAGTTGCCTCCTCAGAGAGCAGTTAGAAATGCAGAATTGCCTTCAGGACTATAGAGACCCCACGTGTGGGATCTTCATGAAGTCTAGGGCAATTTGTGCCAGCTGTCTGAGAAGTCCTTGCTCAGGGTAATTTTTTTTTGTTTGTCTCGGAGTGGCATCGCTTAGCTTGTGTGGCCCCAATCCTGCTTTGTCTAACAGAAAGTTGAACTTTGTAGCTTTTAAGTAACATGAGGATGTGGGAAATTTAGTGAAGAGTAGGAAGGAGTATCCCACCACTCTGGCAAGTATTAACACTAGGCCTCAGTTCAGGCTCCTCCTTCTTCCAAACGTGGGTCTCCGCCAGGTTAGCCGGAGCAGGAGCTTTCTGCGCCCGAAGCCAGTGCTGATTGTCTGTTTATTGCAGATTATGCTTTAGTTACTGTTACCAGTGTGCTAGATTCACTGTGGAGCTCAAGTTGTTTGCAGGTGATTTTTAAAACATGAGCACATTGTCAGCCAAGGCTCCAAATTAAAGTATTTCATGTTGCCTGCTTTAAAACTAGCAATATTAAAAAAATAAATAAAAGAGAGAGAGAGATTGTTGCCAAGTTCATTCTGAGTGGAGAATTTCACTACCTATAGGTCTGTCAATGGCAAGGCTGTTAAATTCTTAACTTTCCCTTCTTTGCTGCTTTTGAGTTAAAATTGGTGTTTCAGAGGTTGATCAACCTTCTTTTAGAAAGCTGGTTACCGTGACAGTCCACTGAAAGTGGTGAAAGGGTGAGAGACATCACATTGTGGGGTTTTTTTTAAAGTCTGTTGGTGTTTCGTGGCCTCCCCCAACTAAAAAACTAAAACACTCCGATGTCACATTACCAGATATTCTGTGCTAATTTGCTTTAAAGGATTGTGTTTAAAAATACATATTTATGAGGGATGTTAAAAACATAAAGCAATTATATAATTTTCAATTAAATAAACATCAGCATGCAATGGGAATTAGAAGCTGAATAATTAATTTTCCATTTATTTGTGATATGGAGTCTATGCAAATAGTAAAACTTGGAGAACAAGCAGAGGGAGGAGTGTGGAGGATACACACAGTCAGTGTTGTAGTGTTTTGTCCTAAACTACCTTTTAATATCTATATTCATATTCAGTTGTCAAAACAGTTGGAGGAGTTTGTGGAAAGTGGCAGTCTGGTGAATAGGAAGCTTTGGGAATAGAAGTTCTGTTCATACACACGACCTATACAATTCATATACTTATGTAGTGTTTCGGCTAACGTAGCTGAAGAACTGGAAAATGGGGGAACATGTTCCCATGTCATGAGCACAGAGATATCAGCACCTCAAGCCCCCTGGATTCTTTCTGCCGCTGACACAGTAAATGACCTTGGCATTTTTAGGTAACCTCTCTCATATATGCCTTATCTCTACTTTGCAGACAAAGAACAGCAAACTGTTTACATTCAAAGGGTTTGAGAAGGATTATAAAGAAATTTGAGGAAATTAACTGTCAAGAACTATTTCCAAGTGTTATCTGTCAGCTGAAGTGCACCTGCCATTTGCTATGAGGCTGGGCATTGGTGCTGAATTGCATCTTCATCTTTTATAATTATGCTCGGATTCAAAGCAGAAGTTTTCAGTGCTTATTCCATACCTTATCTTGCATTTATTCCAAAGCTGCTGTTATGCTGCGTTAAGCACAGCAGTTGCCAACTAGGTCTTAAGTAGAAATGATTTGAGGGATTTGATATTTCTGTTAAGCGGTTAGAAAGTGTGTTGCATTGTACTAAAAGCTGTGCAAAGTAGTTTGTTTTGTTCATATTTCACTTTAGCTCCTATTTGCTGAACAGCTTGCAAACATTAGCCTCGTTTCAGTGATGGCTCTCCAGGAAAAAAACTTGCAGATTGTTTGAGGTGGGCTTTTCTGTGGAATATGATTCTTAAATCTTCTCTTATAGAAGGTAAGTTGTATGATTTGCTGTCTACAAGACACATTCTAAAGCTGAGAGCTTTCTTCAAGAGGAACTTCTTTAACATAAATATGACTGTTACCAGTTAGCTTTGAAGTCCTTGTTAACTGGAGCCTTGTTGAATAGTTTGGAAAGAGGTGATTTAAACTTGAATTGAGGGGGAAAAAGATCATTGCATGCAATTAAATGGGAAGCTTCATGAGGTATTTGGCCTTGCTACTTGTAAGAATTACTTGGGAAAGAGTATCTAAGTTGAGTAACTAACTTGCATTGATTTTTCCCATTTCACACTCTTAAGTAGAAGCAGAAAACAGTAAATGTGACTTGAAGAGAACAGTGCTGTGGAGGAGAAGGTTCTATCTTTGTTTAATGGCTGGAGAAACATGATCAATCAAGGAAAGGCAGGAGGATACAAAACCATATGCTCTATTCAAAAGTTACCAAATTCTAAGCTGATTTTTTTTGCTTCTTCTGGCTTGCTGTTAAAGCCCACCTTAGCTGACCTTGCTAGAGCAGATATGGTGGTGATCAGTTGGTACAAGGGACCTTAAGAAATCGATTTCACCAATTTCATGAATACAAATAAGACACAGTGGCAGAGAGAGGAGTCTGGCTTTCAAATGTATCTAGTTCTGTGTGTCCTTAGGAGGTGCAGATCTTAGGTAGTAGCTTAAGCCAGGGTTCTAGCTGCTGGTTTTTATTTTGTTTTATGTAAGGACTTCATGTTCCTAGTCTAGTTTTTCTACTGTTTGGAAGACAGTTCATGTATTAAGATGAAAAAGGTGGTAACATTCTGCTGTTCAACTTGTACTGTCAGTTTTGCGGTGAGTCATATGTCATGGTTTACAGTCCCCAGCTGAACATCTCATTTTTCCCGTTGAACTTGCACGAGTGTGATTGAATCATTAAGCGTTTGCACAAGCCACGACTTGAATCTTCCCTGTCTTCCAGCTTGCTGTTTTCACCACCTCCTGATATATAGCTCCCTGCGAGCTGATGATTAGTCAGTGACAGTGTGAGATTTCCTTCTAGTTATGACTGTTAATTACAACAAAACATCCAGAGGGTTTTCCAGGCCAAGCTGCATGTAATTCGAAGGATAGAGTGTCATGGATGTCTGACTGACGCACAGGTTTTATCACAAGTTTCCTATTGGAGCAAGAATGTGGCATGATGCCTTTGCAAGCTGTGTTGGTCATTTGAGATGGAAAGCAAGATGTGGAAAAGTGTGAAATGAGCTAACCTCCTAATAATGAAATCCCAGGAAGATACAGGAAGGCTGGCTTTTGGTCTGCAACATTCTTATGTTCCTGTACAATGGTAGTGTTTTCCTCCATTCCAGAAAGCCTAGTGTAAGCATGGAGTAGCAAATGTTGTGAAGGTAAAACAACGAAGGCAGAAATCCAGGAATGTGTTCAGTATGTCACAGTTGAACAGCCTGTTGGTTTGGGTATCATGTTAACTTTTTGTTTTTTTTCTCCCAATCTCCCACCAGAAAATGTTTCTTTTTATTTTTTTCTCTTTTGGGAATAAATCTCAAGTTTACTGTTTGTACAGAAATTGAGTCAACTTTTGCCTTTCTCTGATTTTTTTTTTTCCTGCATATTTATTTCTGGCTTTTGTAAAGGTATCAAACAAGATGTACTATATGTTAAACCATCTCCAGACTTTAATCAGCTGCCTACAGTTAAAATATGATGATTGTAATATTCTAAAAGTAAAGCTCTCCTATTGAGTCACTCTTCTTAGCTTTTAGTGTCATCCTGGAGGGGAAGGATCTAGTCTATATCTAACAAAAACCTCCCAAAACAACAATAAGAAAAACAAATGGAAAAAATCTTCAGTATTCTTTTCAAAAAGATTAGTGGTTCTCTGGTAAGTTCCACATTTCTTTACTATGAGTGCTGGATAGTAGCCTCTTAAGAGAACAATGGGCAATAATCATAGCAAGTGTGCCTTCATCTTACTATAATTCCATATTATAAGCTTAACGTGGTGTGCAAATCCTAATCAGAGAATAGGAGTCAGTTTCTGATCCAGCTAGGCTAAAGCTGTTACAGCAGGAATTTCCTTTCTGCCTATTTTACAACAAGATTTGTGCATCTTATGATGTTTTATTGCCTTGTTTCACAGTGTGCGCTGTGAGTTTCTCCTAACACCGTGAGCAATTCCATGCATGGGCTTTGCCATTTGGTAAATCCCCTGCCACCCACAGCAGCTGGCAGCCAGCAAAGCTGTTGGTCTGCAAGGCAGGAATGGTGCTCAGGCTGTCCGCTTGGATTGTGCCGGTGGGCAGGGGGAATTGCAGGTGTCTAGAGGGTGGGCTGCCACACGCAGTTGTTCCCACCATTGCGCAGTGCTGTAAAACCCCTGAAAGGCAGCTCAGAGAGAAGTCTCTCCAAAACTGCTTATCTTATGGTAATTGCCTCTGGATTTGTAATCCCAGCATATTCTGTCTCCTCCCTTGATACTGTGTGTGTAGACTGCTCTAGCCCTTTGTGTTCTGTTGTTTGTTTGTTTCTCCATTCATCCCTTCATCTCTTCTATTCTTGCTCTGCAGTGAGAGAGCTGGGGAGATGATGCACAGGGTGCACATTTCTCACCTATGTGTATGATGGCTGTGATTGGTACAAATGCAAAGACCAAAATTATGATGGTGATTTTTTCCTCAAAGTGCCTATTCAGAAGGCAAAAAAGGTCAACTTATACTACACTTTGTGCCCCAAGGCACAATATATCACCTTTTTATCTATAATATCTACCAAAAATATTTGTAAAGAAAGAATGTAAATAATGAAGCACTAAAGAAAAATTTAGGCATGCAAAACTTACTCTGCTTGTGAGAACATTGACTTGGACCGTAATCACACAGACTTCTGTTTCAGTTTCCTCTTTGTAAGAGTTTTCAAAGTTGATCTCTACTGCCTGGCAATTCAGTTAGCTGTGTGTTTTATTCAGTATAAATTTTGAGACCTTAGGTAGCGAAGGTTTCATTACATTTCCTGATAGATTGTTCTACCTGCTAATAACAGTTCTTACAATTGATTTTCCAGTTCTAGCATCACCTCATTTCTTCCTGCTCTAAAGTTATAAAAGTCTGACTCTTACTTTCCCCACTTGGTTTCTGTTTTTCTGCACACATGTAGTATGGCTCCTTTATCATGGCTATAATGTCTTTAACCTTTACTTAGCCTTTCTGTTGTGTATGCTGAAAGAACTCGTGGGTTGTTTGGCTGCTTGTGGCCTGAGACTGACATTGAGATTAAAAGGAGCTCTGCATTGCACTGCTCTGCTTCTGCTGTTTCTGTAATCCATACTGTGAATGTGGCCTGCATTTAATGAACACTTCCTTCTCTGTATGTTTTTTTTTTTATGAAGATTTCATGGACCAGTTATTGAGAGTTTTTGCTGAGTCTTACTAAATAACTTTCTCTGCAAGCAGATTCTGCTTGTCCTGAGATATGGTTACGTGCTGAGTATATTTTCTGGATTCTTAATTTGCCAGTGGTGAGCTCAAGGTAATTTCAGGCCCATTCAGCCATTAGGAATCCATTAAAATACTGCTCTAGGGCTACACTTTTAAACAGAATTTATTATTAACATTTGTATGTAGTTCAAGTTGTCTTACTCTGCTTCTGTCCTTTGCATTTTGTTTGTTTTTCACGCAGGCTTTGTGTGTTGGTATAGGCTTCAGCTCAGAAAAATACGGAGGCAAAGCAAATCTTATGCCATTTATCATTTTCTTTATTATACTATTTGTGCTTTTTTTTTTTTAATCAGCAACTGATAAATCATAGGAGTTGGTCCTTAGGCCAGTAGAATTTATTATTCATTTCTATTTTTGCTAAATCTTGATTTTAAACCCATCCTTCTGTAATTTATGTTTAGTATTGTGGGATTCACACAATATGTGAATGTTTAGTACAATATTTAGTATTACAATGTTTAGTATTGTGGGTATCTGGCAGTTGTGGAGAAGAGCTTTGCATGGGGTTCCTGCCGCGCTCCTGCCTCCTCTCGGATGGCAGCCTCAGGGCGCTGCCCTGCATCGCCGAGCGGGCAGCCAAGTGCCCCTGGCAGAGCCAGCCGCAGCCGCGACCCTCCACACAGACAGCTCTGCTGCCCCTCAGCGACTGCCTTGCAGTACTTATTTTCTTAGACATTTTCAAGCTATCGGAGAATTATGGAAGAAGTGTGTTTTACTTGCCAGGTTTTCATGAAAAGACCAAAAAAGCGGACTAGTTTTGAGGAGACCTTCTTTGGAGACCTTCTTGGAGACCTTCCACCCTTCTTGGGGGGAAGTAGAGCAATATTTGTGTGTGCATCATAGAATCATATAATGCTTAAGGTTGGAAGGGACCTTCGAGGTCATCTAGTCCAACCCCCCTGCACACGCAGGGTCACCTAGAGCACAGGGCTCAGGGCTGCATCCAGGCGGGTTTTAAAGATCTCCACAGAAGGAGACTCCACAACCTCTCTGGGCAGCCTGTTGCAGTGCTCTGTCACCCTCACTGTCAAGAAATGCTTCCTGAAGTTCCTGAGGAACTTCCAATGCTATTATATATATATATTTTATTAACATCATTTTTATGAATATGCATATTGAAAAAGATAGTACAACTTGAGTAATGCTGTCATTCAGCAATATTATTTATACTGCTTTCTCCAGTGCTTTCTTTTGCAGGGCTGTTTATGCATAGCTTCAAAGTATTTTTCCTGTCCAAGAACAATATTAAGTAATTTAATTAGCTTGGAGCATGTCCTGGGAATTTTTTGTGCTTTAATATTTTTTAGTGATCCAGTGGTGAGACTTCAGGGTGACTTTTGCAGCCACCCTCACTGTGCAAGTGGACTGTCATATTCTCTAGACCTGTGTAAGCTACCCACAGAACTTTTCCTTTTTCTCCTTCAGAAATTCTCAGTCTATCTCTTTTCTGTAGATAGACCCACAAGCCAGATTTGAAAAATGCTTGGAAATGCTAAGAAGGCTTGGTGCCACATGGAGTCTTTTATAGGTATAGGTTAACATGCTGAGTATGTTCCACTTGTGTTTGTCCTGTAGAAAAAGTGGCAACTGCCCTCAGGCTGGGCAGCATGAGGACTTCAGTCCCTGACCTGTGCCTTGGTCAAAAAAAAAGCATTTTTTGCTTCATGTATATGTAGTTGACAGACTGAATCTATTGATTGATGGAAGATGTTATAGTAGAGCATCAAGTAGCAACTTCTAGATCTGTAAGTATGTTGGCATCGTAACTTCTAAGAGGGAGAGTTCAGCTGGATAGAAAGGGGAATCAGCAAGGCCAAAATATTGAAGTTAATGAGTTTCCCTCAACCTTTCCTTCCCTCGGGCATCTCTCTCAGAACTTGCAGTTGTTGCTGCTACTTGTTAAAAGGTTTACTCCCTCAGTCATTCATTGTTGAGCCTTGAATCCATTCACTGGTAGCACTAAACCAATCCTGTTTTTCCACTGCACTTTTCAGTGAAAAGCCTTTAATTTGCCCTTCAAGTGGAGTGCCTTGAAGTGCAGGTGATTGTTAGATGGCCTTCATTTGCTGAATCAGGGGGGCCTCTGGTGAAATGAGAGAATACTTTAGCTAGGGAAGAGCACAAAAAGGAGGGATTGTTGCTTGTATTGGTAATTCTGAAGGCTAACTGTTCTCTGCTTTCTCTCTTTAATCAGGGAAAATATTGTGGCATCCTCACACCAACTCATTCAGCAGTTTCTAGTGAATCTGAAATGTGTTATGCAGGATGTTTGTGGGCTGCTGCTTATAAGAGTCTTAGAAGATGATAACTAGGAGTGTCCTTCCCTGTGGCAGTCATCAGTGTCTTTGCTGGTAGATGGCCTTTGGAAAAAGTTTGTTTGGTGTGATTTTTGTTATGTTATGGAAAAGTGACAATGGAAATGGGAAAATTAGACTTAAGTGGGAGATGGGAGCCTATTCTGCTACAGCAGCTAAGGAAGGGGAGGGGAGGACTTTGAGGGCCATTCTGTGCTGGATTTGCATGCAGTGAGTGAATGCACTGCAGAGGACAGTGTCACTCTGCTTTTTTGCTTCTCCATTTTATGCTGTACCTTTGCCATATGTTCTGGAATGGAGAAAGCCACCTGCTTTTCTTGTTTCGCTTGCCTAGCTAAGCTTATGAACATTTATTTCTCTCAAGGATTGAACCTATTGTCTACTTAAAAGCATTTACTATTATGAATTACATTGTCACTCTTTTGTAGACCTGAGATGTGCTTTAAATGAAGCAGGGAGTTGGCTCATTGCCATGTTGTCACTCTCACCCTCTTTTCAGCCAAGCCCAAGTTCCTAGAGTAAACTCTTAATGCTTATTCCTGTAGGATATAGTAATTTTTCTCACAAAACATAGTTATATTGAATTAATACAACTTATTACTGCATCTTTTACTGTTACATGCATGTACTCACATATTCAACATGAGTATTTCATGTAGACTTCCAGAGCTCAGGTTTGCTCATTTGGTGTTCAACTGGGTAACCCCAGCAAGTGCATTTTATCTCCATTTTGCCTTTAAAAACGAGCATAGCCCAATTAGTAAGAATATTTTGCTCAAAAGAGGTTTATTCAAAGAAGCCCAGAAGGCTAAGTGAGAGTCCTAGCTTGTATACAGAAAATTTGCTTTGCTTTCAGTAAATGGTCTGTGACCTAGTAGTTGTTTTTAGGTAGCTTTGTGTAAGAGTTGCACTGAGGGCGGTGGGCAGCAAGTGAAGGGAAATAGCACTTTTCACAGGAGTCACATTGCAAAAAGAGCTAACTACAATTCAGCTACTGAAACCTGAAGTAGAGAACCTTTAGTTGAGTGAGAACCTTGTGTCTTCTGAGAGGAAGCCTTGAACTTTACAGAATCTCCTAGCTGGATGGGAACACTGTGCTCCTGATAGCAGGCGCTTGTGAATCTGTATTGCTGCTGTTTGTAGGACCTGACTTTTTCTTCTTTCTCCTGGGCACGCGCACACCTCCCTGCCTCGGGAAAGTCATTTGCCCTAGTGCTGTGTTTGACTTGGGATACCCCATGAGTTTACAGCCCGAGAATAAATTGCTGTAGCCACTGCATTCACAAGTACCATCAACACAACACATTCTTTACAGAGTTTGAGTGCCTGAGACAAATATTTCAAAACAGTAAATCAGCTTAAATAATTAGATGGCTAAAGCAATAAAATTCTGTGGATACGCTTCATTTTTCATAATGCACTTTTTTCCTTTTCAAAGACAGACAAGAAATTTGAATTCAGAAGTAATTAGACCTGCAATCCAAGCAAGACACACAGAAAAGTTGTAATTTAATGCTAATGCAGGCTTTTTTTTTCAGTTTGGGAATGGTGGTTGCCCCCTCACATGCGCACAAGTAGGCACATCATTAGCATTGACAAAGAGCTGACGGTTAACTTTGAAGTTCTTGATTTCCAGGAGTTTATCTCACAACTCTTATTATGTAAATTGATTTTTTTTTTCTTTTTTAGCTTGAGCAGTTGCCATGAGAATAAGTCTGTCTATAGCACTGCATGGGATGCATTCTGTAAAAGCTAGGCAGAACTATCTGTTCTGCTGAAAGAGACTCATGTTGCTTTGATTTATAATTAATCTCCAAGACATTAAAGCACCTTGACAGTATAAGACAAACAAATCTGTCTGTCTGCCAGAGTTGTTTGCCTGATAAGGCATTGTCCTACATTGTGCTGTGTGCTGCACTGTGGCTTGGTGGATTACCGTGTTGTATTTGTGAGCTTTCCTAAAGAAAAGGTGTGTTGCATGAGGCTATGCTTCTCTTGAAAATATGTAGAAAAAACATGCTTAAAGAACCTAACTCCTAATTCTCTTCAGCATACCTGAGTTCCATTTGAGTCTCTATGAGAGCAGGCAGCAGAAGGCAGCCCTGCACTCATTAGCAAGCTGGGCCAAAGCAACCAAGGACGTTAGTGCCACAGTTGTGGCCAGCCTCGCTGAGGCTGCTGTGGGCTGGGGCTGTCTGCAGGACACGGGCCTCCATGCGGGTGTAGAACAGTGCAGTTTTTACAAAGCTGGAATGTATGGCTGAAAACTGTCAATAATATTTTTCTTACTCTTAGCTGCATTTGTGGATGCTGTGAAATGCTTTTGGAGATAATGTACTCAGACATGTTGAGACCAGTCCTTTGGTGAAAATATATTCCTTGAAGCTTTTCACAGTGTTACTGTGGTTGGCTTTTCCTTGAAAACCAACCACTTCAGGCATCTTCCTAAATAAAAATTGACCTAGGTATTTCTTAAGATGAACTTTCAAATTAGAAACTTCATGCTTGAATGTTGAAGTTCTGCCGATGACCATGTAGTCCCTGTTAAAGAAGACTAAAATGTCTTGAGGCACTATTGGATAAATTTGTGCCTACTTGGGCAACTTTTATGCTTCAATAGTATAGATAAAGCAGACAAACCTGATCTTTTCTAAAAGTGCTAGTCATACTGCATGGAGTTACCAATCTGTAGTAGATTCATGCCATGCCAGGGTTAATATTTGGCCTTTCTGGTTTGCTGTAATTACCATCATGTAAATGCTGAGCTTGGGTTGTATATGACAAATACTTGGGTAAAAAAGGGAAGATTTTCCTTCTCTGAGCTCCATATAGAAAACTTTGCAATAATATAGTTGATCTCATGTCAGAATAACTTGCCATTTCTTCTATCAACCCAAAGGAAAATGGTTTCCATTCTGATTCCTATTATTATAATTAGATACTTTCAGATCATCTTGTTGTGTCAACCATATTGACTCTTACATGCTAAGTATTTTCCAAGCATCTATGTATTTTATGTGAGTTTTTGAAACATCCAAGTGAACAAAGTGCTTAAGGAGACTCCTTAACATGCCGCTTAAAATTAGTTATTCAGAGGTCTGTCCTGTGCACTTCTGGTGACCCTCCATTGTGCTCCATCGCCTCAGCCTAGAGTGGCCTTATTTGATGCTCAGTGAGTTGATCAAAGCACCGGGTCTTTAATCAGCCAAGGGAAGGTGTTTCCGTAGCATCAATTTTTATTGATCAGGACTTAGTGGGAGGCTGACTTGCCCTTCTGCGTGGGTCTCTTGCGTCAGAGGCAAGCTGCTGAGCAAGGATGTTTTTAAGCATTGTTAATGATCCAGGGAATGTACTGTCAAATACTTCGTTTCAATGTGTCAGTGAAGACACATTTTGTCATTGTTAATTTTTGGTTTTGTTTTTTAAATCACTTCATGTTAACATTGAGCTTGTTGTGTAGAATTATAGAATGCTTAAGGTTGGAAGGGACCTCAGAGGTCATCTAGTCCAACTCCCCCGCAAATGCAGGGTCACCTAGAGCACATGACACAGGGCTGTATCCAACCGGGTTTTAAAGATCTCCAGAGCAGGACATGTATGTGTTCTTTGGCACCATCAATTCTTTGGGTTCCTTTGGGATAAGTGCCTGTGAAGGCCATGAGGCTATGATTATTTCTGCACTCTTTCTTCCATTTCTTGATGGAAAAGAATATCATTACCATCTGAAATGCGGTGGAATTTTTAAAAGCAGTCGTCACCTGTAAAATGTACTATCTTCAGCCCCAAAGAATTAAATTGTATGCTAATGCATAAAAAATCACACTTCATGATCAATACTTAAGAGCAATAGTAGTGTGGGATTTTGTTTGTTTGTTTTTCTCCTCTCCTCTCTCTTCACACTGCCTTGAGCTAGAGGATAGGCTCAGTTTGAGGCCAGGATTCCAGAATCTTTGCTTCAAGATCTGTGTCATGTTATGTTTTACCAGCCACTAGTGCAGATTTGACATGTAACATGACACTGACACTAATCGTGACACTGACTTTGGGACAACTAAAGAGAACAGGTAACACAGATTGAGCACAAAGCCTTCTGCGATAGTCACCTGTTAATTTTTAATAAATTTACCCAGTAGTGTGAGTTTGTGTCAAATCAACCAGCACTATGTGGGATGAGGGCATGGTATTCTTGGTTTCAAATTTCAGACTTGCACTAGTTCTGCAGTTGCTTAACAGAATGCTTCTGTCCTGGGAAGTGAATGGGAGCCACACAGAGAAGCAGATTTCACTGAATGCTTCATTTGCTACTACCATGAGTCAAGTAGAACTTCTTGCCTAAAAGTGAGCCCTCCTAGCTCTCAGAATTTGTAAGTCATGATGCTGTAATTTCCTTTCTTTGTCCCTGATCTCTAGGCCCTTAGGGCTTCCAAATTGCTTGTGACTGTGGAATAGCAGACTGTGAGTGAGTGAGACCATCCCAGGTGTTTCTGCCAATGTGGCCTATTCCTTCCTTGAACGGGACAGCAGAGCCTGCTATTGGTCATGATGCCTGTGCTCCTAGCTGCTCCTAGAGTGGTGTTGGAATATTTCCAATAATTCCTCCATAGTGGTGCTTCTCTGTAGGGAATAAGTATTGATGGAGTTGAGCTGTATGAATTTATCTTCCAAAGAAGGAAAAGATCCTGTTGGAGAGTCTAATGTTTCATGGGGTTTGACAGTGCGATTCCATATTTATCTGCTGCATATGTGACTGTATTTTTTGTTGACTCTTGGTGCTCATAAAAGAGGATCCACGTTGTTGGCAAATAGTTTTGCAACTTTAAAAGTTGCCAGTTTTTTTTTTTTTTAACAAGTTTTCTGGTATTATAGCTGAAGTGTAATTATCCGTCCTCAGACTTCCTGGCATAGTTCTAGTTGTCACCATTGATTGTAAAGCTGAATATCAAAGAAGCTTCCTTGCCAGTTGTACCATGTAAATCAAAGAACTGAGGGATGGAATGCAGTTCCTTGATCATCTAGGATCCTACTGTGAGATTTACTGCAACTTTCTGCCTTGATTCTTAGTTTTTAAAAGAGGAATCATCTTCATCTCCCAAGGATGTAGTTTGAGGGATTATAAATAGACTGTAGATTGTTTACTTAGGCACTATATAGGCACTATAGTAATGAAAAACATTAAAAGTCTGAAAATATGTGGATTTTTAGCATTAAGATAGGCGACCAATAATAGTAATGACTTTCACCTGCTTGAAGTGTCTTTATTTGTGAATAGAAAAGATATTGTAGACACACTAGATTTAATGCTGTCTTTTCCTGCTGCTGTGTTTGTACATATCTATCAAATGATGGAAGGGAGCAAAAGCCAAGAGTATCTGTCTGCAGCACAGATGTAAGTAAAACACACAGCCAACTCACCAACACTTTCTAGCAAAGGTTTGAAGACAGAAGGGATGGAAAAGGTTTGTCTCTAAAAGTGGTGGGAGCTGCAGCAGCTTTTGGGTGAGAAAACTCATTTTTAATTGAATAATTGAATTGATTTGGGGGAGGAATTTTTTGTCTTTTGCAGTCCAGAAATTTCTGTATATTCAATATTGCCTAATGCTTGTTGCCATCCTGACTTGCTTGTTTTTGACAGCATACATGTACAATAGGTTCACCTGCCTCCTCAGGGACTCTTGGAAACTTTAAAGGAAGGAGGGGGATCATTTTTGCCATTTTAAGATAGAAAGAAAAATGGAAAATTCAGTCAATTAAGGAAATGAATTGCAATTGTATTTTAAGTGATCATTCAGCTGTGTGCCAACAGTGGCAAAATCATCTGATCACAGTATTTGGGTAAAGTTATTTGTGCCTTAATGTGGTGTTGAGATCAGATGGGTTACCTATTTGCTGAAAGATTATATCTTTGTCCATTTTAGCAGAGTGTTTTGTATTATCTGTACAAACTGCAAAAGAAGAAATTACTTCCAAATAGAGCAAGACCTCTAGGAAATGGAAAAATAAATTGCATTTTTTTCTATAAGAACACCAGAGTCATACCTTGCATTGAAATCTGAATGTGTTTGTGGCAGCAGTCTTAAAATGTCCTTTAGATGAATTTCAGGGAAATGGCAAACTGAGCATCAGTGTCTTGTCGTTGAGTAGCCAAGGGGGTGACGCAGTGCTGCTCCTTTCCTAGAAGAGAATGTTCAGCAAGAAGCTGGAGTTGCCTGTGGGAAGAATCTGTTCCTTCCTTTGGTGTATCCTTGGAAAGCTTAGAAGTGATGCACACAATTCCCCAGGACATCTGCAAGTGTTCTGGAACAGCTCTGTAAGCACAACTCTGTATGGTCAAATAAATACCATCTTGTGTTTGTATCATATGTTTCATCCTCCTGGCACAAGTGTTTTATGAACTGTCTACATGTAATGCTCCCACCTTGCCACAGCTAACAGCAGCTAGATGGAGGGATGGATCTTTGTCTCCGTGGAAGTGAAACTCTCAGTCGAGGATATCAAAACACCTCTTGCAGAATGCATCCTGCCTGCACAGATTTTTTTTGTGTACCATGAAGAACAGGCAGGGATTTACATTCTATTGATCTCCTAAAAAATAAGTGGCATTATCTTGATTTATTTGCCTGATAGGAGGAAGGACTTAGGTAACCTTTTCCTGATCATAGTCTCTGATTCTAGTGGGTCCCAGTATTTTATGCTCAGTATTCTGTATGCTGTTTGCATTGCTTTTCTTATGAGATTCAGTGGGTATTAGAAAAGCAAGTTTCAGCTCTTTGAAAGGGCCTTAATATTATTCATAGATTATTCATTGGGAAGGGGAAATACCTGGTAGTTAGCATATGCAATTAGAAATAGTTTTTTCACTCTATTTTTTTGTTTTTATATATAGCTAAAGTTACCCACATTCAGGGCCACTCTTCATAAATGGCTGCTACACAAAGGAATGATACATAGCTGTAAGCATGGACTAAAACGTGAAACAGATTCAAGGTGTATCATAAATAGGGCACTGAGGTTTTTTTTTCAATTGGCAAAATAGCTTTTGCATTATTATAGGGGCAAGAGAGGAGTTTCATTATTTAAGAGCAGGAAGAAGCACGTGGAGTTTAACAGATGATTTGAACTTGGGAAGCACTTTCATTGTCTCTCGGGAATGACTTTGCTCACCCAGTTTGTGCAGGTACTGGCCTCTGCTCCCCTGCAGTTACTGTATAAGCCCTTTTCAATTTAAGGTGGTGTTATGAAGACTATGAAAATACTAGGGCTGAGAGACCTGCTTCTTATCAACTTTATGACCTTAGGCCTGTGAACTTATAAAGATATTCCTGTCACCTCATTCCAACTTGGAAAAACAGTTCTTGTTCATGTTATTTCTGTTCTGCATGCGAGAAGCCACTATTTTGCTTTGAAGTTGCCAAAAGCTGTCTACATCTGAAAGAGTACTTTTAAATAACAAATAGAAGTAATTTTGCATTCTGAAGATATTTCAGAAGTTGCTAATGCTTCTGTACATGCTGATAAAAGTCAGTGTATAAACCCATTGTATAGCCATTATGTGGGATATACAGCTCATTGATGTGAGTTCCATATTCAGTGCTGTTCATTAAACTGCTTCTATTAATTACTCTGGATAACTAAGTGAAATGGTCCTCAACTTCCCCAAATTTAATATTAATGATTTGAAAAGATAGCAATAATTCTTTCTTGCATAAATGTCATTGCAATACCATCTCTCCCACTTTAAACCATCAGCTCAAAGAAGAGATCCGTCAAGCTGAAATTACAGCAAATGGGGTCAGGAAGTTGTATGTGAGGTAGAGAGCTCCTTGCTTTAAAAAATATGATTATCTAAATAGAAAAGACTAAGTGAGAGGAATAGAGGCAATTGGAGGAATTGGAGGAATGGAGCAATTACTAAAATTTATAATAGTCAATGAACAATAAAGTAGTTATACATTACTGCATTTCCGCATGGTGGACACACTTTCAAATAAATACATTTTACCAGAGAAATTCAATATCTAGCTCTGTAATACTGAGCTAAGCAAAAATTGATGCAGTGTAGACATTGACTCCCATGGGAAGGTTTGGAGTTGATGGAGACAGTAGTTTTACACTTCACTGGTTGTGTGTTTTATCACATTAGAGATTATCTCCTTGCTGTCATGTGGTCCTAGAACTGCTCTTCACTTGAGAACTGATTTTTCAGATGTCAAGAGAAACTTCATGATTTGCAGAAATTGGTTTGTATGTAGGGCTATGGGAGTTGGGAAGGAGGTGAATGAAGGAAATGGCTGCAAGCTGAGGCACCAGAAGTTCCACAGGAACTTCAGGAAGCATTTCCTCACTGTGAGGGTGACAGAGCACTGCAACAGGCTGCCCAGAGAGGTTGTGGAGTCTCCTTCTGTGGAGATCTTTAAAACCCG
>JAUBOD010000589.1:3787008-3819512 GCA_032353885.1 Nothura maculosa
TTTTTGCTTATGTAAGAGATTAAAAGATGGTTAAGTTTATAGCTATTAAGAAGCAAGTGTAACACTCCTACCTTGTATTTGAAGAAATGAGCTTAGGTTCTTACTATTATTTATTAAGTCCCAATTCTGTCTGATTTTTCTTACAGATTTGTTTTATTTGTTGTTTTCTGCTCCTTGCATTTGAGTTGCAGTACAGCTGGCTGACAGATGAGGGGTAATTGCATTTGTTTTTCTTCGAACACACTGTATAATTAAAATGTTTCCCACTGGGCTTGCAGTTTAATATGTAGCACATATCAGTAGTTTTTGAAAAATAAAATAAAATAGTAGGATCATTAAATTTAGTTTAGGCCCTTTCAGATTTGAGATGTACAGTGTAACCTCAAGGCAGGAGGTTTAAGCATTGAACAGATAGTTTGGGACATTACACAGAAGGATGTGTGTATGTTTTGTTAACCAGGGAAAAATGGAACAGGGTGGGAGAGAGAATTACTTTTTAAACTAATAAAGCATTTTAATTCTTTGACAAGAGTAAACAAAAGTTAAAATTAAAAATGAACTTTCGTATTTTCTGGACTTATGAGTGTCAAAGGCCCATATACATAATATATCTGTGCATTTATTACTGGAGTATGGAGAAAAAAAATAATGCCTGGGATGTTTTAGTCCTGCCAAGAAGATTTCAGTATATGTTGCCTACAGTAGGCAGGCTTTATTCACGGGCAGTTTGTGGCTTGGCAAGTGCAGGTCTATCTTCTTTTTCTTTCCTTTTAGCCAGGGCCGGGGTATCCTTCTGGAAAATGTTTGAAATGTTGGGCATTCAAATAATGAGGAGCTTCAAAAATTAAGAAGCCACTAGAAAGAAATAGTTCTCTCTACAAATAATTTTCTCTACAAACCAGACTGAGGTGATAGGAAGAGTATGAGCTAGTTTGCAAGAAGACCAATAGTAAGGAACATATTCTGAGTGTTTTAGGAGCATGTATCGTTAGTTACAGGAGAAATTCAAGTTTGGATTATTTCTGTACACTCTAATCTGGGTTAAGATTTATGTAAATGACATTATTATTCATATGCTGTGTGTGTGTGTGTGCGTATAAAAAAAAGTGTATACTGTTAAAAATGAACAGTATACAATGGAAGAATGAATAGGAGTTTGTGTCTGCTGTAAAGGAGAGAATTTGCATGTAGGATTTCAAATGTTTATCACATACTTACAAGCCCTAGCCTTGGATTGCTGTGGTAAGTGCTTCTGCTCTGTGGCCTGTGTACATGGAGTAGCAGGTATAAACGGAGCAGATGAAGTTTGTCAGTTGGGCTTCAGATTAAGACATCTTCCTTTTACTTAAAAATTTTGACCCTGGGCAATGTAATGAAATATTGATGAAACTTTTTTTTCTCATTCAGATCGCTATTAAAAATGCAATGTAGTATAAAGGAGCATTAATTAGGGGTGTGTGGTTCATTAAATGAAAGATTTTTTTTTCCAGTTAGCAGAGAAAGAGAGAGTAACCAAGTAAGCAAATGAAAAACTACATTTGGAATTTCAGCCAAGAAACTATACTAACAACCAAGTCAGAAGGAAGTTTTGTTGACTAATCTGTGCCCATTATTTAGGACTATACTGATATAGTTGGGGAGGAAGGAAATGGTGGAGAGGAAAGAACATGAACCAAGAATCATTTTTGAAGTATCTTTTGAAGTATCTGTGCTATTGAGCTGAAGCAATTTTTTGAGCAATTGCTCAAAAAAAAACAGATCTTGGTTAATGCAGTTGAAGTGTTCTGTTCCTGCTTCCATTTTGATTAGGAAAAATTATCCACTCTTGCCATACTAAAGCTGGATGTGTACAATTGCCCGGTTTGTATCAGATATTCACGTTATACACTCTGAGTGTGTTTGAATTAAGCTTACCAAACCTATATTTGCTTAAGAGTATTGCGTTACTGAAAGTGATATTTGAATTATGCCAGAAGGGGCAAATTCACGTGTCCAACATTGCCAAATTGAGTATTTTCCATTAGAGTGAGGTCATCTTGCCAGCCTTCACTGATTTCAGGGAGAAACAAGTTCATTTTAAACCACAGCAATAATTAGATCTGCATAGCTGCTTGACTGATTTGGTGTTTAATTAAAGCAGAAGGATGGCAAAAGCTAAATAACAGTCACGATTTGCAAGACTGATATCTCCCAATTTTTTTCTCTTTTTTTTTGAGCATTTAAAAGCATTTCTCAGTACAGTATTTAGGTGAGCATAGAAAAATCCTTAGAAAATATGTACTAGACTTGAATGTTTCTGGATGTATTCTCTCAGTTTTAATTAAAAGCACGGAAGATTTTCATCATATGAAAGGTAGGGTACATAAAAAACTAAAGCATTTCACACAAAACCATCCATTGTATTTTTGTGTAAATATCTGTGCTATAATATTGATAGTAGTAACAAAATAAAGAATAATTTGTATGGTTAAGCTAACGGTATTTTTTTTATGAAGGACTTGGCAATATTATGTGATTAGAAACATAACAATATAAGCAATCTATAAGAGTATGCAATACATTTAAGTTTTGCTTCACTTTCTGAATTGGAAACGGTAAACAAGGAGTGATATTTTCATACTGGATTGTACATCATCTGTAGAACAAAAAAAAGGACTACTTTTGGACACTCTATTGTAGCCAAGTTTATTCAGAACCTCCCAATTAATCATGCACATGTAGCTCATGGGTTCAGTGACTCCTGAGAGAACAGATGCACTGCTCGCTTGCTTTACTGCTGAGGGGTCACAAATCAGAGCTCTCTATAACACTTAGTAGAAGTGCCTTTTTGGCATTTCTGCGCTCTTGACTTTCAATCTTTTTTTCTTTCTAATTCTAATTATCTTTCTAATTAGTCCCCCATGTAGTATTTGCTCCGGGGTTCTCAAATGAGGAATTCCTTTTGAGTATTAAGATTCCATCCTCTTTGTAATCACTGTTCTAGTGATTATGATGTACATCTTCCTGACTTGATGAAATCACATTTCTGTCTCTAATTATCTATGTGGGCCAAGAGTACTTTATATGTTGTGCAATTTTGTATTGTTCAAGGCTCTATCTGTATTGTCACATGCTATAATAGGCCAATTTTTAACCAGGTAATGGGATTAAATGTCTGGGATCTGATTTCATTGCAGCAAGGTACTGAAACGTTACAGATGTATTGCAGATGTAGTTGCTTTAATTGCTCTTTTGCAAGCCTCTTTATTGAGGATATGTCGTACCTGAGGTTCTGTTCTTCAGCCTTCGCTAGTCTTCACTCTTGATAAGAAAAAGTTAGCATTAATGATCCCTCCCTGACCGCTCCCCATAGCCTACCCTGTAGATCTTTGTAATAATCCTATGGTAGAGAGATCTTTTGCCTTGGTAGAATGAGAGTAATTCTTTCAAAATCACCAAACTGATAAACTTGTGTCTTATTTGTGGGCCTATCAATAAATAAAAGCCATGATTTTGAAAAGAATTTGCCTTCTGAGGAGGACAGCATATAAACTGTCCATCTTTCATTATTGCAACTTGACCTTTCTAGTTCCTATACTGAATTGTAGTAAAAACTGTAGTAAAAACGATTATAGTAAAAACTTTACCCACAGGTAAATGACCCATGGAGACTGAAGTGGCACAAAGATCAGGCTAGCAAGATTGCAGCTTGAAGGTTAGGCTGGAAAAGGTGTTTGAAGTAGAAATGGATTGACTTTCTTTTTAGGAGTGAGGAATTTTATTTTTGATTGGTGAAAGAAAATATGCTACTATTGCTATTATTGTCATGTATTAAGAATGTGCATTTTAAATGAAATATCCTCGATAGCTGATTCACATGGGCTATGTGGCATGGATCTATGAAACATCCTCTGGTTCTTGAAGACATCCCGGACATCTGTTGAAATATGGTTTATGTCATGGAAATTACTGGGACCCCGATCCTGGGCTCCTGCATCCATGTGCTGATCACAGCCGGGGATCTAGATGTTCCTTAGTGGACCAAATGGACCCTTCATAAAGAGCACATCTCAGATGAATGCAGTGTCACACACCCAGCTGAACTGACTCCTCAATCAGCAGATGAGGAGGACTCCTTAAACTTTGCTTGTAACTTTGGCAGACTTTGACCTGCTGATCTGAGGTATCCCATGTGCTGTGTGTATTCCTGGGTAGTTATTTTTCTAGGCTAAGTCAGAATGTTTTGGTCAGTTATTCTTCTAGGCTAAAAAAAATATTTCCAAGAGAAGAAATGTTTGGTACCTTTTTTTTTTTTTAAATCAGTTGTTGTACAGGACAGCCCAAATGGTTATTCATTCTTGAAATATAAAGCACAGTGTTTGAACTGCAGTCAAAGAGAATTCATGTTTGGAGCTTGAGCTAAGCTAACTGTGGCACAGCTGGAGTAGCTTTTCTCTCAGGCGATGATGTTAACACACTGCATGAGAGAACAAGTGGCAGTGGACAGGTTCCTTGAACAGTGCAAAACGAAGAAGTTTGCAGTAAATATTTTTAGAATAACACTTATTTTAAATGATAAGCCTCTTGGACTCTGTGCTGGAGTACTAAAAGCATTAAGCAAATGTTCTGGTGTATGGCACCATCTGAGGTGAAAGTACTGGGCTTACAATAATGACTTGGTTTGAAAAAAAATTAATTTTCAATTAAGCTTGAAAGGACAAAGTGCAAAATTAACTAACTTGCAATTAATTTCAGTAGTAATTATGTAAAAAATCTAGGCATATAGAAAATGAGAATTGTGGCATAATTATTTGTGGAGGGTTTTTTTATGGCTGTAATTATAGTGATGAATATGCATGAGTCTGTTTGGAGAAGGAAAGCACAGCAAGCAATTGTATTTAATTAAACTTTTAGCTGGCTTAGTTATAGAGGCTGTTCTTTGTCTTAATCCCTTCAGAAGTGGTATGAAACTGCCAAGGCAGGGGAGGTGCACCCTGAGAGTGGAAATAGCTGTTTAGGATCCCTTTTTCTATGGACGGGTCTCTAAGTCATCTGTCATTTCATGAATCCTAGGTAACCATTATGTTTCAACTTTCTGTCCCTGTGAAAAGCCTGATCCAAGCAAATTGCACTTTTGGATTATTTACCTGTCTTGTTGAGTTGTTATAATGTTTCTGAAATTTGTCTATAAAAAATAGAGGGAAAACTGCTACAAAATATCTAGCATAGTTCTTTATATACACACTATAGAGGGTAAGTTGTAAATGCTATTGCTGCTATTGCACAGAATGGTATCAACTTCTACTCTTTTAATTGCTTTTTAATTTTGACAATAACTTTAAAAATAAAAGGCAGCAGATGCTGTTACATATGTATGCATGGAAGCATGTCAGAGCTAACACACTATTGCTAGATTCTTCTCCTGTATAATGTGGTTATTCCCCAGCACAGAAAAACAAAAGCTACATGATCATGTGGATATGTAGGATCATCAAATATTATTTCACCTATCTACATTTTTTCTGTGAAATACATCATTAGATGTGTCTTGCATCAATTCCCTCTTAAGCTTATAGTTATGGTCTGCCATATATATTTATTTCAAAATAAATCACTGAGTTTAGTTTTTATAACTCATAGCTTTTACGAATACTTCAATTATATCATCTCTTAATCATGCCTTCTCAGTGCCAGAGGCATCCTACTTTTTCGTAGTGTTCTCACTCATAATCTTTTGTTTCTTATTGTTTGCTCTCACTAACCTAATTCTGTCTGTCTGCAGATAAGTCACCCAGAATAGGATTGCTGCAGTTTAAGTATAGTTTCATCACAATTCTGTAGAGTTATGTAACAATACATTTAAAAGTGTATAATGCACTTTGCTTATGATTTGCTAGCTTTCTATTAACTTTTTTTTGCTGCTGGTGTGCATGAGACCGAGAATTTGTCAATAAAGGTTCATTTTTATGTGACAGATTGGCTGATTCAGTACCTTTTAAACTGTAAGCATTATTTGCCTTCAGGATTTTCATACTGAATATGAGCTAAAAGTATGCTACCAAGAAGTCTTTTCATTTTTCCTTGCATACACCAATTATCTTGACATAGTGATTAATAATTATGATTCCTTTCCCTTTGTAAAAGTTTTAAAGAACATTTTTCTCTCTCATGTTGTACACAAATGCTTTTCAGGCCTAAAATTGCCCAATTCATTATGACTGGTTGAATCAATCAGACAAGGTCAAAGGGAAAATGAATGTTTTCATGATCTTTATACAAACAAAAAGCAAGACTATGTCTGCAGTTGGAACAAATCTGGCACTCTCACATTCATTAGGCTACATTTGTCAGTACTAAATAAATAACCTTTCATCCAGTGCAGCAATTTTTCTTCATTCTGTAATTAGAGATAATTTTTGCTTTATTTATTTATGTGAAAACTTACTTAAGTGAGACCAAAATTTTTATAATGCATATTTCACAAAGAAGGTTTTGGATAGAGTCCCAGATACTATAATATCTTGATTTACTTTGTGAAATATTATGCTGAATCTGTCTGCAGAGAAAAGGCATCCAAGTTTCCTTTACACATTAAAGGAGGAGATGATCTCCTTGTCCCATTAAAAATGCATGGTATGTAGCTTGTAATGCCTATAGAATTTATAGATCTGTCAATGAAGTCTCAGCTTCTACTGAACTTGTCATTAGGATGAGATCATGCAATAAATGGAATAAAATTGTGAACACTGAGCAGGGATCACTGAGCAGAGACATCCAAATCCAAATTTGGGGATTGTGAAGAGTTTGGGGCTGGCAGGGCAGCGAGGGGGTCACAGAGTGGTTGTTTTTAGAACTATAGACAAACATATATGTTCAGGGCAATGACAGCTGTCAGTGCACACTGAAAGAGTCTATCTGGATTGGTGCAAGCCAAAGCAAGGTCAACTTCCTCCATGTTAATCTACACTGTTCTTAAAGTTCACCAGTGAGAAAAGTTTTCCACTTAAAATGCCAAGTCTGACATAGAAGATACACCCGTGGTTTAGGAGGTTGGTACTAAGTTGGAGTGTGTCACCTTGTGGGAGCTGGGATCCAATCTGGCTTGTGAGGGCTGGTGGTTAGTAGGATTTGGGAGGTTCTACACCAAGTGGTGAAAGTCCCCTAAAAAGAGCCACAAAAGGATGTTAATCCATGTGAGGTAACATCAGAACAATTCAAATATAGGAGAAAATCAAAGAGGGGTTTGAATCGGGGAGATGTGTGGTACCACTACTGTTAAAGCAAAGTCGAAGGTAGTAATGCTGGTCAATTAGATGCAGAGATGGAGATTTGGGGTCTAATGTTATTCTTCTGGGACTCTTTCTTAGGGCTTTTATATTGTTAGTCAGGGCAAGTGTTACTTTGTATGCTTTTAATTTGCCAACCACAACAAAATGCTTTAAAATATTAAGATGTTTTTTACGATATTTTCTTTGACCTATCTGAGCAAAATTCTTTAAGCCTTTCCTGCTTAAAAGTGTCTTTAATACATCTGATAATCCATGTTGCTTACTTTGCTTACTATTGAACTCTGATTCGTCTTTGCTTTTGTGGAGTTTTTGCTTTCTTAAGCTGGATAAAGTACTCCAGGAGAAGCCTTGCTAGTGCTGAGTAATGTTGGGAATTGTACTCTCATTCCTGGATTGTCATAGCTGCTTCCTTCCGATCACTTTGAATTTTAACCTAGTCCAACAGGGCACTTGCAGTGCTGCCAATCGACAATTTCGGTCAGCAGGCTCTCTGCTTTGGCATTGAGGTAGTTATTGAAGAGTTCGAGGTACAGACCTGAGCACTTTAGGTCCCTCTGGAAAAGGTTTCCCATTTTGTAGTGAACCACTGACAGCCACAGCTTTGGAGCATTCTGATCAAGTGAGACTTTAGGAGAGTGACAGCAGTTGATCTGCTTCCTTCATGCCTTCCAGGTGCTTTTCCAGCCTCCAAGACTCCGTATGTCTTGTCCTGCAATCAGGAAAGCCAAAGATGACTCTCCAAAGAATTTGCTATCATCGTGGCTGCAGTATTTTATGCGCTATTTCTCCTTTTAGAACATTTAAGGAAGAACTTAGAGTTTGATTTGCAAGCAGGTATTATATTTAAGACCTTTATTAAAGTGTAAACATAGGGGCCCTTTTGCGGCCATTATTTGGCAAGACTTTCTTTCTGTGCAGTAGTTACAAAGCTCGTAGCTGGAAGGAAACATCAGCTTATATTGCAATTACTTGGTATGCAGGGTCAGGATAACTTTAAATGATGTAGCATCTTTTCGTGCAACATCAGGAGTATTGGGTGGGTATAAATGATGGTGTTAAATGCTAGGAAAGATGTTAAGTCCCCTAGCAGGTCTCTTCTGTCTTAGCTTTGTTTTGATATTGCTTTTTCCTAATAGTTACAATATGCTAAAAATTCCTAAATCATTAGGACACTGTCTTGAGAGAATGAGGCCATATGGGCTGCTTATCTAACAGCACCTTTTCCTTTTTACAGTTCTAGAAAGAAATAGGATTCATAATAATAATATGAGACAGAGTAGATGGGACGTCTACTCACAACGAACACTAAGCAGCATTCCTTGCCAAGTATAGCTGACTCCACAGGCTCTGGAAACTCTGGCTGCAGCTCTTCAAGCCTCGTTATCTTTCTTGGGTACCAGCTGTCCACAGCCTAATGCAGTGCCTCAGAAGAAGTCAGTGTTTGCCTTCTAGCTGAACAGTGCACGTGGCAGCTCACCAGCCTCCAGAACAAAAGCTGTAGAAGCGCGATTCAGCTGCGTCCTGGAGAGCATCCCACATGTAGCTTTTTCTGGGCTTTCTGTTGAAATATCATGCTTGTTTTGAAAGCATGTAGATTTAGATTACCCAAGATAAATCAGCATCACTTCTGCAGTGAGGTGTAATTTAGTTTCACGGTTGACAGATGGAAAAAAAACATAAGCACTTTTTTCCCTGGTTTTCATTGAAATTATATTTAAATTAGGTTAGTTTTTGTTTTGAATTATATTTTCCATTATAGATATTAAAATGATTTCAAGGAGTGTTAGCTAAGCATTTTGTAGAGGATCAGAGTGAGACTGAAATAGAGCTGGAACTGAACTCAAACTGGATAGAGAGCCAGTTTCTCTACCAGCTCCTGTGCTGGTAGAGAACACAACAGGTTGCTCATATGATGACCAGGCTCTTTCCTACCTCAAGGTTCTGCTATTGTAATTAACCCATGCAGAAGGCCTTGCACCAAAACCTGCTGCTGCTCTCAAGGGTATTTGGGGAAAAATTCATTTGAATGTTAGGCCTTAGAGAAGCAAAAAGGAAACTGATGTTGGAGACTTTGTATGTCCTTGGGTCTTGCTGGTTGAAATCACAGTTCTGTTCCTTTTTGCAGTAATACATTCTTTCCCTTGAATCTCCATGTTATTTTTCATTTTCTTATTTTTTATTTCAAGTATTTTAACTCTTCTTTCAAGAAAATTAACTGTTCAAGAAAATGTGTGACATGCCACTTTCATCTTGCTGTGTTCTTTTTGGACATGTCTTATGCAGGTGACTTGGACCTGCCACAACTAGAGGATTAAGTACTTACTGGTTTATTATTTTTCATCTTAAAGTTCAAGTATATACAATAATGCTTGTTAACTAGTTGTTACAAAATGGATTACATAGGAGACAGGTAGGTAAAATCTGGAATTAAGAGCTGTTTATTTATTTTCTCTGCCCTTTGTGGCTTGAGCGAGGCAAGGTTGGAATATCTCTTGGGAGGATAGGGGAAGATGCAGGCTGTGATACAGGAGCTATGGCTAGAACCAGAGTTACTTCCAGTTGTCACCAGTCTTGGCAAGAGCACTAAGAGTTTGTTTGTCCTCAGAGAATATTTTTTTTTTTCTTTTGTACCGCAGTCTTGCTCAAGTTAAGTTTGGGCCATCATTCATGTGTTTCAAAAGGATTTTTTGTGTGGTGCTGCTACACAAAACTTCTTTCCTGCAAGACAGGTTTAACTTACTGGCTAAGAGAGGAAAGAAGAGTATCAGAAACCCCTGGAGCATTCAGTGCATTAGACATTGAACAGCATCTTTCTGTCACAAAGTATTACCAGGAGAAATGTATAATAGCTAATTTCTTGGCAGTTTCCTTGGTCACAGTCTATTGTCAAGAGGAAAAAAAGGGAGACAAGCAGAAGTTACTGAACTCCTTTTTTAATAGTCTTCCTCTTTAAATAAGAAAGTTCACCCTTTTATTTCTGTCCAGGCTCTTGTACATAGTTTCCATGATGACTCTGGATTAATAATCAAGTCACACCAACCTCTTTGGACTATCATGTGTCCCAGAAATGCTGCTTGGGTCAATGTCAGATGGATCCTGAATTGCAGTTTAGTAACACTTTAATTTCCTCTCTGGCCTCTATCCGGTTGCCAAACCTGGACCTTTTGTTTCCGTGCAGATTTTGGTTTCTCGAGTTTTCACATTGCTGTCAAGTTAATTTTAGAACTTTAGTTGCCATGGCTACTGCTAAGTATTTCTTACTTCTCCACTTGTTTGCTCAGTTTGCTGCTCTGCTTTTTTTCCTTTTTGTTCTTTTTCCCTTTTTCTTTTTTACATTCATATTGTGCTATGTGAAGTGCACAGAATAATTATCCAACCTTGCAAAAGATAAAAAGGAGAGCTTGTGAGAGGTGAGGCTCTTGATCTCCAGCCTGATGACTCAGCTCTCAGCAGCTGCAGAGACTTGAAAGCGCCGCTCTTGGGATGCACTGTCAGGGTGAGAGGTGCCAGCCAGCGAGGAAGACATGGGCAGCCTCCTGGGTCTGGTGCACCATCGAACAAGACAGGCTGAGAAAATGCTGCTTCTGCTGACTGGTCTCAAGGGTTATCTGTGGCTCCTTAGCCAGTTGTGTGCACGGAGCCTTTTGTTTTAGCTTTCCTTTAAATTCTATGGAACAACACCTGTCAGTTTGTTCAGAATCTGCACAGTGCATAGGACAAGGAAATCCTATTTCATGACTGAAGTGCAATTGTGCTACAATAATACCAATAATGCTAAGAATATAGGGTTGGATAAAAATGATCTGTACCAGGATCTTCTATACAATTTAGGCAGGCAAGGTCATGAGTTTCTTTTCAGTCTTGAAAAGAATAGGTGAAAATACAATACAGTGGTACTTAGACCTCTGATGAGTATCTGGAATATTAATGCATTTGAGAAAAATATAGTTCTTGTCACTACTGGAAGAGCTTGGGAGATCATTCTGAGAGCTGTTACAGACCGGTAGCTCTGGAGCTGGTGGAACAAGACACGAAATGACCTTTCTGTATATAGTCTCTATCCCTTGGATGGTAATGTAAGTTTTGTGCAAGTTTTACATAAACTTTTTATCATGCTATCTCAAACATTTCTCAAAGAACAAGATTATTTTAAGTACATAAGCATTTTAAAGCAAATACAAAGGTGCTTGGGGAATGCAGAACAAATGAAACCTCAATCTGAGAAATGAGACAGAAACTCCATGAAGTCAATGTGCTTTGCTTTCTGGACTAGATCTTGTGTGCAGCTTAATAAAAGGCCTTTTATTAAAAAAAACAAAACAACAAAAAAATTTGATAGAAAGGACATTACGAGAATAAGAAACACCTTGAAAGTCCAGTGCACAAAGTCTAAATGAGGTTTGTTATAGTGGGACCCAAACGTGAGAAAATCAAGAAATTTGGAGACCTAGCTGGGTCCCCTCAAAACACCACAGCCCCCAAAGTAAGTGGTGTGTGAAGGTTCTCTTCCTGTGTATTGAATTTTTGTCATCTTTAACCTTCAGAGCTGCAGTTCTGCTCTTTAACCCATTGGAATTTAAATGTGTTTTTACAGTAGTGTCTTTGTTGGAGCTGGACCGTGACTTGTGTTCATTAAGGCTACAGTTGTCTGCTCAGATTGTATTTTTCAAAAGCTTTTTCTCTGATGAGCTGTGAAAAGCCAGGATTGAGCAGAGGATTGCAAAAGATAAAATAATAGCCCCTCATCCCACTGGCTGGCAGGCTTAATGCCCTTACTCTCCCATCTTTTTAAAAACTTTGAGACAGCAGATTTGTTCACAGCCAATAAGATATCCTGTGAGCACAACCCGCAATGTTTCCTTTATGGCTCCTTTCCTAAATTATTCACAAAGCTTTTACACTTCAAAATCTCTGGTCTGTGAATTCAGCATTTCCCAAGTAATCAGGTTTAATAGACATAAGTGACATTGATAAACTGTTTATACATGGTGTGATTAGTAAACATGGATTTAAGTTTTTTAAAAAAGTACCCCATGAATTTAAGCAAAATTGGCCTTCCTACTCATGTTTTGGGTTTTTTTTGCCTTTTGTGAATGTAGTATATTTATTGCTTCTTATGTTTAATAGTAGAATGGGCAGAGCTTTCTAAATCTGCTTAGATAATACCTGCCGTTTCTGGGAGAGGATGGCTGAATTACCAAGAAATTCAGTTCAGTGAGTTCTGTGATGTATAAAGATTTGCACAAAGTTACTAGAGCAGAACTAAAGAGTTGTGGCTTTTTCTTTCTGAACTAGTATTGCATGTCCAGCAAAGACTTGTCAAGTGCTGGAACATCTCATCTTCTCCCTGTTACAATGTGTGTAATACATAGAGGATCCCAGCATTCATAAAGCACCTCAACTGGCTGCCCCTCATTACCTTCCCTATCTCCATTTGGCTGTATGAAAGCCAGGATGTTACATCTCTAGGGTGCAGGAATTTTCTACTAGTTCAAAGCTTTTTTCTCAAATGTAAAGGCTTAGACATGACAGCATGTTAAGATAAAAGGACCACATGTAAGTCACTTTATTCAGAATATTACAAGCCCAGTAGAAGAGGTCAGGCACTGGGAGGACATGGGAGCACACGCACCCGCTGCATTTACATCAGTGATGCGTATTTCTTCTTACACAGCTTTGCTGGCGGTGAGCTCTTGGGCAGTTATCAAGAAGATGCTCTTTAACATTTGTCAATACAGCAAAAGAAGAAAAACATACTGTAAAACTCTTATATGCAAAGCTGGCTCATAATTGTGCTACTTTTCTTCTAGCTGCCACCAAGAGCAGTTTTCTGGAGTGTTTGGCAAGGTGACTTTTAAGCGAAGTTTGTTTCTCCTCTTTGAATGGAATTTGTTTTGTCAGTGTTACAGATCCTAAATGCAAGACCCCACTCCCCAAGCAGTGATAGCAGAGCAGACTCAGATAGTGTTACTTTCATGTTTTGTAGGGTTTGGGTTTACGGACTTTTCTACATAAGAGAAAGATTAAGCTCAGGCTTGGTCTTGGTTTAATTTACACTGCAGTGGAGTAGATTACTGCTACCCTTTGTCTGCAAGCAGGTTTTGCCAAATGACCTTTTCTTGGCCAAGAAAACCTATCTCTAAGGCAATAATAAGTGATGGTTTCAGCGGTGGTAGAGCAGGGTGTTTTGATGACAGGTGATCTTTCTAGGCAGATCCCTGTTTCCCACACAGGGAGCCCTACATGTCTGCTTCTGTAGAGGCATCAAGTTTATACATGTAAATCCAGAGAACTGAATTCTCTGCATGGGGACTGAGTGTCTATGTGTCTGTGCAAAGTATTCACCATTGCTCCATGCTCAAGGAAGAATATGTGAAGGATATAGCTTCTCTATGCTATATACATCTATGCTATTCATGCTCCACATTAAAAATGTACCAGTTAGTAATAGCTGAAGTGATAGAGAAACTAATTTCAATCCCAAATGTGATAGAGCTGTATTAGCCACTTGGCAAAGCTACACCAATTAGCACTGCTCAGTATGGTGCTAACAGCTGTGCTTCTGCCTGGCACATCTTAACACAGAGCTGCATTCCCTTGGGTAAATGTGTCCTTGCTTTGCTCTTATGCTCAGAGATATAGTGCACTAAATGGGAATAAACCTGAAAACCTGAGAAGGAATAGAGAATTAGTGATAAATAAATTATGTTTTATTAGCTAAAACATTCACAAAACTCCAGAATAGCACATTTACTGAGAGCTTGCCCCAAATCTCTGTAAAATAGATAGGTCTTTTTTGTTGTGTGAAATATAGCACAGATCTGAGAAAGCAGATTTCCTTTTTTTCAGACCATACTTGAGCTTTTATCAGATCCCTATTTATTTTGTTGAAATGGAAATACTTTATTCTTTCTTCAGAATTCTGGCTAATCTATCCAGATATATGGAGGTTTCCATACAGGACATTTAAGAAGTTAGTCTGAACAGGCAGATAACCTAAAGTAAAGAAGTTAATATTTTCTTCCCTTTTAATAAAGATAGACATTATTAAGACAAAGGGCTATGCTGCTTCATGGTGATCCCTTAGAAGCAAATTATGTCTCATCAGGTCTGCAAAGACATCCTGTTCTCAGCCTTCTGCCAACGTGTGGTAACTAGTGAGCCAAGCAGAATGAAAGTTTTGTGCTATTTTACTGGACCCTCAGAAGATACTTGCCTTTGTTGCACAGCAGAATTACAGGTAGTGGTATTCATCCAGGGAGCATTTCTTGCCATTAGATTTACTAATGTTAGCACTAAAATGATCTGCTTGCCACTGTACTCCCCGTACTGGCCCTTATCTACCTTATGTGACATTAATTCAGCACTCCTGAATTGAGGAGAGCACAGGAGAAGCCATAGCAGAATGTGATGAGCTGTAATTAAACTTGCTGATACACGTGTAGCGCCGTCTTCCCTCCTGCTCTGGGTTGCGCGGGCGGCTCCGGGAGCTGCTGCTGGCTGGTGCTGGCGCTTTCTGCCTTCTGCCCAGCACAACTGCAGGGGGAGAGCAGGGAGCCCCACTGCGCTCGGGCAGGGGCACCAGGGAAGCTGCCGGGGCTCCGCGTGTGCCCGGCCTGCAGGCGGCTGACGAGCAGCGAGATGCTTTGTACCGCTGCTTCCCCTCGCACCGGCGGTACAGGGCATTTCTCTAGGGGCAACGCTTTTGTCTTGTGCGCAGGAACAAGCCCATGAACTGTGGGGAGGTTCTTAATTTATTTTTTGGTCTTGTACAGTTTTGTACAGTTTTTCTTTTCCACACATCTCAGCCCTGTTAAAGGATATACTTCAAAGTAAAGGATTTTAAATCCCGTTATCTTACCCAAGTAGTGGGGACATCATTTTTAATGATACAGACAAACATATTTTTGTGTTTCATTATCAAAGTGGACTAACAAAGGTAAATATTGACAGACATGCCCTGGGAATCCTGATGCAGAGCAATGAGTGATTCAGGGAAGCTCTTCCAGTCTCCTGGAAACAGTCTGTATATGTTTTGTTTTATTTCTGTATTTTTGTGGCTCAGTTGCTGTTCTAAGTGGTCCAAAAAAATGGTTTTGTTTCAACTGGTAAGTGAAAGATAGGAAAGCTGTACACTAGGATTTATTTTACCAGACTTGTGCAGTAGGAAATGAAGAATTGGGTGCGTGGGCCTTCTTTAATTGTGTGATTTGGTCGGAGGCTTGTTTTTGTTTTGTTTGTTTTGTTCAGCCCTTTTTCTGTTTCTGCTTGAGGCAACTGATTGTCTTGTGTTGTACTAGAATGGCATTTTTATTTTTGAGATTTTTGTGACTTGAGAAAGTCACGTCATTGTGATGTGTGTGTCACAACGTGTGTCGTGTTGCTTCTCTCAGCCTTTCTCGCTTTGCTTTTTATCTTTTTTTTTTTAAAAAAATATTTTTTATCTTGAAGCAGCTTAAGATCCAATTGCTTGTCTTTTTTTCTGCCACCTAATTGTTTCCCTGGACCCAGAGCCTGGTTGTGAATTTGTTCTCTTATTTCATGACTCTGGATAAATCTTATCTTTGCTTCTTTTATAATATTTGATAACTTTGCCAGTTCTTAAGTGCCTCTACAACTCAAATATTGACTATATGCTGTGTGAAGTACCTCTTCTTATCTGGCCTTTCTCATCATCACTCATCCCTGAAATACTGTTCAAAGTCATGCTTCTGCTCCTTTTCCTCACCACTTAAATATTATTTCTAACTGTGTCGAACTGAAAATCACTTATGGTCTTCAATAGCTGCAGCCTACCTCATTTTTGCCTCCTTCTCGTCTTGTCCTATTTTTTTTTTCTCCTCTCCTTCTTTGGAGGTGGAGAGAGCTGTGTGTTTACTGTTGAATTCCTCACCTATACATTTTGCTTTTAAGCTTTCTCATCTTCTACTAACATCACATCCATCAGGCTTATATCTCTGTTTTTATCTGCAGTTCCGACATTTTTCCTTCCTTGAATTTCTTCCAGCAGAAGCTCTTCTGATCATAAACGTTCAAATAACCACTCTTAGCTGAGCAGTTATTTTATCTTTTTCTGCTACACTTCTTTTGGACTGTGAGATCTCTGTTGGAGAGGATCTAGCTGCTGGCTTTCTTGAAGAGCTCCCTGTAAACTTAGACTGCTCTGGAAAGTATCATTAAAAGTAAAGATCAGGCCTTTCATTTCTCTGCTTCTGGTGCGTTTTGCCAAGCGCAGTTTAAGGTACTGTGCTTATGCCTTAGATCTGGGTGCTCTCAGGCCTGAGGGGTGGGACAAGTTAGGGTTGATAGGGAGGAAAGTGAGAGAAATGAAGCAAATGCACTAGCATAGGATTACAGGCTGCACATCCTCCTCCTCGGTTACTGTCTGTACCTGTCCTTTGAGGATATCTGCTCTAGGCATGTATTGCAGCTGAAGAGTAACTGATTGTCAGCCAATGTCTGGTTGCATGCTTGTGGTTCTAATAAGCTAATTTTCCACAGTCCTGAAGAAGAAAGGAATCTGCTGAACTGACAGCATGTCACACAGTGCATTAGCAGAAAACAGTCTTGGAGCAGCCTTTTGAATTTTGTATCAAAAAAATCTCAGACTGACTTTTCTTTTTTTGTCTTGCAGAGGCAGGCAGCGGTCAAGATTACGTGACCTCAGAGAATCAACTACTCTACTATCCTAGTATTACCTATGCTATCATTGGTAGCTCTGTCATTTTTGTACTTGTGGTGGCCTTTCTTGCCTTGGTTCTACATCACCAAAGAAAACGCAACAATCTCATGACCCTGCCTGTGCATCGACTGCAGCACCCCGTGCTGTTGTCCCGCCTGGTGGTCCTTGATCATCCACACCACTGCAGTGTTACATACAACGTCAACAACGGCATCCAGTACATGTCCAACCAGACCTACCACAGACCAGTGGATCTGGATTCTCCACCGTCCTACTCAGAGGCTGTGCTAGACCAAAGGTATGTTCAGGAGCTCCTTTTGTTTTCACCAAACTTTAAAGCTACTGTTTGCAGCTCTTGGAATCTATGCTTCTGCTTCGCAGTTAGCTTTGCTATTCTTTTTGATGAAGGTGTGTGGAAGTTCTGTCACTCACATGAAGGCAAATCTTAGCAGTCTTTTTTCATAACTCCTCTTGCATATGAAAAATTCTAAGTCCATGCAGTCCCTTTCTGGTTACTGGAATTAAAGAGATGGATTTAAGATGAACTTTAGCCACACTGTCTTAATGCTAGTAGTGCCAGTGGATGGCAGGAGAATGGGGAAAAATATATCACATCTCTAGTAGTGAAGTCCTGTGCCAATATGGAATCAAAACATGAGAAATGTATTTGCATTTGTTCCAGAAGACAGTTAAGTTGCAAGTGTTAATATTTAAAAAACTTAAGAATTGTGACATATCTTGGTGGTCAAAAGTAATGTCTGTATTTCTTGCATCAAGAAGTCATGTAGTTCTGCTCTGTCTGCTTTTCTTCTTCCCCAGCAGAGGAAGAAAGACCTCTGAAATGGAAACACTGTTCTCATTCTAAATAGCTGAAAGTGCTGTAAATTTTTGTGGGTAGATGTGATTTAGATGAGTTGCTTTTTTAGTTAGGACTTATTTGTAAATCATTAACCTTCATTTTAACCTATGTCTATAAACTCCTTCCAAGCAGAGCTAGTAGTCTGACATCCTCACGATGTAAAGAGGGCACGGCATGAGCTTTAATGGTCCAGATTGTTTATTGTCACCCTGTTAACATTTTTCAACATAAACTCTTGCATCTAAGAAATAGAGTAAAATATTTACATTCCTGTTCTCCACTGCATTTGGCAGCTGCTTCCTTGTCTTGATGTTTATGCTCAATAATAATAATAATATATTTTCATTAGAAAATGATAAACTGTTCAGATGGTAATAACTCCTTACCTGATCGACACCACCGTCAGCAGCTTCAGAGTTAATTTTTCTAAGACCTTTTATCAGCCTGCTAAACTTCCCAATTTATTCTCAGCACCAGTTTTCTGGAACTCAGTACTCGTCTGTGCATGCTTGGCACTTGCTCCACGTGTGATCTTATGACAGCTGAATCGATTTGCTTTTTGAAGAATTCAGTTTGTTTATTTGTAGATTGGGGACCATTAATCTCTCTTAGTTAATGGAGGATTCCTCAGAGCTTTCCTATGCTCACATCATTATACGAAGGTGTAAGTTCACCTTTTTTTCTTTTAAAGTGCTTTCTCAGAGTGTGTATATGTTACTCATGAAGAAATCTTACAGCTGCCTTTGAGGGAAAGATGAAATTTGCCTGGCAATTAATACCCATGAAAATTTTACTGTGAAGTGTTCAGCAGGACATATTCAGCTATGTTATGTCTTGAAATCTTGTTACCTGATCATAGTGATGTGGACATTTTCCAAATGTAGTTAGGGCTTTTTGAGATCCTTGATTTAAAAAAGACAAGAAATATTGTTCACACTGTTCAGAATGGAAAAACACTGTACTTGTTTCCATATGTCTGTCTGGAGTAACCTCTTACTGTCTTGTGTATCTTGCAGCAGACCGCCTTGGTTTGACCTTCCTCCACCCCCTTATTGTTCTGAATCTGAATCCCCTAGTCAGCCAGACCTGCCTCCTTACCGCTCTCGGACAGGGAGCTTGGTGAGCACAGATGCCACCATGGTGGGAAGCCCTGTGAGCAGCGAGGGCAGTCGGACAGGAGGTGGCCATGACAGAGGGGACTGCCACAGGACTCTCCTCGATGGACCAGCCGGCCCCAGCGACTCTCCCATCAACCCTCTTGCTGAAGGGGAAGGGTAACTGCCCTGCTATTTGTGATGAGCAGAAAGGGCTTTACTGTTTCAAACTACTTAACTGCAAATTAAACCTATAGACTTAGGTGAACATGTGCCGGAATGATGGCTTGATTTGAATCCAAACTTTATTAATAATTTGATCCAATGTTTAAATCTAGAGTCACATCAGCTCTTCACAAAATTTCTGCAAGCACGTTCTGGTTTAAAACAGTTGAAAACAACAACCACAACAAAAACGCACCATCAGTCCTTCGTTGAAGACCTGGTCGAATATATTTCTGGGAATATTTACTGTATATGAATGTATATATGTGCGTGTATAGTATATACGGATTTTGGAGACAAAAACTATGCCAGAAGAACTCCTCTTCTCAGACTTACTCTTGTCCTCTCTACCTGTGAATCATTTCTTCTTACTGCCTGGTGCCAAGTGGTGGTCACTGAAGCGCCAGAGAGACAGTCTTTCAGCTTGGAGGTCAGACACCCAATGCTAACACGTTGGCAGTGCTCGTGTTGCAGAGAATGTCCCACTTGACCCTTCTCTCCCTGGGTTGGAACATTATCACTGTGAATGTAATTTTCAAAGATTTTAAGCTTGAGAGGATACAACAAAGTCTCTAACTGAGCAAATAAGTTTTATTTTTCCCAAATGCCAGTAACTAAGCCAAATTACCATGGTTTTTCTCAGGAATACCACAAAGGTTGGCTCATCTGTCAGACTTCAAGGCTTTAGATGGAAGCTTTTCAAAAAACCAATGCAAGACTTTTTTTCAAGCATGGCAAAACAATATTGCTTCTTGTGTTTCTTCTTGAAAATGGAAAAACTATTTCAGCTAAACTTGAACACCAAACCAGTCTGAGGCAAACACCCATCGTGGAAAACTTTAGTGTGAATGACTAGCTTGTAATTGCTGTAAATAACTGAAAGGAGATCATGTAGTGAAAGGTGTTGGGCTTTGTGCTTGTCATAACTGTCTGCAGTGCATATACATGGCATACATGCATGGAGACACATATTTAATACTGTGTATGTGTGTATGCAAATAACATCATATTACATCGTTTTAGTTTTTATTTGCATCTGTATAACCCTGAAATTTCAAATTCTCTAATATAGAAATCTCGTTCCTTTATACAGAGTTACCATTTTTCTTATTCATTTGGCTGGAATCAAGTTTCTGCATACAGACAGAACTTTTTATTGTTTGTTTGTTTTTCCCCTATCTTAATTCTTGGAGCATTCTCATGTGAAATGTTGCAGTGCACCGTTTCGAATTGCCCTTGTGAAATCAACTCAGATGTAAAGGTATTCAGAGTGGCAAGAAATAAGGTAAGCTGTGAATTTAAGTGCCACTGTGTTGCTCTGCTTATGCATAGTATACAGAGAGGAGTAAAATATCTTTCTCTTGTCTGGAAAGAAACTGGTCTTGAAAATTATTTGTATCTGCCTATTAGACATATTTCCCACTTCCCTTCATTTACATAATGAAGAGTGTCATTATGTTGACTTTGAATGGAAAAAAAAGTCAATGCTCCCTCTAGAGTTATGTGCTGATAGTTGAGCCTGAGCTGGGTGTGGATAGGGGAGTGACCAAGTTAGGTCTCACTTGCCACTCTGTGTAACTCAGTTGGTTCTGTGCTGCTTGCTCCTCTGCATGAGGAGGCCACTGCTGTAGGAGGCAGGCACCAGGTGGATTTTGCAAGCCTGGGGTGTTCTAATAGCTTGTATGGTAGGGAGCACTGCAGCACTCTAATGTTCTTTGCTCAATCTGGAAGCAAATTTTCCACAGCCTTGCCTTGTAGGTTTGGCAGCCTCCCCTCAGCAAAGGTGCTGGTAAGTACTTGTAAGATTCCCTCCTTGGCGGGAGCTCAAGCAAGGAGCTTGTGCCATTTTGCACAAACCGGGATTTGGCTGATGGAGCGCTCGCTCCATACAGCCTCAGAGGCAGACCTGTCATGGCCATAGAGCAGATAGATATTCTTTACAAGTAGGTTTAATTGAGGCATATAGCTGAGTTAGTAGGGAAGCTGGATGCTCAGCGGTACCCTGTGGGCATTAAGCCCTGCAGGCCTCCTTTACTTAGAAAATGCTCAGCCTGCTGTACCAGAGCTACGTAGTATAGTATCAGAATTACTCTTAACATTTGTGTCTTGCTGTTTTTAAAACAGATTAAGCTGTTCTAAAAGGTTTACTTTCATTTAAGGTATAATATAAACCTTCAGATAAGTTATAAGAGAGTTCAAAGTAGTTTCATTATACTTTTTTTTTTTTTAAACAAAGAAAATGTAGCCTGCAGCTGTGTTAGGGAAACTAAGTCACTGTGCCCAGTGTAGCTTTCATGGCCCATATCCCTCACACCAGCCTTCCAGTGGAACTGCCTTTCACTCAGGTTTCCTGGGATACCAGAGGATGTCTAAACCAAATACACGTTTGCCTGTAGCGTTTAAAAAACACTGCCTGGCTTTTCTCGTTAGGAAAAAGGAGACCTAGCTGCCCCTTTGGCATTCTGCATCAGTCACTGTCTAGTGTGTACATACATATATATGTATAAAACCTACTCTTTCAGGTTGTATATATTCATGTAACTTTTACATTAAGATAATCCCTTTGGACTTTACCAAAAAAAAAACCCCACAAAAGCCCAAATTCTAAATGGTATGACATTTTCCCTTCCAGCTAAGGGTGTATTTATCTTTTGTATAGGAAAACTCTATCTTGTGTGTGTGTTTCTGTTTTGTTGTTTTGTTTGTTTGAAAATGGGAGATCTGAAAAGAAATGGTGCCTTTATGACTGAATATTGATGGGCGAGGGCTTGGAAAGGGAGGCTTGTAACAGGATTTGGAGGGGTGGGAGGGGGAAGGGACACATCATTGTCTGGAGATCCAAAAAGAGAAATAAATCTTGTCTTCCTTTTTGTTGTTACTTATGGGGACCGTTGAACTTTGTGGAGTACAGAAGTTCAATATCTGCCTCCAAAAAACAATGCTAAAACTTGATGGAGGATATTCATTTTACTGCAGTTTTCTGGTATGTAGAGCAGATTTGCTAGTTGCTTTATTTAGAAAATGCTATCACATAGGAATTGTTTATAACATGTCACTTTCCAGTAGCGTTAATACAGCGTTATACTGCATTATTCAGCAGAATCTGTGGAAAGTGGTGGTAGTGACAACAGTGCTGATGGAATTAAATATTTCATTGAAAAATCTGCAATTCCTTGATCTACAGCTTGTAAGGTTGAAGCTAAATGTTCACGAAATACCTTGCCAGTAGCTTTCCTTTCAGTAGCTGATGAAGTTGGAATAAATCATTCTATCGTTTGCAATTGTCCTTGACCTTTTAGTTTGAGGTGTCGCTGCCAGGATCTTTCTTTTGTGCCTGGTATGTAAGCAAGTGCTTGTTCTTTTAAAAGATTCATTCTTACAGAAGTAAAATTGATGAAACTTTCCTTCTGGAGTCAAATTCTGATTCTCTATCTGTGTTGAATTATGACCACAGTAATTAATAGTTCTGCTGTCAGAGCAGGTGTTAATATATTTGGGTTGAAGAAAATAATTGGAAGAGGTGACTGCTTGCAATAAGTGAAGGCATTACATTTAGTCTATTAGAAATAACATTTAAATTGTTTTAAAAATTTTGTTTGAATGTCAGTAATCTCGATTGAAGTCACCAAGTGCTGTGTATGTTAAAACTAGACCATTAGTGAGGGCAACTGATAATACACTGAAGTTGCTTGCAAGTCAGATTGCAATTTACCTCTCTAGTTTTGTGCTAATGGAAAACTGGCAGTAACATTTTTAAAGAGAGCTTGTGAATAATATTCTCTGCTCTTGTCTGCAGTGACACACACGACAACACCGACTGCATTGCGATTTTTAAATAACTCTGCATTCGTTCTTCTTCTTTTAAGTCAAATCACTTTTATTTACACCACTTCACTTTGATACTGCTAATAGGGCCCTTGTGATAGATTTAGGATTTGGGTGGAGGAATGAGATGATGGCTCTTATTTTAATTAATGCAGTAGCTTGTTAATCTTGTACGCTTTACTTTTAAGGCATCCTAGAAAAGACAAATGGTTTTAATAGATAAGAAAAAACTATTAATGATGAAAAGGATAGAGGGACACTGATTCTGAATTTAGTTTTTAATGAATATTTAAAATTGTTTAAATAACAGAAGAATTTGGTGCTGTATTTTAGTACTTTTTTTAACTATTGTTTGTTGGAAGCTAGTTTGAATATCGTGCCTGAAACTAAATTGCAAGACAAGTGCTTTTCTTGCAGTTTCTGCTGGATCTGAACTGTTTTGTATTAACATAAGTCTATATCAAACTTATGGACTAAAATACATGACTGCAGAAAATTTGAATGCTATGCAGGGCTCCGCCTGAATGTAGCCTACCGTAGGACTGTGGCCTTTGAGTTTCCTTTTTTGTTTCTGATTTCAGGGGTTCTTGTCAACTTGAAATTGAGATGTTATGTAAGAGCTTTAAGTGGGATTGCATGTTGAAGACCAACCTTGTCTTAAACTTTTGTAAACTGGAAATCTTCAAAAATGTATTCCATATTCTTAAATAAAGTTGACATTTTAATACTGTTCACAAAAGAGGATGTTCTCCATCATGTGAAGTCTCTATTGTTGTTATAGCAGCTTCCTACATTAGGCTTCTTACAGCCTCTTTTGCGTTCAATATTAAGCTTTGTGAATTTGTGTGGATCTTTAACTGTTTTTTGGTTGGTGGTGGCTGTTTTTTTAAGGTACTAATGGAAAGCTATATACAGGTTAAAAACAAACAAAACAAAACAAAAAAAAGGTGTATATGCCTTTACCTCCGCAAATGAAACTGCCTGTTTCTGAATTTTTGTTTTTCGTCCTCCCATTTGGCTCATGCAGTCTGAAAGAAGGCGTCTGAAGCAATCCTGTTGGTTTGTCATTTGCGTGATAGCAAAGCTCCGGAGACTTGGGCGGCGACTGGAACAGTGCTGCGTGCTGCAGATGGATTTACTAACAGAGCTAAAGGGCCTTTGGTTCCTCCCTCCCTCCTGCCTACAGTTTTCCCCCCACAGACCCTTCCGTGCCTGTTTATCTCCAGCTCCTGATGCGTGCCAGGCACATGCAGCACGAGCGCTTTGTGGCGTGTGCGGGAGGCTGAAGGGCCACGGCCAGGCTCTTGCCCGGCACGTGCTTGACACGGGCAGAGCTGCTGAGCTCCTCGTGTAGCCTAGACTTCCTTCCATCAAATTTCTATGTGGGCCATGACCACTGTCGATATGTCATTAGAGCTTGTCCTCTCGCTCAAAGGGCTAGTATTAAGAAATTACTGTTATTAAGTTATTATTAAGACTAAGAAATATAGGTCCAAATATTATATCTAAATATTTCCATCTAGAAAAGGGATTGACATGCTTCACTTCTGTGGCTCCTCTCTACTTGCCACCTTACCTCATTGCAAAACTTGTCAGCTTTATCATTAATTAAGTCATGTGCCATCACCCAAATACTCAAAGGATACGCTTTATCTCACAGTGGCATCCTGCCCCCAAATAAATAGCTGTGGATTCAGATTTCACCCCACCATCAAAGGGAAAAGGAGCTTTGGACACAGCCACAAAGCTTTTGCTGCAGGAGGGAGAGCACTGGAGTCCCAAAACTGGCACATTCAGCCATGTCCCAGCACGGGCTAAGCTTGAGTAATGTTGATTCAGAAGACAACTGCTTATGAAAACAAATAGTGCACTCTCCAGCTAAGCTTCCTAGTTAATCACTTATTTTCTCTGCTTCCAATTTATTTAAAGATCTTAATTTTTATGCCTTAAAAATTAAATGTGCATTTTGTTCTAGCAGTGATTTCTAAGCATGACATATTTCCTTGCTGATTGGGTAAGCAGCCTCCTGATTGTTCAGCTTCAGTTATCTATCAGTCAGGGAGCTAAGAGGCTTTTTGGGGAGCTGTAGTCCAAAATGATGGGCTGTTATTAATTGAAGTAAAGACGTCTTCATGTGGAAATTCATAGCTTTTCAAGTGTGATTTTCAAAGGAAACTTTGGAGCATGCATATTGCATAAAGCACTTTGGGAATGTACTGGATTGATCCTTCTGGGAAGTTAACTTTTCTGTTCATCCACAAAACAGTGCGAATAACACTGGAATTTGATTCTCTACTTCCCAAATCCCACCAAATCCATTCCTTACAGCTTTATGGAGGACAGTGCTGCAGATGCATAGGTTGTGCAGCTTGTGGTCCATCCAGTCCTTAGTATTTCTGTGAGACTTGATGCAGTGGTTCAGTGGTAAAGGCATTTTGGTGCTGGATTCTGTGCAGGAGACTCTTTCTCACTGAGAACTGATTTGAAGCTATCAAATCCTATATTCTGCCCAACAGCTGCCCAAAGGATTTGTTAGTAAAGCACCGAGGCTTAATCCATATCACTCACGTTTATCTTAAAGGTTCATAGCCTGTGACTTGATACCACAGCCTGAAACTCTGCAGTTTAAGGCATGGCTACTTCTCGGCACCAAGGAACAAGCACCTTCATTGGTGTAAAAACAATAGGGTTGATAGTCCAGGCTGACCCAATACAGCTCACTTCTAGAACAGCCAACTGCCAGTGTCGGTCTGACCGAAGGAATGAAGAGTCTCTGCCACTTATTTGTGATACCTGGTGTTTCCTTCACAAATACCAGTAATGTTATGACACGGTGAGGAAGTGTGATGTTTTATTTGACAGTAGATTTTTCTTCTCATTTGTTTCTGACAGTTATCTTAGAGAATGCTGCTTTCCCAGCAGTGCCTCCAAAGTAGCACTTGCTTGTATGGATGTAGAAGGAGGAAATTAAAATTTTCTTTGCTATAGATACAGCCCATTAGGAGGTGGGGCTTTGTTGGTTATGTTGATCTAGTTGTTGCTATGTATGGCTGTATTTGAAGAGGAAAGTTAATTGTTTTTTTTTCCCCAATTACAACTTCATCTCCTGTGACCACCGGCTGTGCAGCGGGAGGCCTGGTGGGAAGTGTGCGGCACGATGCGTTCCTGAGGAAAGCACATTCCTCACGCTGCTGCCGCTCTGGCCTGCGGGCTCCGTGGGCAAAGGGCACCCAGGGCTGCAGGTGGCCGCTGGGACGGTGCTGGTTCAGGTCACGGTGGCCTAGCCCTTAGCCCTGAGACGGTCCCTTGGCCACAGAGGTGGCTGCCTAATAGAGAGGCTACATATCTTCTCTATAGAAGTACTCCCTTCTGTTTTTCATGAGTCTACCCTTTCTAAACTGGGGTTTGTTTCTTTATTGCACTTGCTGAGCCCAAAGAGGAAATACTTAAATGCTGCATAATCCCTGTGCTTGTTAACTACAGAGGCAGTGCAAACATTTGACTGTTTTAACTATTTCTGTTTACCTAAATAAAACACAAAGTCAAAGGGCACAATTCTGCATGTGCACGTCTATGTATTTGCTGTATTTGATGCACTTGGCATCCTTTCCTGAGCAGGGATATTAGCAGAACCCATGAATTCTCCAAAGTGGATTTGGAAAATGCTCTGCTGCAGAAATAATGACTGTCTTTCTTAATGTACTGTTAGATATGCTAGTTAAAATACAGATTGCATGAGATAAAAATCATATCTGAGTCTTCTACAGGTGGAGAACAAAAAAAAGGAAGAAGATAGGGTTTTTTTCCTTTTTTTTTTCTTTTTTCCTTTTTTTTCTTTTTGTAAAGCAAGAACCCCCGGGAGCTGCAGCTGCTGTTTCTTAGCAAAGCCTGTGCCCAGGAGCCTGCTGCCAGTGGTGATTGCGGAACCTCGAGGGGCCAGGGGCTGCTGCCCAGCATTGGAGCTGAAGCTGCTCTGGGTTTCTGTGGCAGAGCTGCACCACCTGTCCCTGGTGCCCAGGGCAACAGTTCTGCACTCATTGCCACTTTCAGAAAATGAGGTAGGGATCCCCTGGCTGCCTATCTGCTCCTACTGCTCTCTGCCTACTGCCATCTGTACCTACAAGCAACTAGCTGTACCGGCTACTCTCCTCTTACCAAAAAAAAATAGGTATTACTTCTTTTATTGCTTGTAGAGGTGAGGAAGACTTGCCCTGTTTTGTAAGCGGGGTCAATGGTAATATGGAGAGACATCGAGATAAGTTCTAGGACTAACAGAACCTTCATCTTCGGAGTTCCAGCCTCCAATGCAGCCATTTATGGTTTTTCGAAATCTATTCAAGTTTACGAAAGTAAATTTGAAATGGAAAAAAAAATATTGCTTGCAGATTTAAGAAAAAAAGACAAAAACTCCTGAGCTGCATAAAACTATCTCTAGTTATCTTCCTTTTTAAAAAAAATATGTCAAAATAAAGGCACTGATAGAATAGTACACACAAAGATTTAAATTCTGTGCTCTCTTTTCTCTAACCCTTGGATAGTTGTCTGCCTTGTTTATACTTGCGGGCTGTAAATCCGCAGGTGTATCCTGCCGTGGTAAAGCTGTGGAGGCTTCTGTTCTGCAGGAAGCTTCCTGGCTGGGACTCAGTGGAGTGTAGGCATCTCAGGAGGCTCCCAAAGGATCTGTAGACTGGCTGGTTCCCAGAAGGGTGCCAGGAGGTGCTGAAATTGGCTTGTCATAAATGATAGTTGTTTAAAGATGTAAACTCCATTTGGAGTGTGAGGGTAAAGATACAGGTGCGGGGCCTGTAGGAAAACTTTGTCAGAAAACTAAAGGCAAGATTTTATGTTTTATGCTCTGTGGAAAGGAGGAGGGGGAGAATAGGAGGGAGAAATGTCATTTTGCCTGTGAGCAGAGTAGGTAGCCCAAAGTGATATGTGGAACTGCAGATAAGAGAGAGCAACCTGGCTGCCTTTTATGTGAACATTTGAAAAATGAGCTTGAGATTGGGCTTTGAAGGATGGCTTGGAAGTACTATTTTGGGTGGGGGCAGGGGAAGGGAGGGTTCCACTTTCATTTCTTGATATTGATATCAAGAATTAGATGACTAAGTTGAGGGGAGAACAGTTTGGAGTGATTTGGGGATGGTTTTTCCCTTTCCTTTGAAAACCTGGGTGAAGTTAATTATGGCATGGCAGCAATGTCTGCTCTGAAGCAGGCTCTTTCATCTCACCTCCTGCTTTTAAAATAGCTCTGCTCTTATCTCTGCTTTGAGGGAGAGGGGGTGGGGGAAACACCCTGCTGCTCACATGGCCTGGCACTCTCCACATGAATGAAATGCCTTGCAAGATCTGAGGCCATTAAAGATTGCAAGCAAAAGAATTAATCAGACTTTAGGAGGTAATTTCCCATGTTGAAGATGACTGGAGGAAAAAAAATGTGGTCTGCAAAAGACAAAGGAAGAAAAAAAAAATTAAATGAGTTCAATTATTCTAATACTGTCCAAAACAGGTTCTGTTTAAAGGAAAATGGAGGCAGATGAGAACCTGGAGATATGATTGGTGTCTCCCTTAATCTCCACTGATGCTCTTGTCATACAAATACTGATACTGACCCTTCTCTTTGTTAATCATGCCTAGGTTACAATTATTAATCATTATTAAGAGCCTGTCACTGTGTCGATAGCATTTTGTGTGTGTGTTAATCAAAGTAAGCAGAAGGGAGCTCTATTTGCAATACAGGCCAGGTGTAATAGGGAAGCACGTGCAGTACACGGCCGTAGGGACTTCAGGCCTGTACATAGGGCTGCACGGGGAAGGTGGGCTGCCACACTGCCAGCTGTCCTCAGGCACTGCCCCAGCGGCCAAGGCAAGGCTGGGAAGGAGGGAAGAAGGGAGCTGGGAAGCTTTTCCCCTCCGTGCCTGCTGATTACAGCGCAGGAGAAATGATCCTTGCCTTTGGTTTTCTTGGGAGTGTGCTTGCCATGCGTGGAGCCAGATCCCAGCGAGCCTGAAAGCCCAAACCAGTAGTGCTGTGCCAGGGTGGGTATCCATTGGGCTGTTGGCTAGTGAAGCCTATAGCCCTGGACAGAGCTACACCAGTGCACAGGTTAATGGCTCACTAGTGTGCTGGGGAGATGCGTCAGCATCTTCCCGGGTTGCCCATTTTCTCTAGGTGATGTAAAATTCGACTGCATAGGCACACTTTAGGGTTTCACATTTTTTGAAGAAATAGATGCTTCTTTTTCAGTGGAAGCAGGATCAGTTAAGATTCTGCTTCCATTACCTCCCTCAGAAAAGGGATGAAGCAAAGGGGGAAGGTAGCTAATATTTAAATAAAAATATACTGTAAAGCATCTAGCAAAAGCCCTGACACTTTGCTCTTAAACAGGGTACATTGTTCTGAACTGTGTTCCTTGGGCAGTGGCTGATTCCCACCATCAGCCAAGTAGAGGCTGAACAGTCTCTAAGAGGCCCTCAGGAGCTTTCCCTCTCCACTTCTAGCTGCTAGAGACTTATCATGGCATTTGTCTGCTCTCATCTGCGCTTAGACTGAGAGTTTATTAGAATGTCCTGAAGAATTTCTTGTTTTGTTTGGGGCCGTGTTTAGAACTTTTCTGTCAATTGTGTGTTACATTGCCCTTTGGTGAGGATGTAGGGTTTCTGTACATGCTCTCTATTTGAGGACTCTGTTATGTCCCTGCGGTCTTTCTTCGTCTTTTCACATGACTGTATTATAGCGCTCTGAGCTGGAAGGTGATTCAAGCGGCTGAAGGCCCTAAATGAACTTTTCTGGGATATTCCTGCAGTCCAGTCCAACATCTGCAAACAGTTCTGTTGTGGGATGAGGCCACGTTATATGGGTTCATATGGGTTTTGTAGCCCAGCTTGCCGGCTGTTGAAGTGGTTCCATCACCACTGTGATTTGAGCAGCTCCTCAGGTCTCTGCTCACTCTCTTCAGGCCATCAGCAGGAAGAGACAAGTTAGTTTTGCTCTTCTCAGGGAGAAGGTTGGAGCAACCCCTTCTCCAGAAATGCATTAACAGTGGCCTGGCAAGAACAGACCTCCCCCGAGGTTTGTGGGGCCACTTACCCCATGTTGTGCAGTGATTTTTACAGCCAGTGGTCCACGCAGAGAGATAGTAGTGTGCATCTCTGTAATCAGAACTCCAGATTCGGGCAGATAACAGAGAATAAGTTACAGTGTTTTTCTGTTTTTCACATGTCTTGTTTTGCTCCAGGAGCAAAACTTGTAGCTTCAGCTATAGTCTGGTGAGTCTAGAAGGTACAGTCTAAGCAAGAGCCTTTCAAACTGAGGATCTAAAGCAATAAACCACCTGTGATGGTAACTGCTGAGCTAATGGCCCAGTGATGAAGCAAATCTCTGTTTCTAATCAGTCTGATCTGGGTTTTCCCCCCTGCAACAACACTAGCTTCCTCTCTCACAGTAATCAAACACAATATAATCAAATGCAATGCAATGTCTCCTTTCTACTTTTCTTCTCAGCTTGGATTTATTTTCCATCCTGTACTACAGAATAAGGGAGCACAGGGACATAAAGCTGAATTCATTGCTCTCCCTCTGGTTCAATGAGAAATGACTCAAATCTTTTCCTAGATCACTGATTTGCTATCATGTCCCAACAATCTGGCACTCCTTGGCAGAGACATGAAAAATGATCTTTCACCTTCTCTGTGGCACTGGCACTGTGGGTGAAAAATGCTCCCCTTTTTTGCTTGCTTATTTTATGGCTCTGTGCATTTTCCAGACAAGCTGTGTGATGGCCTTATCGTTAATCAAATGTATTGCTGGCCTGTGCAATGGCCTATGGTAGCCTAGAGCAAGCTGTTAGATTTGACCCTGCTGAAGGCAGGGCAGAAGGGGCTAGCGATTCTGGAGAGATGGGGAATGTGTCTAATAACATCATGTTTCTTTGCTGAGAGCTGTGACCTGAGATAAATGAGCGAATCCATCCAGGATTAGCCTGATTATTTAACAGCCTTTCTTTGAAGTGCATGAAACACTCCTCTTTGGTGTGCAAGTGAGCTAGTGATTCTCAGTTAAAGGTAAAAGAGAAAGGGAAGGAATCAAGAAACTGGCACTGGGCTGCTTTAAAGCACGTTTCTCAAAAATGCCGAAGAATGACACTTCTATTGCTTTCCAATTAGCTGTGTTTAGTTCCAAGGCTTTTAAGTTTTGAATGTTGAATACCCTCTTAAATATTCCTCCCCCGCCCCAGTGAGAGTGCTAATGAAGCAAACAGATGGTGATTTGGAGGAGTAGAAAGAAACCATGAAGATGTACTTCTAAATGGCCAGGCAGAGTAAATTACATTGGAGACTGGGGAAAAAGAAAGTGATGGAAAACTGAGAATGAAACACCCATTTCTGTTGTTTATCAAATTGTCCAGAATGTGAGCGGAAAGATGTGTGATTGTCTTCTGTAACTGATTTCCAAAAAAAAGCAAGAGAGTGAATTTTGCTTTCCTGAACAATGTTGGAGGTGACAGGGAATTCTAGTCCTGATCACGTGCGGGCTGGTCAGCCTCTGTGCATCTCATTGCTGTCTCAGGGCCATTGCGTGTCAGCAGTGGCATTTGCTTGGTTTCTATTTCAAGCAGTGCCTCAGAGAAAAACATAACTTTTTTTGTTTACCTCTTTCCCATACTAATGCAATTTGAAATGTTGTACTGGGAGGCTTTGAGCAAAAGTTGAAACGGTGACCTTTTGAATATTAGACTGTATAGTAACAAGCTGAGTATTGTTTCAAGCTCCAGAAAGGGGTTGGGAGAGGATGGCCCTTGGTCAGGCTGCCTCTGTTGCTTACCTCTTCCTGCTCCCTCCTCACAATCTATGGGTGCCTTGTGCTCTGTGCTAGCAGCTTGACTGATGTTGCTAGTTTGCCTTTCAGTAGTAACTTCTCTCTAGAGATCACACTGTGAACTAAGATTTGTAAGTTGGGGTGAGGAGAAGGATGAAACAAAGGGAAATTATTTGCTTATTCCAAGTCTGAAGTAGCACTATATTGGGAAACAAGGCCTGCAGACTTGCATATGTAATGAATATGTAGGACTTAAGGAAAAAATATATTCTAATTGAAGATGCTAAATGAAGTTACTGTTGCTCTTCAATTCAATGAGGAGGTCCCAGGGGTTCTGTTGCAGGAGCAAAGGAAATGTCTTCCCCAAACATCCGCCATCCTCCCTGTTCATCGCAGCTCACACTGCTGGCACAGGCCATGGCGCTGGAAGTGGTTAGGCAACAACTGAATGCTTTGGAAAGTAGCAAGTGACTTGGCCTGGAGTGAGATTCTGCAAAGTGGGAAGAGCAAAAATGATGCCTGTATTTCAGGCCTGGCAATGAAAGCAGAGAGAAAAGGCATGTTTTGTAAAAGAACACTTAGCTGTGGAGTGACTTCCTCCTCCAGAACTTGAAGATGTGGGTATAGCAAGTGCATCAATATCCAGATATCTCCAGAGCTTTTGTTTTGTATGTGTCCTTGTAGAAAAACTGGATCATGGTCTTGTATTGGCTGAAGCTGCAATAGCAACTTA
>JAUBOD010000589.1:3841042-3867006 GCA_032353885.1 Nothura maculosa
TTTTAGGCTTTTGCACTGCTTTGGTATCGTTACTCAACAAGGCTCAACAAGACTGTAAGTATCAATCTTGTGTGGAAAACCTTTTGAAATATTTGGGGTGCTTCAATGTGCCACAAATGTGTCATTTACATCTTTCTTTTTATTTACTGAGGAGTGGAATGAGGCAGAGATTTTGAGCAGCCTGCCAGGGGTGACGTGCCACAGGGTGAGGAATGGTGTTGAAATGCAGCAGGAGCTTAGTGACCCTTTTGGTTCCATCCCCACTGCTGGCTGCAGCCCAAACACGCTCCCAATCTGAGGCATGTCCTCCATGCTCAGCATGAAGATGGCACCTGGGTGGGTAGCTGTGGACAGGCTGCCTCACGGAGCATGAAGGCTCACCTGTGGCCAGCTGTTGTTCAGCTCATAAACCACATGAATGTCCCATGAGCTGGGGTTGCAAATGGGCTTAGCACCTGCTTACCTGGCAGTGCCATTGAAACCAGTGTCAATAGTGGCATATTTGAAGTATGAAGAAACCAGCCTGCCTCTCCATCTCTCATTTAGTTACTATTTTTCCCCCTACTGACAGTGGAAATACCTTCATTGGATGCAGAATTTAATACTAAGCAGTCTTTATTTTCCACTAGTGGGAACTGAAGGCTAAGGATTTATCATGGCATTTCTGTAATTATTTGGACCATTACCTTAGCAAACTGTATGTGCCTTTTGTTTTGTAAAAGATATTTAAATATATCCTCTTTCAGAGAGAGAAAGAATCTCCTTATTGTCCTGTATAATTCCAAGCACAGCTGGTACCAGGGCTTCTGTGTAATCTATAGGCTTCCCTCATCAGCTTTTCAGCAAAAACACCCCCATCTTCATTTTCATCTGCATTGTCCTCTTGTTAGTAGAACAATACCTGGTAAGAAATGGAAATGTGCAAATGTATTGGACTCCAGAAGATTCACCGGAAAAAAAGGGCTTCCGTCTGTAGAAGAGCTGAATTCACTTTCACATGCTAGGAAACTTCCAAGGGCAGAGGAATCCAAAGGGAGGGGATTTTATTTTCTATCATTTTTCATGAGCAACAGGAAATGAGGCTCTGGGGGGAACTATTCCAGGGTATGAGTTTACCAGCTGTGGCCTCTTGAAATTAATTAGTGTGATTGATCAGTTCAGAGAGCTGCAGTATATTGGTGCCACTCTCTGTAGCATTGTGGTACCAATAAGTTTCACCCAGTGGAGGCAGGATGCTGAGGGGCTGCCATCTGGAGTCATCTCAGGGCAGGGGTTTCCTGGGAGAATGGATGTGCTGCAGAGTTTGCATGGTGGGGCGGGCTGCACAGTGAGTCTTGAGAGTGCCAGTGGCTTATGCAGGTAATGCCAGTTGCTTATGCAGGTATTCCTACTGCTCACCTCGGCAGTCTGATGAGGAAAGGAAAGCCAGCTGTGCAGCATCAGATTATAGAGGTGTGACATTGTCTGTTCTATCTCGAGATGAATTGCCTGGAATATTTGGCAATGGCCTCAATGCCACAAGCAGCTTGTTCCACAGAAATGTGACAGTATCTGTAAACTATGCATTGGAATAGACCAGAAGGTGAGGAGAAGAAATGTAGCATCCTATCTTTTTTCATAAAAAGCTTGAGATTTACAGAGTTAATGAGCTGAACAATAGCATTCCAAAGGAAAAACTGGAGTAATGGTTAGAGCCAGGATTTAAGAGACAGGAAATCTGTCTCTTTAGATCTGTGAGATCTATGTCCTGACTGCTGCTGCATTTGACCAAACCAAGGTAAGTCACTTTTGTCACCTGCATGACAGGAAGACAGCGTTACTTCCTGTGTAATGTAAAATTTTGTTTTGGCATTTATTAACATCAGTCATCAGCTTAGAGATTGTGTAAATATAAATAGAATGAAAACATGAAAAAGAGTAACTGTGTTACTATCTCTGGGACAGTAAACTTAATGTAAACAGTAAACAGGATGTTGCTTAATATTGTAATTTCTTGCTTTAGGGATCTTTTATAATCTAAACTGTTTTATTGCTAAACCAGTAAGACTATCATTTCCTAAGGAGATAAGCAGAATTCTCCTGACCAGTAAAGCTTCTGAAATGCCATATCCTCCTGGGGAAGAGGATCATTGCCTTTTAAGAGGATTATTATATAGAAGAAACCACATTACTTTCCTCTGGATAAAGACTTGCCTTGCATTAAAAAGAGCAACAACCACCAGATTGATGTATGCTTAGCCTAAGGAGTTAATTGTACAGAATAACTTTGGGAGAGAAATAGGAGAGATGCAAAGGGGGGATAGATAACAATCACTAATGTGAAGGTATATTTGGCCAGAGAGAGCATTTACTTATGAGTCACATATTCAAAATAAAGATATTGCCTACCAGTAAACACAGCTGGCATCATACTGAATTCATACTCCAATCCACCTCCTATTGTTGCCATTTCCTTGCTGTAGGAACCTTCTCATTATGAGGAAATAATAATGTTTGATTTAGTATCAAAATCCAAATGCTCAGGGGTGGTCAAAAGACAACAAAAGTGCTTGGTAAAAATGTTTTTGTTCTTCTCTTTACCTTTTGTTTTTCCTTCTTTGGCACAGTCTGTAGCTGGTATCAAGGCCCAGACCTCCAAAATCAGATTTCCTGGTGCAGTAGAAGATGGAGTATGAGACAACATCATGTGAGGAAAGTAGGTGCTGGGATCGATGTGCTTATCAGGACCTTCTGAGAAACATCACTTAGCTGCTGTGCCACAGGTATTTCTATCTCAGCTTGAAAAAAATCACCCAAAAGAATGGGATGGACTGGTCTCCAAGCCAGGACTCCTAGGACTTCTGCAGCCCCTTCTGCTGGTGATTTCATATTTACCCCTCCTAGTGGGACCCAGGATGAGAGCCTCTGCTTGCAAAAGATCAGGAGGGGAAGGACCTGTGTAATCTTTTCCTTGTTTCCTGATTGATGGAGAAAGCCTGAAATTGAGAGCCTGATTTTTTTTCCTCTCCTTAGTATATAAAGAAAAAGAACAGGGAGTTAAGGGGACAACTGTGGGTATATGAAACATTTCTCTTGTACAACTGTAATGAAAGAGAAAAATCATGGAACAACAAGCCAAAAATCAAGAGTCAGAAAGCTGAACAGCAGCATTTCAGTAAATGAGTTTGACATCCCATCACATTTTTTATACAGTTATATAACTCCAGTGACAGATAACTAGTTTACAAAAATGTCATCTTCATTATAGTCCAGCAAGTGAAGTGGGAGCCTACAGTAAATATATTTGAGAAGCAATATATTCTGAGGAAAAAGTTTTGCTGTTCATAATGTATCCAAGGTAAAAAAAAAAAAAAAAGGCTAAAAAGGCAGGCAAATAACTTATTAAATTCCATTCCAGACAGTTTTTATTTGTCTTAGGAAGTAAAAAGGGAAAGGAATAAATTTAGCTTCCTTGCAATTCTAGGCTGGAAAACCTCAACATTTTGCACTGTAGGGTAAGAAGCCCCCAGTTCAGGCTCACTGGGGCTGCCTGTGTGGAGCAGCTGGAGCTAGAGATCCGGGCGTAGGAAAGACTCGGTGCCCTTGGCGCATTCCCGCAGCAGCCAGGGCAGGACAATGGCCACTGCCCTATGGCTCCCTGCTCCCCGCTGGGCTGGCTGCGGAACCGCACCCTGCTGCCGCTGGGACATCCCTGCTGTGGCTGTGGCCAGGGGGAAGCTGCCCTCCTGCTGCCTTCCCACCAGAGGTGCTTCTTCTTGGGAAGCACAGCAGGAGAAAGCACAAGAGATTTTGTTGCCTGAGTTATTTCTGCTTTTTTTTTTCTTTTTTGGCCTGGTTATTTGTTTGCTTTGATGGTGTTTCTTTGGCAACAAGCAAGCACAAATAATAGGGAAGAAATCTCCACTGAGCGTGCTTGTGAACTTGGGTTTACCAGTACGGGCTGCTTACTTGTAGTCATATTCTCCAAATGGGACTTTCCTGAAATGTCTCCAGCTTCCTAAGGTCACTTTTATATTAGCTTACATATCATGGATATGTCAGTCTTTCCATGGCAGGGTTACAGCGGGAGGTCTTGTTACTAAGAAACTTGCTTAGAAATACTATCAGAAGGGCATTTTTTTCTCCTACATGCTTGCTTTAGACAGTGCACTAAATAGTGCAAGAGAACATTTCTGGGGCTTCTGCTGTTAAACTGATTGTGCTGTTCTTGGCTTGGTTTCCACTCACACCAACTCTCACTCTTGCAAGCAGCTCAAGGTGATGGGTCAGGAGTTAGCATGGGCTGGAAGGCCACCCCAACGAGTGGCCATGCATGTGCCAGCCCTCTCTAGGAGATTGAGACACCTGAGCAGCTGATGCCATTCCCTAACAGTTGGTCTCAGCACCACAAAACAGTGTAGGACATACTTGATTTGCTATCACAAATATAATTTTTATGTTCTTGTCCTCATAACTTTTGCACCAGTTGAAATGAGTTTTTCAGAAGAGATGGTCTCTCAGTTTAGTCTATCTCTCAGGCATCTATTAGCAGAGACTACAACAGTCTCCCTTGTTTTTTTTGAGCCGAAGGACAGGGAGGAACTGCAGACCATGAGCAAGGATAACATGTTAAAACCCGGGCTTAGAATCCCCAGAGGCAGAACCCTTGCTCTTTTGGGGACGTTGGCAGAGCCCTCTGCTGGAGATGCAGAGAGCTGGGGGCAGAGGCCTTTGTCCTGCCCTGGGTTACTGGTCTGCAGGCTGGCACTGCCACCCAGCAGGCAGGCAGCCTCTCACCTGGCCCGAGGCACTACCGCCAGACCTAAGGTTTTTTTTTTCGTGTTTGTGTTCCTAGGCAACACTGCCCTGCTGACAAAACGTTGTAGACCATTTTAAAACTTGAACATCTGTTAAAGGAGCCCCTTTCAATTTTAAATATGATTTGAAACTCATCTACCTAGAGTAAAAGACAATAGCAAGTATTTGGCACCTACCTCAAAAAGCATCTCTAGAACCAAGCACATCCTGTCTGACCTCAAGGTGATGACCACCTTAGTATAAACTAAGCAGAAAAGGAGGAGAATTCACTGTCCATTCAAAGCATGGGGGGTAAACACTTGCAAAATGGAAGGAACAAAATCTAACAGCAAAAAGACACTGACTGCTTAATCTGCCAGCTGGTTTGAATGATCCTTTTTTTAGATGCTGAAAGGCTATGACTTGAACAGGAAATGTAGATTCCAAAGGACTTATTAGTCATAGAAATAATGATGAACTTAGAGAAGCTGTAAGAGCCTACTCAACAAGGAGGATTTGAACTATGAAACTTTGCCAGCAAACACTGTTGAGTAAAACAAGCAGACACCATGCCCTCTGACCAGCTGACAAAACACTTCATGTAGATCCAGCTTCGCTGAAAGAATAATATTTTGTTGCTTAAGATATTCAGAGACTTGAGTGATTAATGAATGCAGAAAAAAAATGTATATTGTGAGAAAGCCTGTGTGTTAATATAGCTACTTTAACACATTCTAAGAAATATAGAGAAACTCCAAGACACTAGAGAACTGTTCCTAAGTGGCAGATGCTGTAAGTGCTCTGATAGCTGCTCCAGCCCTTTGGAACTTCCTGAATGCAGCAACTCAACATGCAGCAGTTACAGGTAGATCCCAGCGGGCTCTAAATAGGCTCAGTGGGCAAGCCCTGCTCAAAGCTTGGCAGGGCAGGAGTCAGGAAGGTTGACTCACGCATCCTGTGGACAAACGGTTTAAAGAGGAGGTCGTGGAGTAAATCTTGTGCATATTTTCTAGCTATGAAAACTACATTGAAGAAAAAATGCCCTGTCTTGCTGTAGTACTTTTGAGGTACTAGTCATTATTTTTAAAGTTGACAGCAAGTAATACAAGAAAAATATCTCAGATATAAAAAATATGTTGATTGTCATTATTTATATTAGGATACAGCCAATGTTCTCATAGTTCATAGTAAGATGTTTGCATAGTTCATAGTAAAATGGACAATAATAATAATCTATATCCACTAAAGGATAAAGGATATATCATTTGTGTATTTTGAGACTTGTGTATAAAGGACAATCACTTGAAACTACTAACTTTGTGTTTTTTGTTGCCCCTTACTAGGTAAGGTGAGGAGAATGTGTGTGAAACTTGTAAGATGCGGTTGCATATCCAGTGCTAGGGATCCTTGGGCCAGAAGTGTTTCTGCTGAGCACCAGAAAAAGCCACTAATGGAACAGTGGATCTTCAATTGTGTTTTAACCACTGGAGGACAGAAATAGAAAATGTCTGGCAATTCTGAAAAAAAGAAAGGTAAGAAACTTCCTCTTTTTATTTTTTTTTTCCTTTTATAAAATATCTGACAAAAATTAAAGTAGCTGTATTAAGTATAAACATACAATAACAATACTGTTGTACAAAAACAAAGTTAAGCAAGGCTTCTTTAGGAAATACTTTGCTATTATTATACCTAGTAAGTAGAAATTTCTGCTGTTTATGACACAGCCCAGTAGCAGTTCTTCACTTTTAAGTAGCTACTCATGTGTCTGTTGTAAGGGATGGAACAGAACTAACCTGGAGATATTTAACATATCTTTTATCCTGTTGATACTGCTAAAATGGAGAGTGATAAAATAGACCAGTTTCAAATTGGAAAGCATTATTTTGCAGCTGTAAACAAAATGGAAGGTCATAACCACAGAGCTGTGAAACAATATGTAAATTTAGATTGGTGTTATAATGCAGATTGAGAAAAAACTCATGTTTTAAAAGAGCTTGGAAAATAACCATGACATTCCTATGTATTTTTATTATACTGTGATTAAAAACACCATAAAATTAAAGACCAGCCATAAATCCAGCCTCTACTCTATGGGAACTGTAATAGTTCAGTTCTGGCAATTTCAAAATGAGCTGTCTTTATTTGAAAGAGGTACTAGAATTATAAATCTCTAGTGCATGAATAATAATATAATTTTAAATTAATTAAATATATATATAATTTTATGTACTGTGCATCAAAATAGCAGAAGAAACAAGGGTTTTGCTCATACTTTTCTTCCTCTACTTCCAAACCTTCATGTCGTAACTAGAGAAGCTGATACAATGTAAACAGTACCTCAATGCCCATAAGAAAAAGAAAATTGGATTGTTTATCCAATTAAAGTTTTGGGACTGGACTCCTGAATTAATTCACTACATAGGGAACTAACATGTCAATTGAACTAGACACGGACTATGTGGTGACCAAGAGACAGACTCTGTGCCCCGGATGTTCAGCAAAAGAGCCCTGCGGAATTTGGAGGTGCAGGACTGCAGAAGTGCCACCCATCGGCCCCTCAGTAGCTGTGAGCCCCACAGCAGAGTGGGGAGGAGCAGTGCCTGCTCGTGACAGCTTTGCCAGCAGCCAAGTCAGGCAGGAAGTATTGCCCTGTGGTGGCTGGGCAGCAGGCAGACCTGCCCTTCTGCTAACCCTGCCGCAGAAACAGCTGTATCCTGTAGAGGGAGAGACGTGTGGAGTGACCGTTTCTTAGGACATTGCAGCAAGATTTGCCACAGCTTGTATGTCAAGGCCCTCAGGTTTTTCCTAAGAGGGAAAACTTGCATCTACTTTTGTGCAGCATTTTGAGATTTACAGATAGGAAGCTTTTGGCAAGCGTCAAATATGTTTACCTTTCAGCAAGCAAGCCTATTGAAAACCTATTCAAATAGGACTGCCTGACAGCAACCTTTGAATGTGCATTGATTTTAGAATCTTTGCAGAATGAAAACAAGGCTCTCGTATTTAGCATTTTGACACATAATTCCTTTTACTGTAATTCAGACACATTGATTGGTCTCTGTGACTCAGGAAAGCTCCTGTATTGATTACTGGACCTGACAGATAATCCTGGCCTTAAGGACTTCTGTATTAGACTCCTTTCCTCCTAAAATCTCCCATATTTATTTCCTGTTGGTGAAGCACATTGATTTGGTGAGAGGAGAGTAGGAAGGTACATTGTTGGCAGTATTAATGATGCTGACCTTGTTCTTCATGGCTTCACATCCTTATTCATTGTCAGAGTTTGTCATTTGTTGCAGTGGGACATTTTCTGTTTGCACTGATGAGACATTTGGCCGCATCTTGTAATCACTAAATAACTGATTTTTACTGATCTTATGATGGGCAAAAACATGTGGCTTAGCGTTCTGGTCTGTGCTCTTCAGTGCCAGGTCTCAGTGGCATTTTAAATTGCAGTGTTTCTTCTTTCCTGGCCTCTCACTTGAAGCAGCCAGTGCATTTCCAGTTTCAGTTGCTGACATTTGATACTCTTAGGATGGGGCTGCTAGTTAGAGGATGAGACCACTGATGAGAGATGTGACCCCTAATGCTCTGTGCTAAGAGCTACTGTCTGTGCCGCCTAAGTCTGCGGACACTTCTCTGTATTAAAACTGGGAAGTGGGCAGCCTGACACAGTTGTGAAGAAGTTATTGCACATTAGTGGTTCATTTAAGATAATTATCTTGTCCCCTGCAAGGTGGTGCCCATGCATTTTGCCAGGGCAGACTATGCCAAGAAATGAGATGTCTGCATTCATTTGTGCCTGGTCTTGCTGCCGAGGCTGCCAGCAGAGCTCTACTGTAATGACACATGCAAAGTTGCAGTTGGGACCTAGGACTACAAGAAGAATCCTATTAGCTCATTTCTTGCAAGACAGGTGACAGATCAGTCACCATTTGTTTAAATTACAGCTCAGTAAAAGGATTCATATCCCATTACCAGGGCTTGAGTCATTCAGACCCAATGTTGACATTGATGGGTTTTATTGGTTTGAAATTACAATAAAGGGCTTAATTCTGCCCTACTAGTTAGGAATATCTTTTCATTCATACACTTCCTAGTTCAAAGGATTACAGGTCTAGGTAATAAGAATTAATAATAAAGAAAAATAGCTGCCTATAATGTCTTGATGAGGTGAGTAATTATAAAAGAAACTAATCCAAAAATCTTTTCATTTTTTTATTTTTTTCTCTAATTTTTTGGTTGATTTAGATCTCAAAAAATGAGACAGACCCTGCACACCCCAAAATTCCCCATAGTAATGTCACAAAACAGAGAGCAGAATTTTAAGTACTAAGAAGCTGGAATATAAATGATATCTGTCTTTCTTCTGCCAAAGCTTCCCTCTCATCACAACCACATGCTTAAATTACCAAAGCATCCTAAGGTGAATGTCAAGACAAATGCTTTAAAAATGTCCTTCCCTGTGTTATTAACATTACCACGGGCTATTAAAATTAAAGTGTTCTTTAAAATACAATTGATTTTTCATTATTTATCTGCTGTTATCATTGTTCACTTCCCTGGCTATCAGCGGGGACTCCCCAGAGGGGTGTTACATATCTCTATAAATATATTCTAGTTTCTCACCTCTGGCCTTTTTGAAAGAGCAAAAATGCAGCTGTGTTTTTGTCTATAGTTTCAGGACATCAGCCAACCTCTGAGAGAGGTACAGAAAGACTTCCTGTTGGCAGCTTGTTCTTTATATTCTTCTGCAGATTTTTATGTATTTCTCTAAAACATCTGATTTTAGTGAGCAGGATTTGTGAGATGATGAATGCTGTGGGTTGCTGAACTGCTGGAAATTCCTATCTGAGATTATCCTAGGGCAAGAGACCTGTTCCGGTTGGCCAGTCAGGTGCAGGGCAGCTTGGTTCACATACCTTAGCGTGAGGCAAACTGGCTTCCTCCAGCTGTCACCTCCACATATGTTCTGATGTGTATTCTAAGGGAAGAAATAGCTTTATTTCCTTGACAACTCTCACAGACGAGAGTATATTCAGTTTGCTGTGGTAACTGGTTAATTTTATGGTTACATTATATTGGCTTCATAGTGGCAGAAATTATCAAATTACTTTAAGACTCAGATTATGTTTATGTGAAATATTGTGCCACAAACAAATTGAATGCACGTAGCTGTCGGCCTCCTATCCGTAGAATAAGTGTGAAGTATGAAACTATGAAATAAGGATCATGCTTTTAAGGAAAGCTCTTCAATGGGATTACACAATAAGCACAGAGGGAGTCTCCATCCCCAAGCTGTGATCTATTACATAGTCAGTGAAACATATTTAATAGAAATTAATGCCACATTGCTTTCCTAAGAAGAAATACCTGTAATCACAGGGTGTGTATTCACTGTGTCTCACAATCCCCTACAGTCCCGAGGGATAAACTGCGAGGTGTGTTGAGGTTGAAAGCAGACAAAACTGTCTTCCATGCGTTCCCCATGATGCCTTAGGCAGCACCAGGTGGGAATAGCTGCTGGGGCCGAGCCCAGCAGGTCGGGCTCTGCAGGAGAAGGGGCAAAGCTGGGCCCGCGCGTGCAGTGCGGGGGTGCGGAGAGGCGGCCGTGGCGCTGCAAGCGCGTGCGCTGCGAGCCAGGCTGCCGGGCGCTGCGAGCCAGGCTGCCGGGCGCTGCGAGCCAGGCTGCCGTGCGCTGCAGACCAGGCTGCCGCGCGCTGCGAGCCAGGCTGCCCTGCGCTGCGAGCCAGGCTGCCGTGCGCCCGGAGGCCGCTGGAGCGGCGCCCTCATCCCGCACCGCCCGCCGCGAGCTTCGGCTCGCGCTGCAGGAGAGGCCGCTGCAGGCAGGGGCCCAGCGCTGCCTCCAGGGTAAAGGCGACGGCACCACCCAGCACAGCCAGGACCAGTGGCATCCATCGCTTGCCCCTGAAACCATAAAAATCCATGCTTCATTTATTAAGTACCTCCTTGTTTCCTATTAATTTGATATATTGAGGATTTTATTATGTGGTGAACATTTTATGGCTATGGATGTTTCCATAAACTGCTCAGGCAGAATGGAGGAAAAAAAATCTTACCAGAGCCCCCTCTGTTAATTGTGGCACCTCAGATCTGTGGTCTGGTATGTCGGGCTGACTGCTTGGCCAGGCCAAGAAGAGCACCTGAGCACTAGGGTGTTGTTGTGTTTCCCTCAGACTGGCGCATCCGGCAAACAAGCTGACTTCATTCCTTGCCCCCACAATGGCAGCATTGTCCCCTTCAATGCAGGCACAAATCAGCACCAACAATGGGAATTATGCCTCATGGTACTGGAGCCCGAGTTGAAGGGATACTGAGGAATGTCACAGCCTTAAAAGTAATGTGCCTGAGCCCAGACTTTTTTTTAAAAAAACTGTTGTTTAAATAAGGCTTCTAGCATTTCTCGACTTTTGTTAAAAACATCTGCTTTTGGAAAGGTTATAAACTCACCTAAGTCAAAGGATAAACCCAGTGGCTGCGAGCCTAACAGCAAGTTCTTTCCTTGGTTTGTAGCTACTAATGTTGCCCTGTTCCTGCAATACTTGCTGCTTTCCCCAGCTCGTGTATCTTCACTGTGAAAGATGGCATTGGCAGGGGAGCTGCTCTCTGAGGAACAGCGGCTCTGGGGAGACAGTTGAAAGATTGTTTGGCTGGCAGAGTGTGTGTCTGGCAACTCTGTAGCAATTTGTGTCTGCTTTAAGGAAGAGGATTTATGTGCGCAACAGGAGAGGTCGGCTGTTGGGGGCTGATATTACCTTTCCATGTATCCACATACAAACCTGTGATAACAAAAAGCAGTATAAATATAAAGTATAAGTGCAAATCAACCCTAAAGGACTCTCCAATTTAGCCTGTAACTCTTGATGTGAATGCTACATAGGAGTCTTGCTCCCCAAATCTTCAAGTGTGGTAACTTGCTAGTACAAGGTGGGGAAAGTTATTATGCAGCTTTGTCATACAGTGATACAAATACAATGGAACTGTAGCACTACTCCAAAAAGAACTCTTTCCCTCAGTAAAACCTGCTGAATCAACACAAAAATGAGTCTGTGGTTTTAAGTGAGCTTAGTGTCAGCAACTGTTCTGAATCAGTGTGTCTGGAAATGATGCAGAAGGAATTCCCATATCTTTGGATACAAACATTAGATAAGCAGTTAAGGATAATTGCTTTACACTTCAGGAGGTGTGCCTAAAAGTGAGAGCTCTCATATCGTGCAAGAAACAGCACAGCTAAGTCTGCTGTCGGTCAGTTATCCTTTTCTCTGGGTTGTGATTGTGAAGTCTTGTAAAATAACTGACGTGTGGGACAGAATATCAGAAATGCTGTTGCATGAATCCTGTCAGGATCAATTTTCATGTACCTGCATTAGTGCTTTTGTTCGGATCAGAAGTGTCATTTTGAAGCAAATCACCTGATGATCGCTATTTCCTGAGTTTTCTTCGGCCTCATGGGTTGATTTTGGAGTGGGTGAACTCTGCTCTGTTTGGGTGAAATAATACTGGAGGTTGTACTCTAGGAGTGCACCTAACGTACTCCAGCCACAACAGGCACTCAGGCAGGGACTCAACTGAAAATAGTTTGGATTTACAAACCCTGGAATATGGGTACAGTGGAGGTCAGATCCTCAGCATCAGCTCTGTATTTCTGCAGAGTCTTGATCTACTTGACAACATAAATATGGCTGTATTATCTGTTTTTTGACAAGAGTTGAGATAACTATGACTGGACCCAGAAAATAAAGCTTCTAATTTTTTTATTTTATATTACACATATATGAAATGGCCTGAATGAAATTTTTGCTCATTTCATAGACGAATTAATTAATTAATGCTTACATTGTATTACTGCAAGTTACTTCTCGTTGCTGTTAATGTACAGGATATTGATGCTGATTACAATGAAGGAAAGATATGTTAGTAACACATTCCTATAAATCCTAAAATATTTCACAACTTGATTGGTAAACACTTCAATGTTCTTTGCAAATGCAGTCTCTTCTGGAATGGAACATGTCAGCTGATCAACAGCAAACAAAGCTACTTTATGGGAAGAGAGGGGAAAAAAAGAATTGCATTAGGAATCCTAAGTAGAATCAAAATATTGCAACCCTGGTTGGACTAGATTTAGAGTAGCTTTTGCCTCCACCTTTATAATAAATGACTCAGTAAGGTTAAATACTCAGTGCTCTCCCTGTGACAATTCATTGAGAAATATAGTACTGGAATGCTCCAAGTCGGTAAAGTGGGGCAAGGGACAGAATTTCTACAGAAAAATATTTTCTGCAATAAGGAAAAAGAGTGCACAGAGTGCCCTAGATATTGTCCTGCTTTGTCTTTTTAAAAGAAAATGAATATCATTTGAGATAGTGTTTAACATAAGTACCTAAATTAGTGAGTAAATGTTAAGCAGCGTATGGAACAGAAAAATATGCTGTGGTTTCAAAAGTTCATGTAAGAACTTCTTCCGTAAGCAGAAGAAAGCAGGAAGCATAATTCTTTCAGCATCACCACTGACTAATTTGATTCAAGTAGGAAGGAGAAGTCCATAATAAAAAAAATTTAAAACCCCTCCTTCCTTCCTGGAGCAGGAAATGTAAAAATAGGAGTAGTGTATTCCTGCTAAAAGTGGTGTAATTACTCATTTCTTTGCCAAAAAGCCTCTACCTTGGGTTTGCAAAGGCAGTGTTGTGACCTAATCAGTTTCAGATACAAACACACTGATTTGTTCTTTATAAAGTGAAAACTATTGAAGTACACAGAGCTCCCAACCATCCTGATTTTCAAGACAGCTGTCAAATACTCTAAAACAGTATGAGCCCGTGACCTGCAGGCCACTGTCAGCCCATAAGGTACCAGAATAGATCAAGGGAATACTTGCTGGGTTCTGAAAGAACAAGGATGTAGCAAGATGACTTCCATCAGTCAGCTCCATCACTGTTTTACCCAAATTAGCGCTAATGAAGGCTCATAACTAAAGAAGCAGTTATATTTGTGCAGACTGAAGGCAAAAATTAATCTCTCCTGAAGGCCATTTCTCCCTTCATCTAATGCAGGGAGTTTTCTTCCTGGAGCCATCCAGCAGGCCACATTCATCTCCTTCCTCAGATATGGTCTACCTGACTTGCTGGAACTGAGTCAATACTCCAAGACTAGGGGACAGGATGCAGGAGATTTAATTGCGAGCTGGGTTTCCTGGAGGGAAGTGCAGTTAAAGAGGGGAGTCTGCCTTCTCCCGAGCCTATTGTTCAGCCAGGCTTGGAGCCTGGCCTTTTCTCTTTGTGTATCCCGACCGCCTGTCTCCTGGCATGCCAGTCCATATGGGTACAGTGAACACTGGCAGGTCGTTGTAGTGCTACTAACAAAGTGCAGCTACAAGCATGTGCATCTTCCTAAGGTTAGCTGACAGGCTTGGTTCCCTTGCCCCCTTGCCCCCTTTTCCCTGTTGCCAGGCTCAAGCTCGGTATGTGCATACAGTCTGGATCCTGTGTACATAGATTTGTTTTCCTCTATGCACAGCTGCATATGAAACTTCCATTGGATGAAAAAATATCTTTATGTCAGCAAAGTGTCTTTCAGGGATAATAGATTTGACAGAAGTTGTATATTTATCAAGTGACACTTTCCCAGAGATGCCTTGGAATTCCCTACTTTCCTGTTGTGTTTGTGTGTGCCAGTACACAAGGAAAGTCAGGAGAAGACTTTTGTTGTTTTGTTAATTAGAGAAAGGCACAATATAGGATCAAATTATGGTTAGTTAGAATCAATTTTATTGATTTTGTAGTTCAGGCTGTGGTTGCACATATTTGGTGCCAACGTTGCTTAAGTCGTATTAACCAATTATTTCTCTTTGCCTCCTCAAGACTGTATGGAATTGCTTTACCATGAACATTTCCCTAGCAAGACATCTGCCACTTGTAGACTTTGGGGAATAAAAAAAGACTTGGAAATAAATTCAAGCGTGTCTACAATTGTAGAGAAGGAGTGATTGAGTGCAGAGAGCAGCCTTCATTACCTTTACTTTAGATAACCAAAGCCATCTTTCTGTACAGTGTTCCTGTGGTCACGTTTGGCTGCTGTTGGAGACAGGGTACTGCGCTAGCAGGATCCATTATAGCTGTTCACATGTTGCATTGCCTAGTAATGAAGCACAAGCTGCCTGGGGCCCTTGCTAGCCTCAGCTAAGACTTGCACAGTCAGAGAGGTCCCCGATTTTCAATCTCTGTAACAACTGTAAAACTAGATTAAGCAGAAGTGTCTCTCTCACTAGTAGAACTATTTGTGTTTAGGAAAGCTGATCATTCATGGTGAAAATGCACCTGTTGGACAAGACATAACTGCACTCACTTGCTAGTATCACTTCAAAAATCCTGAGAGAACTTGATCTCTCCCTCACTGTGCAGTCCCTGCCACTCCATAAGGCACATTCCATAGCTTCCCAGGAGCATCCTAGGCCATTGCTGCTTGTGTATATGTCCCACTTCACCAACCTCTTAGCGTCTGCAATGCATTGCAGGCATTGGCTTCTGATATTTCATTAAAATCTGTTTTTTTTTTTTGGACAGTTCAGGACTGCACTTTTCTGTAGACTTGAACTTATCAGATGCACTTTCTGTTGCAGATAGAGGCTGTGAGAGAAGACATTGCTCAGGCCATGGTGCAGTGAGCTTCAGTGAGTGAAAATACGGAGTAAGTTATTTTTACTTGAAATTTTCCGTGCTGTTTTGACTTCATGTGCTTCAGCAAGCTGTGAAATTGGTGGGAAAGGGAGAGAGGGAGGGAAGGAGGGAGGAAGGAGAAAGGGAGGTTGATTTATTTGTTGATTTTTTTTTTGGTGGCAAAGACTGAATGTTGGCCTTATGTCTGTTCTAGTGAGATGGCTTTATACTCACACACACACACATGTAAAATCTTGGATTTCCTTCATGAATAGCTGAAATTCCAGTTTTGTCTGGTGTGAGGGTTAGGTCCACATAAATAACAGTCTCTGTGGAGAATTCTTGAAAATAAATCAAAATCCTGAGAGACTAAAAAAAACCTCCTAGGGCTGAGAATTGGAGATGTGACCAAGTGCTTTGCCCAGCTGCATCCTGGCACAGTGAGGATGTGCCTCTCTTCCGCACAAACACAGACCTAGACCCACATTCCACAGCTGGTGTTTAAACACACACGTTAGCTCACTGAAGGGAGTGTGGCTGTGCATGCAAACATTCACTGCCATACAGTATTGCTCATAACCCGTATGAATACATGCATATGGGACCTAGATAAGTAAATTTATTCTGGCAAGTAGAGGCTGAATTCCACAAGTGCACAGGCCCTGCTAGTTTGCAAAGACTCATCATGTACAGAATATGCTACACAGTCAGCATCTTCATTTAATCAAAATAGAATTCTTATCACCTCACATCTTTTCCCTCCCAAAATATTATCTCTACTACAGCACGATAATTTATGGTGCCTGTGTGCTACAGAGGGACTATCTGATAACAGTAGATAATCTGGGATTCAGGGCATCTGATCAGATGGAAGAATACTCCATAGAGCCATTCTTCTGGGTACATGCATTTTCATGCAGTCTACCCGCTAAATCCTCCTAGTTGTGCACAAGCCATCCCAGCCTCTTTAATTGTACATAGCCTAAAACTCTTCCAAAGTGAAATCACTTGTATGCTAGATTAGAGCACCTATTTGAGGAGTTTAAGTGCTCAAGGAAGAGGGGTGTGGTTATATAGCTCTAACATACTAATTCTGCCAGTCTCTATTTAGGTAAGCTCTGAGTGGCTGAGGATTCCCACTGTCAGTCCTTCCTCCCATAACTCAACCTCCTTCTCTGGACAGAAGAAAGAGGTCTGTGTATGGAAAGCATGTTTCTCTCTTGATTTGAGGTGGAAGTGACTATGGATCTTGCTTGTGGAATCCCTCTGACACTGATTTTCATTTTTTTTGGTAATAATTGCTGGTCGCAAATGGCTCCATTTATACTAGTGTGTCAGTTCCAAAATAAGATGTTTTAGTTGCTGAAGGCATCTTCCAGTTTGGCTTGACTTTAGCAATGTTAAGTCTGGAAATATGACCTGGCATTTATAGTAGAAGTCAGGAGCAGGAAAAATAAACAAACATTGAACTAGGAGCCACTAAATTCGAACTACGGCACGTAGCTCTGCTATGTAGTTACTCCCTCTGCTAAGGAAGGTCCCTGGAAGATGAGGCTAATTTATCAGAGAGTTTACCAGCTCGGTGGCATATACCACGTGATAACAAATGAGAAGCTTGCTGAGAGTGGAAAAGACATGTGTGCTCAACATCCTACCAGCCAGCTGTGGGATGGCTAAGAGGTTTCAAGTCGCTCCCATGTTTTTTTGGAATATAAACAGAAGCAGAGCCACTGTGATCATTTATAGTGTGACACATGATTTGTTCTGGGCCTCTGACTAAGCTGTTTCCTGTAGCAGTCAGCTCAGTAGGTAAATTTGTCTTTCTGCTGCATCCCCATGCATTCATTGACTTAGCTGACTCTGAGAGGTACATCAAAGCAAAGTGATGGTGCTGAATGCAGTTAGGCATTTTGAGGTTTCTGACCTCAAAAATGGTTTCTGACTTCAGAAAAAAAATAGTTTCTGACTAAGAAAAGTCTACCCCCGATAATGAGTGTCGCTGCTTCTGAATGCTACTCTTCCAACTGCTTTGCAGCCACAGAGCACAGCATTGTCAGTAAGTGAGATGTGGGAATTAAAATAACACAAACCAGCAAAAGAATCACAGCAATAAAAGAAGACAATTTAGGAGTCTCTTGTAATTGGGATCCAGTGATGTGGCATTCATTCACCAATGAAAGTCATCGTGCTATCTGAGAATCATCTAGTGATTTGCTTGTTGTGCCATAACAAATTTTGTCTCATACCATGTGCTTATCTTCTTCTGTTTCTACAGCTCTGCAAGAGAATGTAACCAAAAAGTGTTGCTAATAGACAGCTAATATGTGAAATAATAGATCTCTTCACAGCTGGTAAATGAGCCAGTGGTCACCTTGCCAAAATGGCCTACACTGCTGCCTCTTTGCTTGCCCAGCCTACAGATCCCATATGACCTGAAGGTAAGCTCCAAAACAGCTGGTTCATATATCTAGCAGACTTGCAACAGAGAAACTTGTGCTGTTGCTTGCTGTGATCCTGCTCACACTTAGGGCACACACTGAGCTTGTGGGTTTTCCTGGGCTCTTATGCTGGTATTTTTCATCAGCCCTGATTAATTTTACAAGGAAAAGCTTGGTCTGTCCTGAATAAAATTGTGCCTGTGTAAAAATGCCATACATGGTTCTTAGGCAGACGGGCACAGACAGTAACAAGAGCTTGGATGTCAAGTCCTGCTACTAGTGGTGAGCAAAGAAGATTTTTTTTTAGGCTAATTCATTTTATTGATCCAATTTGCTGTGTGATCAAAGCAAAGGACTATCAGGTGGTACAAAGGAAGGTCATTGTTGGGCAGAACTGATGACCTTGATTAGTGGTTGTGGGATGACCTCTTTCAGTGGTCATTGCAGCTAATGATCGTGAAGCAATGATGTGGAAAACCACAGCTAGGGAAAAACAGGCTGAGAGTGATGGTGATAAGTAGAGAAGTCAACCGATGGATGGAAGGTAGGAGGTATCGTGGTCAAAGTAAGATGCTAGGGTAATTGTATTGGTAGCACTGTCCTGGATGGCTGTGAGTGAAGACTGTGTTTTCCAAAGCCAAGTGAAGAGACATCACAATACCTCTGGCACGAAGTGAGAGAAGTCTGGCTGAGGAGTATTGCTGTGTGAAATAAGAACTTTATTTGAAAGAAGCTGTGCAGAAAGTATCTGGAAAACTTAGATATAACCTGAATATGAGTATTTAAAGAAAGTTAAAAACAATGCCCGGGTTATTTGATGGGTAGGTGAGTCATACATGCATATATGTAGTAACTAAAACAGAATTAGCAAGCTAGCTCTGAGAACAAAGAGTATGAATTGTATTTCAGCTAGGTTGAGTTGATAGCTGTGACATCTGTGAAGCTGTGACAGAAAAAGAGGCCATGACTTCCATTTGAAAAGGTAGAGATAGGATTGGAGTAGAGAGAACAGCTATGCACTGGCAATTAAATTTATTTGTGGATATGGTTGCCTGGAAATAAGGTGAAGGAAAAGACAAGTGACCAAGGAAAAAAAGTCTTGTTGACTGCCATTCAGAAAGCTGAAAGGAGATATGCTGAAGAAGCAGTAAAAGAGGGCAGGGGAACAAGATTAGCATGGAAGACCAAAAAGATTTTACAAGAGCACAGCGATGTGCTTCAAAAATGAATGTTTGTCAGATGGTCTTAAGTGTGGTCATTAGAAACCCTGACACAACATCTGGAGGCTCAGTGTATAGAAACGGGGTGTAGAATGGATGCATAGAATCCCAAATAATGAATTTAAATTCAGCTTACTGACCTTGAGGGTGAGAGGCAAGAGGGAGATGGAGCAGATGGAGAAGGTGGAGAGATAAACAAAATCAGGAGCAGAAAGGGAATAACTAAAGCAGGAGAGTGGAGGGAAGGGCTCTATCCTGCTGCTGAGGCTGCCATAGCTCATTTGGGTCCTTGTGAAATTTACATTATAGCTTCCAGCAGAGGTCAATATAAGGACGGTCGGTCACTGCTGGCTTTGCTTGGCTGTGATTTGTGGTGTGTCTGTAAAGTATTACACACAGACATTCCTTGGCTCTTTTCATTTAGATCTTCTCACCCTGAGGCCTAGTTTGTTTGTCTTCTCCCTCAGAGGTTTGCCACTGACATGCCAAACAGTGCTCTATGGAGGAGGAAGGAAGCTTTAGTGACACAGAAATTAGCCATGGAAAATTCCTCTGTAGAAGATCAAGTAGCCTGCTGTGCTTGGTAGGCCAGGCATAAACACTAGCATTGTGCTTATTTAAAATACCACAAAAAGTATTCCAGAGCACCTATTCCACCAGGCAGTAGGTTTTACCCCTAAGGCATTGTAACAGATTCTGTTCATCTTTCAGATTCCTTCCCCTTCCTCACAATTTAGGGTACTTTCCCTTCTGCAAGAATAAGTAGTTCATTTCCAATGGTGCTTTATCCTGTTTCAAATTTTTTATAGTTCTGGGTCCTATTCCCCATGCACAGCACAATCACCTGTATTTAGCTCTTTCAGCTCATACAGTGAATCTCCAAGTAAGTCCTCATCACTTGTGTTTTTAAATGAACTTCTTTACATTTGCTGATGTCTTTTTGATGAGAGGATACTAAGGACCGAATGCAATTTTCTGGGGGGGGATTATATTACAATAGAACTAACAGAGGCTTGCGTTACAGTTTCTGCTTATGAAGTATACTATACTATTGTTTTTTGTTTCTGCTTTTTCCTCCCTGTCATCTTAAATTACAGACATGTCTAAGTTATTGTCTACTTTCCCACTAGTTTAGATCTCTATAATGCTCTTTCAGCATTATGGCTTCTGAGAATCCTGCTTCCCAATGCATATCTGTGATTTGAATTTTTTTGCCACATGTAATATAGCTGCATTTTTTCCTTGTGGAATTACATTTTGTTTTCTAATTCTTGTTTGTACCAGAGCTTTGATTTGCAAAATGGATAGACTAATGAACCCTCAACCGTGCAACTTTGAAATATTTGCCTCCCTTCCACATCCCTGTCTTGAAACTACAAAAGTGAATATGAAGAGAACAAAAGGAAAAAAATATTGAAGGAGGAAAAAATTCCTTCAAAAATATTGAAGGACTTGTTTAAGCTTTGTAACAACTCTTTGAGATAGAGACCCTCTAGAGAAAATGAACTTGAGTTGTTAAACAATTTGCATAAATTGACTCTGAGCCCGTCATACTCCCTGTTCACACTGCAGCTATGCTGGGATGTAAGTTAATTTTCCCAGGTTATCACCAGCAGTGTGCCCCATACTTCTTGCTAGTTACTTGCCAGTTAACTTACTTGAAGGAAGTTAACTTCAAGTATAGCTACTCCCTAGCCCATTTCTATCCACTTTAGTGGATAATCTATCCACAGCAGATTTTTATTGTTTGCTTGAATGCTTACTCTTTCCCTCCCTTTTTTTTCACTCATTTGACTAGTGGAGCAGATGGAAAAGGACGGAGATCTTTGGTGGATGGGATAAGACTAAGCCAAAAGATGGTCACCTCTTAAGCTGGTTCAGCAGCTGCTCTCAGCCCCTGAAAATCAGTGCTGGTTAGGAACATTCTCCCGACACGATGATTTTCCTCACTGACCTGTTAGCTCGCACTGTAGGACGCTCTCCAGAACTCATTTCTGGGAATCACATGATGCTGCAGACCTGTTGGCTACAGAAAGAAGGAAGGGTATGTGCTGTGGATTCATCCCCTCAAATACATTATAAAACAACCCATTAAAAGGTCACATCTGTTAGTCACAACACTTGTGGTTTGGCTGTCTTTGAACACCACGCTGTGTGGAGAGCAGGACGTGTGTGCTCAAGGCTGTCTTACTATAGAAAGTGTGCTACGGAGAGGATGTGTGGTGTCAAAAACAAAATTAAGTCTGTAGCTATTTCTCACATATCTGATCATCGTATAAACATCTGTAGCAACATCTTTGATGCTGTTAATATGCCTGCTTTTCAGTTTAGGTGATACTGTAGATTTGGACAAGGTCAAAGAGATGTCAATTCCTCTGACACAAAGCAAATGGCAGTCTGTAGCATGTATTCTTGCAGTGGTAAGTTTATAAATTATAACTTGTCTCTTTGAGACAAGAGCTTTCTTTGGAAAGCATATTCTTTTCTTTTGCTGTAACCAAAAGTTAAAAGGAAAAAATGAAGCTACTGAAGGTCCTTTTCCTTGTCTATCAGTCTAAACATGACTCTCTCTCTTCAGATCCATTTCACTGCAGCTCTGCGTCATTCAGACAAGCATTAGAGCAGGATTTATCTTACCTACCTTTGAAAGTTAGGTGTGTAGTTTAGGGCAGCTCTTTTGATAAACAGCTGAGGCACAGAGATATTTCCAGAAGGCAATTCTTCCTGCTCTAGCATAGCTGTCTAATCTAGCTGAGATGAATTACCATGGGACGTGCTTGTCTCTCCCCACTAAAGAAGTCCAGACAAGTCGGATATAGGAGATAGTGCATAACCTCAGAGGGCTAAAGTTAGGTAAGAGGAATCTCACCCTTAGATTTTTATCTTTCCCTTCCAGGGCTAATATTTCTAATTTTCTTTCTTGTCTGTCTTTGCTATATATTAAAGTCCTCACTATGCTCCTGTGTAAGATAGTTTGGGGCCTTTGCAGTGACAAGGGCCTCCCTCCCTCCCTCCCTCCCTCCCTCCCTCCCTCTCTCTCTTCCCTCCTTCCTTCCTTCCTTCTCTCCTTCCTTCCTTCCTTCCCTCCCTCTCTCCCTCTTCCATGGAGGCCTCGCTCCTTCCTAGTGAGACAGTCAAAGAGGACCTCCCCTTTCATCATGGAGTGGGAGCAGGACATCTTTTCGGCTATTTTCTCTTTCGTTTCCCTGAAGCAGAGTCCAGCCATATAACGTGATGGCCACACTAAGTATGTGTCATGGCCATGATGTCTTCCAGAGATAGCATTGAAGTTTGTACCTTATGGGTATGGCTAACAACTTTCCCCTTGTAAACCTGGTATCCCAGAAATCTGCAGTCATATACTTGTCTCAAGAGCAATAAAATCAGATATACTTTAAAGTTGTGACTTATGTGAGTTAAAATTTGGCAAATGGTGCAGACTTTTTTTTTTCATTAAATAAAACTTGAGAATTTACTATGTTCACATAATGCCAGAAGTTAGGATATGGCCAGGAGTCTATACTGGCCTCATGTGAGTATTTCTCCTACCTACTCATACAACTTGCATGTTTCTCCAGTGGAGCACGCCACTGGAGCAGGCATGTCAGATCTCCATTCTTTTTTCTTGCAGGTAGGTTCAGATCATTGCTGATCAGAACGGTCCAGAACGGACCATTCAGAACGGTCCAGCTGTGAGGAACAAGGTTGGTGCTTCTCCAGCTGGAATCCTCTTAGCAGTGCTCACATCCCGGCTGTATTGGGGCTTGCCAGGGACTACAGAATGGAGACCACTCAGGATCCTCGAGATGTTTAAGATCTACTTTGGCAATGTTTCTGTGGAAAAAAAAGAATATGCAGTGGTTGGTTTGGAAAAGCAAATGGACAATTTATCCGCTTTTGCATGCTGGTAGATCAACAGATGTGCTCAAACTATACATGTTGTGCAGGTGTCAACTGTCCACCGAATGTCACCTCACTGTGGGACAAAGAACACAGTTTTGTTCGGGTTTGAACAGCTTCCAGTGCAGTCCTGTCCGCTCGCCCAGGGCACTGATTTCATGTTTATAACAATAAGTCTGATTATAGATTTGGTAGTGGCAGTGGGCTGTAGGTAAAGTTCACGCTGCCCCAGTAAGTCTTTGTTTTATAGGTTTGTAGATGGAAAAGGAGGAACATTAGGATGGCATTCCAGCAAATACCAGTCATCTGAGCTCACTTTGGATACCTCCAGAGAAAACTCAAGACCTGAAAGGACTGCAGTGAGGTCTGATGGATCAACATCCTGGCTCCAGAGCAGCATGAGCTTCTCTGATTTTAAATTTGGACTGAACTCAGGTAAGGTTTGAGTCCTATTTAACAGCTAGTGCTTTGGCCTAGCCAATGGTAGCAGTATCAGTCTGCTAACTCACAAAAGCTTCTTCAGCAGATAGCAAAAATGATGCTGCTTTACAAATCCATGAAAAGCTTTCAAATCTCAGTAGCTCTGCAAAAGAGAGTGCGACTCGGAGGAGTTAAGGCTGCATGAGAATGTTTGCTGATTGCATCTAACTGTAGTTTTTTAAAATCTCCTTCAGGACCCCGAATTGCACGCAAGGCTCCTTGCAGCTTCCTGCCGTACCTGCTGCAAAGGCGCCGCTTCCAGCGAGCGGGGCCAAGCGCGCGCTAAGGGCGAGCGAGAGGCGAGGGCCGCGCTGCCCGAGCGGGACTGGCCCGCGGCCGCCGCCGCAGCGCCCGGGGAGCCGCCCCGGCCCCGGGGAGGCCTCTGAGGCTCCTGCATTCCCCCTGTCCCGCAGCTTTCGGTCCCGCAAACTTCGCGAGCTGCTGGGACGCGCTTTGCGCAGCCGGGGCCGGTGGGAGCGCTGCCCCGCGGGGCCGGGCCGGGCCGGCGCGTCGCCTTTTGTCTCTGCTGGGAGGAGCCAGCGAAAGGCAGAGCGGAGCAATAAAGCGCGGCCCGGAGGCCGGCCGTGCAGCAGCCTGCCCGCCTGCCAGCCCGGGAGGCGGCACCTCCTGCAGCGCCTGGCGGGCGGCAGCGCGAGCGGCGCGGGGAGCCCCGGCAGCCCCGGGCTCTCTCCCTCCCGGGTGAGTGAGAGGCGCTTGTGCCGCCGCAACGCGCCGCGCTCGGGGCGCCCGCGCTCGGGTTACCGGAGGCGGCCGGGGCTGCGGCGCGGGGCCACGCGGGACCAAGCGAGACGAAGCGGGGGCTGCGCGGGCCCGGCGACGCGTAAGACTCGAGTAACTTCTTCGTTTATAAATAGTAAAAATAGACCCTCCTGTTCCATAGTGCTGCCGCGTGAGTCATTTCCAAACCGAGCAGCTCGGTCTAACCCTTCCTCCTTAGGAGACACAGTAATTCTAAAAGCAGTCGGGAAGGGAAAGAGTCTTTTCCACAGTCTTTTTCTAAATAAATCGAGTTAGCGTGTAGCCTGCTGCGAGAAAGACAAAAGCCATGTGAGCTGCAGGCCACTTCTTTAAGTGAAGTGCAGCCCTGTCCCTTTGGTCTCTTACTTTCCTTGTTCTTTTCTCTTCCCCTCGCTGTCTCTGGACCATGCACAGGCTCGCCCCCTTTCCTGGTTCCCTCAGGAGCACTGGGAGGCTCCGTGCCCGGGGGTATTGACTGAGCTTTCATGGGCAGAGTTTACCTTTATCCTCCTCCACAGCCAAAGCTGTTCCCTGCCACCTTCTCCACGGGACATCACTTGGGACTGCCAGTTGTACCAGCAGGGACCTCAGCGAGCACAGCTCCTGCCTGGCTCTGCTCAGAAGAATGGTCTAAAGCACAGTTATTTTCTCTGCCCTTTCCAGTCATATGATGATTTATTCATGTAAGCAGGCAATCTGAAGTTGAGAGATTTTTTTTTTTTGCTTTGAGAGCAGCAAGTGCTATGCATATTTATAGACAATGCTGTAATTTTGTGGTGTACAAGGTTTCAGTTATGCAGAACTCATCAGTACCTGGAGCAGTGTGCAAGAGCTGTTTACATGTTGCATATGGCGCTGCGTGTGCATGTGTAGTTAGCATACATACCCATAGCTCTTATTGCACAGTGAGGAGACACATAAACTGATTTGAAGGCTGCGTATATATATATATATGTATATATATATTTTTTTTTTCTAAAGCAAAAGCTACAGTCAAAATGTGTACTAGGCCTTGATGGTATAGTCAGTAAGACCTGACTTAATGCTATTCTAATACTCTGGCTTTCCTTAAACTTTTTGAGACTAAACACTAGGGGTAAAATCCTATCCTCTGACTCCTGCAAAGACCTTTGTTAGCCTATTGGCAACAGAAAGTGACCTATAGCTGAAAATATGTGCAGTAAAGTCATGCCAGCTATTTCACAGGCAGATGAAGGATGTTAGGTTTGAGAATACTTATCTGTGACAGTAACTCAGATCTAACAGGATTTCTCTACCGGTGAGTAGAGAATCACTAAGTGAAAACACTTGCATTCTAAGAAAGTCTGTTTAGACTCAATTAACCACATTAACGTTATTTATATATTTTACACTCAGTAAGGCCCATTATGATTACCCGTCACCTAGGTGAAGAATGCTCAGAGATTTCTGCAACTTTTGTTTTAGTTGTAGCATGTGAGAGATTCATGAACCTTAAAGTGCTGTGAAAGTACAGAGCTGAAGAAAATAGCATGATTCTCTTCCTTTTCCATAACATGAGAAAAAGGCAATTTTTCATTGAGAATTTCACAGTCATCCACTGCAGTCATACGCTGTCTAGCGTACGCTCTTGATACGGAGCTCACAGACGTCTGGCTGTTGTTGCTAGGGTTGAGTTGAGTTGAGGGGTGAACTTCTCTAGCACACCTCGTGCTTGTGTCAAAGTGAAGCTGGTT
>JAUBOD010000589.1:3867106-3882060 GCA_032353885.1 Nothura maculosa
TATATATTTTACACTCAGTAAGGCCCATTATGATTACCCGTCACCTAGGTGAAGAATGCTCAGAGATTTCTGCAACTCTTGTTTTAGTTGTAGCATGTGAGAGATTCATGAACCTTAAAGTGCTGTGAAAGTACAGAGTTGAAGAAGGTAGCATGATTCTCTTCCATAACATGAGAAAAAGGCAATTTTTCATTCCACATAAATGAGAATTTCACAGTCATCCACTGCAGTCATACGCTGTCTAACGTACGCTCTTGATACGGAGCTCACAGACGTCTGGCTTTTGTTGCTAGGGTTGAGTTGAGTTGAGGGGTGAACTTCTCTAGCACACCTCGTGCTTGTGTCAAAGTGAAGCTGGTTTTGGGTGACACCAGGAAGAAACTTTTCTTTCAGGTGGAAGCAGGTGGATTATTCTGTGATTGCCCACGATGGGGATGTCCTGCATTCTGGCCGAAATGGTTCTTGGTTCTTACCCAGTCCAGGCCAGTGCATTGCTTTGCATCCCATACTGATGGTCCCTACAAGTTCTTGGTGCCAAGGATGCACAGCGGAGCTCAAACAGATGAGCCGTGAGCCCATATGAGAGTCTTTTTTGCTGTGTCTGTTTGGGGCCAGCGTTTCCTTTTAGGAGTTTTATAGCAGAGTTTAAAAAACCTGTGCATCGTATCTATCGTCAGCCCCAAGATAAAGTTCTCTAACTCATTGTATGCAGTGTATTTATGGACTGATAACAGCTCTGACTTTAATAAAACCTTCAAGATTCAGTTTCAAAGCTCAGCACAACCATAGATGGCATTTGCTAACTCTGCTCAGTTCTTCATATTGCAAGAATTTCAATTTCTTAAATTTCCAGGAACGCAAACTGCAGAGTAGGTGAGATACTTAACCTCTGCTTAAATATTTTTAAATTAAAAGAACTGTTTTAAATATTTTTAAATTAAAAGAACTGAAAACTCGTGTTTTCAAACATATGTAACTTTTTATGTGCCTATGGGTTTTGTATTTTTGTATTTTTCTTTTTTTTTCATAAAAATGTGGCCTTTTCTGCTCACTATTTCTGCTAATGGGAATTCAAGCATAAATATACTCAAGTATTTGCTGGGTTTCAGAGCTTGTGCAGCAGGGGTAACAGAGCATTCTTACTACATGAGGTGAGGCCGAGTGCCACTCGGCTGATGGAAGATGGCACTGGAGATCTTTGCAAAAAGGTGGTTGGCTTGGATGTATGAACAGGCTGCATAATCTCCATGTTTTGTAACACGTTTTGAAAACGTGAGATGTACTTCTGGTTTTGGTAGTAACAATAGCAAATGTGAAAACAAAAACAGATACAAGAAAAAAAGTGTGAAGTGCAAGAAGCCACCCAGATGATATGAGAGATTGTCATTCTAGTTACAGTATAGATAGTTCCTAACATAAATGCAGTTGCTGGCTTTTTATTTGTTCATGATGAAGCTTATCTTACATGCCTTTCTGATTACCATTTCTAGAAAATTAAACATGTCATTGCATTTAGACTGATATTTAGACTTCCTTTCTTTGATTTCTGAATCTGTGTTCTTTTTCCCTTCCCTTTTATTTTTCACTTCTTTTTTTCTTTTAAACTGGTGACCTTCTGCCTGGTTCCTTGAAGAAGGAATTACTGTGGCTGTCCTTAGGTGTTCCTCTCAAATAGCTTTTGGATTTGGTTAGTTACTGTATTTCCCACATTTCACCAAGGAAGGACAGGTTGAAGAGGATAGTTTCTCTGAGTTCTCTGATAGAGGAGAGTTTTGTGAAATATTTTGGGCTATGAAGGGAGGACTATAGTGTGAGTTCATCTACTCCTGCAAATGTAAAATTCAGAAGGGAGTGTATTAATGAATACATATATTTTCTGTATTTTGCAGCTACTACTCATGTCATTGGGGAGTTACTGAAAACAAGTTGAAGTTACTAAAAGTTGGTTTGTGGATTTGAAAGCATCTACCTTTTCTACATCAAAATTTCGATGACTTATTCATACTTGTGTCATTCAAATGATACAATCCTGGTTTATTTTGCTTCAGTAGGAGTATACCTATTAGTGCGTCTGCTAAATGCTGTTCCCACCAGTGGAAGGAAATAACTATTCATGTATGTGTCATCTTGTTTCTGATACAAATGTTTTCATGCCACGGGCTGTTCCAGTATAGCTGTCCTGATTATAAGTCTTCTTGCTAATCAACATTGTTAAATGCTTCTAAAATATAAGAACAGGGCAGAAATAGCACACAGCTTTGAGGCCTGAGTTCCTTACAGCACTACTTTGCCATGCAATGAGTTATGGTTTCGAGAGTGTAAGAGCTTGAGTAAAGCCTCTCTGTACAGCTGGAGAGAAGGCAGTGATGATGCTAGCTCTGCTCTCCGAAGCTGGCCCCGTCTGCATGGGTGAATCCACAGCAGGATGCAGGGAAGCTTGCTGCTTCCAGAAGCGAAGCTGCCATGGATCAACCAGGACAGGGTGGCACCGAGCTTACTTTGAAAGGGTGCTTTTTGTCATGGGTAGCACTAGATATAGCTAAAAACCTCTAGTGCTTCAGTTAATCAGAAAATGGTGTTACAGATCATCTCCATTTCCCTCTCTTAGCCCTTCCTCTTTGCCTGTGAATATGGTTCTTGCTGAGCCCAAGAGGTAGGTATGTTATCTATGTCCAGTCTGGCCCATCGGTATTACACTTCTGAACCTGCTGGGTTTGCATCTTGCATTTCTTAAGCAGATCTTTGGTGTGATCGTTGTTTATATAGGAGATACACTTTGTCTTCAACCAGACGAAATGTATTGTTAGTGAATCTAATTTAAATTTGTTTCTAACTTCATACTGGTCAGCTGGGTGGTTATCATGAAGTATTCTTTGCTGTTTTCCACCCAAGCATTTTAAGCTGTTTTACAAAGAAGTGGAGCCCTTTAGTAGCCATAACAATTTTCTCCATTTTTGAATCATGCAAGTCCAAACAAGTAATTAATGTTTTATGATAACACAGGAGATCCATGGCAGAGACCAAAATAATTTTATTGTCTTAGATGTCATTCCTGTTACAAATGTTTCCTTTTCTATTTTGCTTATTTCTGACAGGCCGTAAACTCCAAAGGGACTGCAGTGGTTTTGAATTGCAGAGAGCTTCTCCAACCATGGTGGAATATGATAAGCAAAGGTTTTTTCCCCTGCATTTCTCATACATTTCCTCTCACTCTTACCAGAGTTTCGCTTTGAGTTTCAGGTTTGCTCTAACCTCAAGAACTCAAAGCATAACTGAGTGGAAACCACTGGGTTCCTTTTCAAATGTTACATGGATGGCCTTGCTGTCAAAGTCAAGTTGCATTTTTCTGTTTTTTACTTTGTTTGGGATCTGGTGGGAATATAGATAAGATGTGGGTCCAATCTGAGAGAGGGAATATATGGAAGAGGAAGGAGGAAGTCAGGGGCCTTGGGCTTGTGAATGTGGTTATATAACAGAAGGGTAGAGAAAGTGAGGCCTTAGAGAGATAAACGTTGGCATCAATAGTCAGATGCACGGGCACGCACCAGAGGGTCAGTGCTTCCTGCCAGGAGGAGGATGCTCATGGATTCTCTTACACACCTTGTGGTTCAACCCTTTAGTGTAGCTAAGGAGAGGCGAGGCCGCAGGCAGGTGCGCGCTGTGGTGCGGCCGCTGCCGTGGGGCGGCCCTGCTGGGGAGCGGCGCTGCCGGCCGTGCTCCGTGCGGCGCAGCCAGCCCGGCCGGGCCCCGTCCTGCACCCACCACTGAGCGGGAAACCTGCCCTGGCGGCTGGTGGCGCCGGCCACTATTCACCCGTGAGCCAGCAGCTCGGCACAGCCCGGCAAGGTCAGGCAGCAAACGCTTCCCTTCTTCCAGCCTGGCCCTGTCCTTGTGCACAGCAGCACTGCCCATGGTCTGACATCCTTGCTCATACCTTAACTAGAGAGATTCTGCTTGCAAAGTTCATTAGCATGTCTGGTTTTGTTGCTGGAATTTCAGAAACAAGTAGCATTAATATGTGGGTGGAAAAAGCTGTTTTGTAAAGGCTGCAGCTTGAGTCAGTCCTGCTGATGAGATTGTCAGGGCTGAAGGGTGCTCTTGCACACTCCCAGTTACCTCCTCGCACTGAGGCTCTCCTCAGAGCAGGGGTTCAGAGATGCATTCTTATGTAAGAGACTAAAGAATAACTCATCCTCACACCCATGTTGCTCTGAATATGTGGGGCTGCTCAGGAGAGAAAATACCCACACTTTTTCTTTCTTTTTGACATTTTGATCCAAAACAGTAAGATCAGTGGCTAGATTCCTATTGCTTTTGTTGGTTTGTGGATTAAGCATTATTTCATGAGTTGTATTCCTAAAGGTGTGAAGGCAGGAAAGGATGAGAGTGTAAACTGGAAAACTCCCAGACTCAGAGACGGGGTGCCAGCCTTCTTCCCAAAACAGTTTTCATGACTTTTGCTTTCAATAGCCTCTCAGATGTCTGAGACATATATTTGATCATTGTTGTCCAGAAAAGAACTTTTCAGCTTGATTTGATTATCTTTTCTCCTTTGAAAAGCAAATTTTTCTTGTGGTTTCTGTTTCTTTTCTGTTTTTTTTTTTATGTTTAAGCAATTGAGTGCTGGAAGAGTAACCAGATGTGTTGTAAATTTAAATTGTTGCAGAGGATGCAGTCTGTATGTTCTTAAAATGTAAACTAGGTTCATGTACATGCATGTGTAGTTTTAGTGAACTAAAAGACCTGAAAGTGTAAGTAGGTGGGTGCTTGCCCTCTTGGCGGTGTAGAGGACGAGGGCCAGCCTGCACTCACAGCAATAGTTTATTTACTATTCCTGGTACTTAGCAGGCACCATGTAGCCAGGAGAGGTTTTTATCTTTGAATTGTGCAGAAATAGAAATCAGACTCTGGATCTGCCCCTGAAATAGATCTTTTCTTAAATTTATGATGAGAGCCTAGAATAAAAATTACCTGACAGTAACACAGAACTGCAAACTGTTAGATTGGAGGGGAAAAGGGGGAAGAGAGAGCACCTTATCTCCTCTGCACAGATGAGAACTTGTTATTAGGTGTCTGGGTGAATTTACAGAGCTTAAGGAGACAAAAACATGCATGTTTCTGTGAGGAAAAGCACTTAAGCATTTTCTTTTAGGAAGAGGCACTCAGGAAATTTGCCATGGGGCCCTGCGTATCCCGTGGTTCTGTTGCTGTTTATGGATATGCTGCTCATTATCCATAGGTCAGCCTCAGTAAAAACGTCGTGATTGTCTCGTTTTACCTCTCGCACAAAGCAGGCTGAAGTTTCCCTGCACGGGCTGTAACGGGGCTGCGGCAAGGGCCCAGGGATTTTGCCTCTGGGTTGTGCATCTGAATTCAGGCTTTCATGTTTCAAATAAACATAGTGGAGATTTTTTTATTTTTTATTAAAATGCATCTTCATAAAGTGTGACTTTGCTGCGCTATAGGAATACTTGAGGAATACGCATTTGTAGGGTTTTAACACTTAAACTGCCTGGAATGCTCATAGGAGTGGGATTGCGGGTTAACACAGATATCTTTACCACTGCTTTCTCAGACTATTAAATATCTACACTGGATCTAAAGGAGTTCTCATATTGCATTAGAAAGTTCTGAAAAACATATACTGTTTTTGTGTACACAAAATGTAGAAATGGAGATTTTACTGCAGCGCTGGGAGAAGTGACCCTCTTTCAGCTCAGCATGGTGTCAGCTGTGGAACTGAAGAGCTGACAAGTATTGGCACGAATACATGTTTCACAGCAGAAATATTCTTCTAATTTACACTAATTCCTTGCCTCAAAACCACCTTTTGGTATGTTATGAGAGAAGTCTGCGCTCAGCTCTCCAAGGTGCTGTAGCTTTTTTCTGCTGACAATTTCTAATGTGGTTAGAACTGCCAATACAGAAGTCGCTGTCAGATTGCAAATGTGTGGGCAACGTAAAGTGAAACAAATGTTATTTCAAAGTACGCCCAACAGGCAGTGCTAATTTGCTTGTACTGTTTGTATTTACTGTTAATTTGGAGGAGTTAGGACTTTAACTGGAACAGAGCAGCCCCAGAACCTGTTGTGTGCTGCTCGTTCAAGCACCGCTCAGCTCCCCGCTGAAAGGCTCTTGTCAGCGCTACGGACACCAAGGAGTTGTCAGGAAGAAAGCTGGGCCTGTGGCGCTGGGTTCCACCTCCATCCAAACAGTGTGTGCGTGCACAGGGTAACAACTATATTAATTTCTTGAATGAGATGGAGAAAGACAGCACCACTTTTGTGAGTGCCTAACAAATGTGGTCACTGGTGATTGTTTCTCTTTTAGATCTTGAGAAGCTTTAAAGCCTGGGGCAGTCCTAACATGCATCTTTAAAGGAGGTGGGGAGCAGCTCCCTGAGCCCTTTTGCCTTGCAGATTGGGAAGCGTTGAAGTAAACCTATTTCTCTCTAGTCATAGCCCAGTTCATCTTTGCTAGCAATAAATCTCCCTCAACAGGGAGGGCTTCTGTTTTGTTGCTTTTAGCCCCAACCCAGTCCTTCTGCTGGTTTAGGTTCCCTCGGCACAGGGCCTGTGGTGTCTGGCAGAGCTTCCTTGTGCTTGGGTCAGGCTGTGACAAGCAGAAGTGGAGGCAGGGTGGAGAGGTGAGCCCAGCATGAAGCAGGGCTGCTGAGGAGGAAGAAGATTGTTCTCATCCTTGCAAAAGAGTTAATTCTAGTTTGAGGGAGTGGGAAGAGTGTCCTGAAGCTGAGAATTAGTTCAGTTAAAAGCGCTGTGCAGATAGACAGCATTTCTTTGTGTGATTATGTCTCTTCTCACCTCATTCTGAAGATGCAGTGGAGAAGAGAGGATTTTGCTTTACTTTTATGTGTTCTTCAGTTAAACAACTTTTATGTTTGTTTTTCTTTTCTTCTCTTTTCTTCCGTGTCTCCATTCTCCAAACTGCCAACTGCATCTATGGCCTGTGTTCCTCTGAAGTGGGTAGACTTCGAGGGTCAGAAACACTGCCAGAATTCCTGTGGTTTTTATCCAAATCCATTCTAACTTTTGCTGTTACTGTGGTTTACTTGGGGCAGCACATTATTCCATATGATCAGAGGGAAAAGCACAGGCCTTTTATACTTAGTCAAGCAGTTTCTTCTCTCTCTGCAAAGAGAAAAGGAAACATAGACCTGCTTACTTTCAAGATATCTCCTTGCCAGACCTTTTTTGCAGAAGCTTCCTATTGTACCCTTCTTGTGATGGGCTGATAGTGAAAGCGATTTATTCCCTTGCGCAACGCTTCTCAAAATAAAAGCATTGTCTTCATCCCTTCATCTGTTGTCCTGTTCATCTTTTCATACTTTCTGCTTTCTGGTTAAATAGTTTCTCCTTTTTTTTTCTCTCCCAGTTTCTTTATCCATTTTATACAGTCTGGAGGGCTGACTATATTTAAAGGTATTTGTAAAGTGTCTCCAGCAAAAGAGATTAGGTGCCTGTGTTCTCACACCTCTGACAAATAAAGTGGAAAGAGACACTGGGCTTGTTTTCCTGAACACATTGGAGACAGGATGGAAGAGTGGGCAGCTGGTGAAGAGCTCTTGAAGAGTTGCCCAAATTTTGTTTGCAGGATAGGTTATTTCTGTCTTCCTGTCTCCTCAGTTCACAGGATTGTTTCAACACTTAAAATGTTTTAACTATGAGTCCATGTAGCCACCTGAAGTGACAGGGAGCTGCTAGTCAGAGATTGACTCTTTGCTTTTGCTGCAGGCTGCTGCAGAATTTGAAGACTTATTGATGTCCTTGAGATTGACACTTGGACCTTCACAAGAAGAGGCTTTCTGCCGGCCTGCTCCAGTCAGTCTGACTCCGTGACTGGAGAGTTCACCCTGGCTCCATCCTTTGCTCTGCAGTTGCACAAGATGGGCTCATTCAGGAGGCCCAGACCTCGTTTCATGAGCTCCCCAGTGCTCAGCGACTTGCCGCGTTTCCAAGCGACCCGTCAGGCTTTGCAGCTGAGCTCCAATTCTGCGTGGAACAGGTGAGCAGCACCGGTGCACCTGAGCACTGTCTGTGTGCAGTGGTCAGATAAGGCCTGATCTTTGATACCTTAGGCCATTTATGACTAAGCTTATCTGTTTATGAGCATGAATACATTTTTGGCATGCCCAGGCTTTTCCCATGTGGAAGATCTCCTGCAGAGGTGACATATTTAGACCTAGTAGTGTTTAGCCTTGTTTGGAGCTAGCATTGTTCAGACAGACTATCTTGAAATAGCCATGATCTGCTTTGTGTTAATATTTACACCTCTTAAATACTAGTTAAAAAAAAACGCATTGCTAGCCATGTAACAAAGGTTAATTTCTTAATGTGGCAGCATGTTGTGAAACTTTTACCATAATCAAGTTCCTTTGGCCACATGAAATTAGTGTCTTCTACTTGCATTTCTTATTGATAGTCAAATTCTGTCTCTAGTAGATGCCACAATGAGTACTGGAAAAGTGACTTGTAGGATGAAATATGAAATAACCTGAATTGATTTCAAAGCTTGTTACTGCTGAAAGTGGGTGTTCCCACCTTTCCTTCTTCTGCCTTGTGCCAGCCCATTAACTGGACTTGAAAATGTTTCTAAGTGATACTTGCTACAGAACTTGTTCCAGCATAGCAAGGAGCCTGTCAAATGCTGTAGGTAGAGAAGTTTGCCTAGTCATGCTAACATCACTTGATATTGCAATGTGATATGCTTGGCACATAATAGCAAAAATCCAAGTTTCCTTGTAACAACCATCTCTGGAGGACCTAGCAGAGATCAGCTAAACAGCCATACTAAGGATAATACTCCAGGTATATCTTTATATACAGTGCAAGTGTATTCTTTGAGAACAGGATCTCTATTAAAGCTTTCTTTTGCTTACACTATGCTCAGCTTAACATTGGTTGTGGTCTGTCTCTCTTGGGAGATTGTAGATAAATAAGTGTGATGATTTTCAGGAGAGAAAAGGTGGAAGTATTTAAGTGCAATCAACCTCTCCACCCCCATTATAACCACTCAGCTTTTGGCAGCTACCTCACATTGCTCTCTGTGTTAAATCATCCTGGCAGGTGTTATTTATGGATGCTGTACTGTCTGTCTTCTTTTTTGACAGTGTTCAAACAGCAGTGATAAATGTGTTCAAAGGGGGAGGCTTGCAGAACAATGAACTTTACATGCTCAATGAAAATATCAGGTAGGTTGCTGAACTTCATGAAAAGGGAATTTTTGTTGCTGGCTCTTTGATCTTTGTTTGGTTTTGCTTGTTTTTTATAGAACAACACTTAGAGAACATTGGTAGGAGAAGAAGGGGTAGAAGCAAACTTAAGCACAGCTTTGCACTTTCAGGCTAATTTCACATTGAGTGGGATGAGACTAAGCTCTTGGATAGCTTTTCTCTGATTTATGTGGACGTGTAACTTGCACATAAAAGGACAGGGAAAAGGACAGGGTGTGTATTTACTTGTACACAAAGGATTTTGTCCCCTCCTAGGGAATTTGCCCCTTCTGGCTGACTTTTTCAGGCTTTTATCAGTTATGGCAGTAACATGTCTTTTCTAAAGCCAAACTTCCCAGAATCATAGAGTGTTAAGAACAAAGCAAAAAACCTCCATGAGAAAAAACTTCATGTGGTGGTTATGGACTGAGACCTGAAATTATAAACTCTGAAGATGAAAATAAAATAGAATTGTAGCAAACAGGTACTAACACTGCTGACAGGGATGGTTAGAAGCATCACTCTTTTTAGCAGGTCTTCTGTTTTTCTGTGGCTTCATTGTGGTTATTTGGAAAGTTTGGTTCTCAATAGACAGGAGTAAAGAGGAGATAAAGAACAATTTATTCCTGCCTTGGTCCAAGTGATACTAAGAGGAATGTTGCCAGAGCTTAAGGAAGCAATTTTTCCTCCATCTTTCTTTCCCATGAATCTGTATTCATTCATCTTTAATGTAGTCACATATGTCTCAGTTTCCTCTTTTATATGGAGTCCCTTGCCCCAACCCTTGCTGCATTTTTGCTGTGGGCCAAGTTGTGGTTAAAGTTCAAATGACTATTCAAATTGAGCCCTTATTAGTAGTAGTCTAAATTACCCCATTCCCTACTTTCAAAATGAATGCAATTTGCAGAGCATGAGACTCTCTCCTACTTGATCTGGGCCAAAGTGAAAATCTTGTAAAACTCCTTTGGAAAGCTGAGGGAGGGCAGGCCTTTGTGCTTCCACAGCATCTTAGCACTTAGGCCAGGAGCTATTGGGTTATACATCAGTGCTTTCAGCAGTCTAATCCTCAGTTAAGTGAAGACTACTGTATATGAAAGAAAAAAAATGCCTTAGGCCTTTGAAAATATCGTGACCCACAGCTCTTTCACACTCTTGGAGCCTGAGTTTGGGTTTTGTCACTGGTCTCTCAGGCTGTGGCTCCCTGCAGTGGAGAGCTACCTTCTTTCCCTGCTCTGTGCAAGCAGGGGCTCCTACTCACCCCGGCATGGGGCATCGAGGGCTACCGCATGTCCCCGCATGTCCCCGCCTGCCCCATGGCCCCTGGCCTCCCCTCACCTGAGGAGGAGCTGCCGCTCACAGCTAGGCTGCCTTTGGAGTCATAAGCTGCCTGTTGTGAGTTGCTCTGGTCTCTTTGATACAGGCAGAGGGAAGTATTGCAGAGGGCATTAGAGCACTTGTGGGAGGTAATGCCAGCTTTTAACAGGCTCAGAGAGAGGTGTTTGATCGCTGGTTGGAGCAGTAAGCTGTCCCTCAGTAGCCTTTCTGACTTCTTTCCAGAGACAGGGAGGCAGCGTGCCAGGCTGAGTGGCCTTGCTGACCGATCCTGATCCTGTGCTGGACCATGCTCTGTTCGTGTTGGTTACTGAAATCAATCCAATTGGTCAAGAGTTGTGGGAAGAACAGGAAATTCTTTGTGAAATTTATATGCTTTATGAGCAGTTCTCATGGTTGGAAGGGAAATACTCTCTTCCAGATACAAGCACTCACAAGCAGCACTTGGAAGCACTCACCTTGAAATAAATGATTAATGTTCCTACAGGTGCCCTGAGCACTGGTTACATCTCAAATGTCATTCTCTAAATAGGCTACTTCACCATTCAAGTAGCTCATTAACATGAGTGTGAGGCACGGAGGACACGCATCTGTGTGTATGCGTGTGCCCTGCTTGCAGCTTCACACCCGGGGTTCCTGAGAACGCTGCCCCAGAATGTCAGTGCTGCGTGTACCGTGCAGGTGGCCAGCTCTTGTGCACCATGACATTGAGCTGCTGCATTTCCTGGCTTGTGTTTCTCCATCCAGATCGTGGGTGGAAGTTAGCAAATGCAGGACCTTAAAAGAATTACAGATTCTGCACAGTGCCTAATTTGGCAGTGGGAATGTAGACGAGTTTTAAATGGGGTAGTAACGACAAGATCAGGACATGAATAGGTGGTACCATTTTGCTCTGGATTACTGCCACAAGGTTTTACCCTGCTATGATCTGGTGCCATCATCTCACTGGGCACTTTTTTTTTTTTTTTTTTTTTTTTGGCTATTCTCAAAGTCACTTGTCACAACTTCTTGAAGACAACTTCTTCCTACGAGGAAATGTCAGAAATGTCACTGAGAGATGAGACTCCCAGGAAACAGGAGATGTCTTGGCCACAACCATTGGGAGGCTGCTGAGGTTCTCTCTGGAGTGAAAGCCTTAAGCTGAAGGGGTAGCTGCTCTGCTCCGTGGACTCAAATCCCCACATGGATTTGTGAATTAATTGGCCACCTCCCTCAGAATGCAACTGAAACTAGTAGATACACTTCTCAAAAACAGGTCCATCTGTTTTTGAGAATTCTGCAGAATGCAGCCCCAAAGGCTCCTCTCGCATGGTCGTAGGAAAAGAAGTGTGGTTTGAGATGGACAATATGAGAGAAAGCATATTTCCCTGTGGATAAATGTAGAAGTTTTACAAAATATTTAGAGAGGAAGGCTATTGCTAAAATCTACTTTCACCAAAGATGAGGGAAAAAATGGTATACTCTGTTGGCAGGAACCCAGCCTGAGACTTGGATGTGTCCCTGACTCAAATGGCACATTCAAACACTCATGATTGTACCTCTTGGTAAAAAGCAAAACTCTTACAGAGCAAAAATGCAGCATTTTGCAGTGGAAAGTATAAGACAGTTTTTAAATTTGAAGCAGAATTACCAGCTACAGTCACTGAGAGCTGAAAGTGCAAATGCTCTGAACATTTTAGTTTAAATCAATCCTGATTTTTATATCAGAATTCTAAACTATAAATACATTGCAGAATTGAAAAATGTTTTTGTAGCCTGTTTTAAAGTCAAATTTCTAATTAGAAATATATGATGAAAGTGGCTTCTGCCTGCATATAAACAAGCTGCCTTTTGTTCAGTTTCTACAATTGCTCTCTTGAGAAATGTGTTTTGTTGTCGTTGTTGTTTTTTAATGCGGTAATTACAGGGAAGCCACTGCTTCTGCCTGCATGTTTACTCTTGTGCTCCTCTTCCTCATTCAACCACCTTCTACTTCCAAGAGAAAAGGAAGTACAGCATTACAGATACGTTCTTCACAGTGAAATGAAAGGCAACTTTGTTTAAAGGAAAATGAGGGAGAAAAAAGGGAATTTCTAAATAAAGAAACCCATCTCCCTGTGAATGCAGGGAGATTTTTTTTTTTGCTTATTCTAGATGTATGGCTTATAATAAAAATACTTCAGGGGAGCTATTTCACTCCTTTGTGATTTGAGCACCGCCTCTGCTGGCCTTGGTGCAACGTATGCGCAGCTGTAAACAGGGCAGAGCTGCGGCTGCAATGGCACCTTCTCGTGTGCTCCCGTGTCCTGCCCATGGCTGCCAGCAAAGGGTAGCTGTGCCCAGGAGGAGTGACCAGCAATGGCTGTTTCTTCATGGATGTGTTCCTTCTGTCTGCAGACGGCTGCTGAAGAGTGAGCTCGGATCCTTCATCACAGATTATTTCCAGGTATTATGTAATTTCCTTTTTTCTTTTGAGATGTGTTCTCTGCAGCTGTTTAGTAAAATAAGGTTAATGTAAAGTAGTAGCCTACTAGAGTCAAGAAGGAATTCACTTCATAAACTTTTAAAAAAGATGGGATACACTGTGTTGTTCTTTTTTCACCTTAATATTCTCTAGGAAATAGAATACCAAATGAGGTTTCCTGAAACAAGAGCCAGCGAAGGGCAAAGGGGAAGAAGAAAGATAATGTCTTTCTGTTTTGGACAGGCAGAGAAGGAAGTCCCTATCAGCAGGAAATAAACCTGGTTACAGTTTGCCTTTTGTTCCCATAAATATACTTGTAATCTGTGAAAGATGAAGGATTAGGAAAGATATAATCAATCACAAATATGAATAACTGTTAGTGCCTTTTACTGATGCTCTCCAGACAGAGGTTGAAATGTAACCACATGAAAAGGGTATATTTTGAGAGAATGCTGGTGGCTTCAGTATTAAAGTTGTTCATTCTGGTGTTGATATTTAAAAAGGGAAGAAAGAGGGATTTTTATGTTTTTGTTTTTATTCCTCTTGAGTAAGAAAGAGAGAGACAGAGAATATCAGTACTTCCAAAAGTGGCTGACACTGCTGTCTGCTGTGCCAACAGTTCAGAAGAGGTGGAAAAAAAAGACTGCTGTTGTTTCCTATCAGTTTTAGATGACATGACTTAAAAAAATTCCCCATGCTATGCTGTCAGGTGAGAAACAAACCCCTTTCCTGGGGGCAGTTACGTTTCGTTTCTTCAGCCCTATGCGTGCAAATCATTTACTGGAAGGAGACGGCGGCTTTTGCTTCAGGGCAGGCTGGTTCCTCACGTGCGCGGAGCCGGGCGACAGCAGGCAGGGAGACCAGTGCGAGCTGCGGCGTCACCCTCCGTGCAAATCCGTTACAGCTCCTGCTCCTTTAAAAACAGACAAGTGGAACTTTGCAGCTAAGTGTGCGTGACCACTTGAGATTTGGAAGGGCTTTGTCAGGCACCCAGCAACCCCAGTGACAGGCATGGCCTGGGTAATGTAGAATATTTCCTGAGGCACCTTTGTGCATTTGGAAGGCTGAATAGCGCGCAGAGTTGTGTGCGTTGCACAGGGACATGAAGTGCTGACATATGACTGTTATCTGCTTTCAAAAATTCAGTGTGTACCAAAAGAGGCCTGGTTGGGTTCCAGCTCTGAATAAGATGCAGCTGCGCTGGGTCACGGGGCAGGATGAGCCGGAGACTCCTGGGGCTTGGATGGCTCAAAGCGTTGGCTTTTGGATATGTTGTTCTCTTCCTCCAGACTGTAAACCTCAATCGTGTCCCAGTCCAGCTGGGGCTGGTGGCATTAGCTTATACTCCTTAGACCTCTCAGCAGGAGAGTTAGTGATTGAAGAGGCTGTTTAGACTGTAGTCTGCTCATTCCTGGACGCTGGACATCTAGACTGGAAATGCATCCCTATTAGTAAGTCTGAACTTGGGAGAGGGATTTTAGCACTAACACTGTTTTCTGCAAAAGTCAGGTCAAAAGATGTGTCCTCTCATCTTAGTGGCAGAACTACATTACTGCATTCAAAGGCCATGGTCACAGTGCATGGCCTCAGCACTGCACTGGCCGGGGGAGCAGCGGCCTCTGCTTCACAGAGCTGGCAGGATAAGGGCCTGCAGTCCTGCATTTGCTTTGCTGTCACTCTGGCTGTTCTGTGTTATATGCACTTGTGCCAATAACTCAGCATGTATGCACTAGTTCAGTTGCAGTTGCTGCTTTCCCACTAAAGTCACCTGTCACTAGAATTTAACCTCTAGGACCTCTTTTTCTTCTTCTTTCTTTTTTCTTCTTTCTTCTTTCTTTTTTCTTTTTTCTTTTTTCTTTTTTCTTTTTTTTCTTTTTTTCTTTTTTTCTTTTTTTCTTTTTTTCTTTTTTTCTTTTTTTATTTTTTCTTTTTTTGTTTTTTTCTTTTTTT
>JAUBOD010000589.1:3882160-3916571 GCA_032353885.1 Nothura maculosa
TTTTTTCCTTTTTTCCTTTTTTCCTTTTTTCCTTTTTTCCTTTTTTCCTTTTTTCCTTTTTTCCTTTTTTCCTTTTTCTTCTTCATCCATGTTGGAAAAAAGTCACTTGGCACCTATCAGACCTAGCCTGAAGTAAAACTTTTGGTGCTGGCAAGCCATGAGACAAACAGTGTGAGATTAAGGCTACTGCAGGAAATCTTTTTTTTTTTTTTCCCTTGCTCTGAGCTAAGATGCAGACATATTTCTGACACTAGATTGACAGCACACACCAGTGATAAAAGATACTATTCCTTCCTGAAGGGCAAGAGTCCCAGGGCAATGGAAAAGGAAAATGGGCTATTTATGTTGCACAGAAGGGCTGACAAAACCATTTCATTTGCCTGACGGTTCAGTGTCGCTGCTGATGCCAGCTGATTTAAGGCTGTACATCTGCCACCCAAGACAGCAGAATTGAATCAGGCTGTTGATTTGACTAAAAAATAACCTTGAAATATAGATAAAAAATTAGCCAGCAGTAGAGCTACCTCATTTGACTTGTGCTCAGCACCACTGACATAGAGATGACAGCAGTGGATCACCAGTGTAGGGAGATGAGTGAGACTGTGTCTTTTGGCAGCAACTTCCTCTTACATCTATCAAAGCCTGTTGAGAAATTGTATCCTGAAAATCTTAGAATAAAAACATGTATCTTGAAAAATCCCTTGCAGTGCATCCGGCTTGCAGCGCGCCCTAAACGCTCTCTTCTCAAGAGCAGGCAGGCAGCCTTAAGTGCCCCAGCAGCAATTAGAACAACTAACTGATTAGTGTTGATGTTTGACTGTGATACATTGACTTAATCATTTTCCATTTCTTATGCCACAGCATTTGTAATTGAGTCCACTGAGATAATGTTGGGATTTGGAGGAAAGGGGTATCCTGATCACTGGGACTTCCTGGGAGCAGCCTAGGATTTCTGGAAAAGGTTCTTTCATCTTCATGTTTTCTGGCCTCCTGGATGAGAAGAAAATTTTTGAAATATAAAACCAGTAAGCATTGATAAGATGCAGTGTCTTCCTGATCCTGCCTTCACCCTGAAATCAAAGGCTTGGCAAGCATGAAATGTTTTTTTTCACTCTTGAGGGGCTTATTAATTCTGAAACTCACAGAGGGGGATAAGTGCTGGCCATTTCACAGCTGCTCATTTAGCACCACTGGTTTATGTATTTTAACTGCAACTGGATTTCTGCTGAAGTACAGAGACCAAACCCCTTACCTGGGTACTGTAACATCTGCCAGCACTCACGGGTTGCAAAGGCAGAAACTCTGTTGCTGAGTTAATACCTCACAAACCTGAAGACCGTTGGCTACAATGTCAGGATTGGCAGCTGAAGGATGGTAAGTTGGTTGTATTTGCTCATTTAATTCAATGAGAGATTTGATAGCTTAAAAATGCAAGTGAAGCTATTACATAATTTCCAGTCTGTTGCTGTGGAGGACCATAGAAGTCAAGAAGTCTTGACTCAAAATCAGGCACAGCTTTCTGTTTATAGGAAAACCATAGAAACCACAGTCTGCAATGAGACCCATAAAGTGTCAAGCAGAGCCAAAATGAAAGATTATAATGAATATTCACAAAAGTAAGCAGTAACACTAATGGCACAAGCCCTGACCTAAGCCAAATGATTTTCCTTTGTCCCCTCTTTAGAGCTGTCAGAAACAAGCCATGGTGCTGCACCCTGCAGTCAGGCTCTGCTGTGTAGAGAGCCCCTTTTGCCACAGTTTGGCCTCCTGGGTGACAGCTGGGCTTAGGGGCAAACACACACACACTTGTCCCTGTGCTGCAGCCGTGTGGCGCTTTCTGCCCGAAGCACTGCTGCATGCCTCTTACCTGACCAATGTCCCTACGCTCTTCTCCTTTGAAAGTCAGCATTGTAGCAGAAAAATCTGGTATGTCTCTCCTGATCAGTGAAACAGAAAACTGGAGTGTGTGACATTTCATTCATTGGCTCCAGGTCTCTATTTTTGCCTCTTTCATAATGAGGCAAGGGAATGGTTGTTTAGGTATTGAAATGTTAGTGCTACTTGATAAAGACATCGCCGGCTCTTATGTGACAAAGTGCAGTCTCAGGCTGGCTGCCAGTGGCTGCAGCAGTTTGGCCACTGGTGAAAAGGAAAGAGCCGAGACCAGGGTGATTTGCAGAGTGCAGCCATATGTCTGCCACGGGCTCTTGGGCCGAGCTGCTCTCTATTATTGCAGTGCTCTTCCAGCTGGCTGCGAAGCCCTGTTCCCGCAGGTCCACCAATTATTTCTGCTTCGCCTGGCCCTTTCTAGCACGGGCCTTTGGTGGAGCAGCTCCAGGGGCTCCATAGCAACTGGCCAGCTCGGCACGGCAGGGCCCCGAGCCGCTCTGCCCTGCGCACGTGGGCGCTGTGCTGGCACTGCCGGCACGATGCCCTGCACGCCGCTCTGTGCGCGAGGCCCCTGGGGCTCCCACCTGGCCGCGTGCCAGGCTGCCTGTGCCCTGGGGCTCCCTGCCTCTGGCTGCTGCCTGTGCTCTGGGCTCCGCTTGGGCTGCTCCTCTGCTCTCCTCCTGACTCGCACTGCAGCACTTTCTGCTCAGCTGGGATTTCTTTTCTAGTTATGTTTTGAACAAGGCTGACTAAAAGAGTCATATTAGGATATTACTGCTTGGTTTTATGTGGCAGTATGTTTTCTGTGTAGGAGCAAAATGATCTCCCTGTTTCTATCACTGCTTTTTCCTCTTCCTAGAAAAAAATCCCCAATATTTTTGAACAAGGTATGAAGATTGTGGATCATACAGACTTGCATTTTTAAAACCCTGTCAAAAAGGAGGGAGAGTTTGTGTGCAGCTGGCAATATCTTGCTGGAAAATACCTGCAAATAAGCTTGGGTGATTTTCTTTTTTTTTTTTCCTTTCAAATTAACTTGAGTTTGTCTCAAAGGAAGAAAGTGACTCTGTGCTCCTTCTAGAACCTGTGCAGGGTCAGTTTAGCGCCAGCGTTCAACGTTTTGGTTTCTGGGGTGTGGCACCTAAGTGGTGAACTGTTTACAAGAAATTGTTTTTTATCCAGCAAAATTGGGGCAATTATTCTGAGTTTTCTCTGGAACAGTTGACTTTCCTTCTGAGTTTGTTTCTCATTGACAAATTAGTATTGATTTTTTTCAATTTTAATGTGCCTTTTAAAAGGCGTGCTGGCAATGTTTAGCCTGGAGAAGTGAAAGGAAAAGACAAGTTGTTTGTAATTAAGCAGCCATCCTTGTAAACTTTCCTTTCCTCAAGTGTAGTGGCTTATTGGGAAGCAGTGAGTTTATTTCTGGTTAACGAGAGGACTCTGATGCCTTGCTGAAATCCAGAGCCATGACTTGTCTAGAAGATGTGAAATTTCTCATGATAGCAGAGAATTCCTTGCTGTTCTCTTGGCAGGAATGGCTCAGTTACATTTCCTCACCCTCTTGCTTGAATGCAGCACCCACAGCAGGTCAAGCCAGACTGGGATAACTGCCCCTTAGCAGTCCTTGCAAGTCCTTGCTAGCTCTGCCAAGAGGCCACCTCTGTGGCTGAGTGCAGCATCTCCTCCTGGCAGGATCCTCTGGCAGGATCAGATGGATTAACAGGAGTCCTTGGTGTTTGTTTACCAGGCCTCTCAGCCAGCGCTACTGCTGCCGCTGGGCACAGCGGAGATGCTGCCGGAGGGGCTGCCAGGAAGGGCACCGCGGGGACCATGGCTCCTGCACGGGATGCAGGGAAGGTGGGCGCCACGGGGACCATAGCTCCTGCATGTGGATATGATATTTATTTTTCCTCTTGGCTGTGGCGATGAGGGATAAAGCAGGACGAGATGTGGAAGGCAGACAAGGTCTGATGCAAACTCCCACCGTGGCTGCGTTGGGTTGGATTGATTTGTCAGCAAGCAGTGGAGGATTTTTGAATGCAAACATGTCTGACTTGCTTGATCTAAGGGGGTGATGTTTGGACTCAATCCATATCTAAGGTGCTGTCTTTATCAGAAAAGACAGATAAGTAAAATTTCCAGACACATTCCAAGATAGGAAGTGAAAAGAAGTGGTGGTTGTTGTTAAGTGTCTCTCTTCCCTAGAAAAATGAAAATTAGAGATGACTGAAACATCTGCAGCAGCTACATGCTTATGGAACTAAATATTTTTTAGAAAACTTAAGAATGAAAATGTATCTAGTATAGGGAATTAGTGATGGATATGTTCTAAACAGCAATATAAATTCTTCAGAATAATGATAAATGTATCTAGTTTTTAATACATTGAACTTTGCTCACTAAGGGATGTAAATTCATATTATGTTCGCTGACACAGCTTTAACATAGAAAAGATCTCTGAAAGTAGAAAACATTAATAATACTGACTGGAAAATTGTATGCACATGACTAAGGAAGAGTATGTAAATTGAAACCGAGTGTGCTAGTACAGATAGAGAAGGCTTCATATTTCTTGAGAGAAACAGAAGAAAATGAGTGTGACATCCTCATTAATTTGTATGTACATTCTAAATTATAGAATAGTTTAAAATGACTCAATATTAAAAAAGAACCATAAATTTGTGCTGCAGTATATAAAAACTATGAGCACTGAGTACTGATGGAAAAACAAAGAATTGAAATATTTTCTTAATAAAAGAAAGCATATGGATGGATTAAAGACTAGCATCCCCACAAGCATTATCTTATTGTTCAGATAGAAAAAATATTTATAATGTAGATGGGCTTGTATTTTGGATTTTTTTTCCATATTTCTTTTCTACTGCAGATATCTTCTCCCTCCTCTTTTTTACCATTTTTACTTATTTCCTTGAAAATGTTTAGTTATTTTTTTAGACCAGAACCTAACAAGTTGTAGTCATTTATTTCTGCTGAAAAAATCTAAAATATGAATGTAGATCTAGACAGCTTGGGGTCTGTCCTCAAAACTTGTATTTCTATAATAGAAAATTTGCAATCGCTTTCCATTGGATGATGACGATGTTTGGAAACATTACAAGTTTTGTGATCCCCTAAACAGACTCCTCCTGCTGTTGCTCACTGCTCTTGCCATTGCCTAGGTGAGAGGTGTCTGCCAGGCAAGCTCTCTGCGTAGCTCGCCCCTTCCTTTGGCAGCCTCCGCACTCCCGCTCCAGCAGCAGTGGCTCTCGAGCCTAGCGCTAACCTAACCAGAGATGAGCCCTGCCACACAAAGGCCCCCAACCCTTGGCCCGATGCAAAATTTCTGTCTCACAAGTTCTCTTTGCTCCATGCACTTACCTTTGGTAACCCCTGATCATGCAAGATGAATAAGTCAGAAAACAGACTTCTGCAGAGGAAAAAAATCTTGAGAAAAATCTGGAGTCCAAAAAATGCAGAAAGTGGACTTTTTCAGGAGAAATCTGTGGCTTTTTAGGTACAACTGATAGAGCTGTTGTGATTGGGCTAGCAGGACTCTTGAGTAGCAGGTTTTCCTCCTGTGTTGGAGAGTGAAGTTCAAGTGCAGTGTATCACAAAGCGACATTTGTTTTCCTTTTTAAAATCCCTCCAGTAACAGCACAGTTTAGTGTCTCTTGCCCTTGCAAGGAGGCTTGCGAGTGGAGCTGCTCCCTGCTTGGGCTGGCTCCTACTTGTACCTCTTTTCTTGCCTCACCGATGAGCCAGTGCTCCTGCTACGTGGCTTCAACAGGAGGCAGAGCACAGGGCCAGGTCTGTGGCCGGCAGCTCTTTGGGGGCTGTGTTGGAGCAGCAGCCTACTGCAAAGGCAGTGTTCACTGGGAGCCACTGCCTGCCTTCTCCGCTGGTGGAGGGGCTGAAAGGTACAACTTTGGCACAGTTATCCATTAAAAACAAGTGCTGGGAGGATAGCCATTAGAGGCCCTAACTGTTGTGTGGTAAGCTGATGTTGAAAGCTTTCAAATGAACAGAAGCTTTATTTGCTATCAGTGTGATCTCTGTGGTAGAAGCAGACCTTCTGGGAAGCAGTAATGTTGCACTACCATTCTGCAACTCCTTTTTTTTGAGATTCTCAAAGCTTTTCAGAATAGCTAACTTCCATAGTACTCTTGGGAGAAGAAAAAGGTAAGAATTATAAACATTTCCTTTATATGTGGGAAAATGGGAGCAGAAAGCCTACAGGCCAGATATCAGATATTTAGATGTCCAGAACTGCAATTATCTTGGTTGGTCTGGTCCATTATGATAAAGGTTATTTAGAAAGACTGTGGCTGCTGCCTCTTCCTCATGCAGCTTAAGACTGCACACTGAGATAATTCAGTTGGTTAATACAGCAAAAATGGACTGATAAATAGACGATATTCTGTTCTTGGTTTAGGTATTGATTTATTGTGCACTCAGGCAATCACCACATAAAGGAAGAGGAGAGTGTGATGTTCTGATAATATTTAACTATTTGATCACCTACCATATGGTTGAAGTGTGGCTTATGTGGCTGTGGTTTTGAGTTTAAAAAAAAAAAAAAAAAAAAGAATTTTCTTAACTTCCTCCCTGTGACCAGGAGAAGTTTATTCCATGCAGTGCAAGCCGGTTCTGGGAAGTGTCTCAGGTATCTAATGTGCCATCTGTATTCTCATTTCAAAGAGTGTAAATGAAAGGTGTAAAACTGCCAGTGAGGCCAGGTCTGGTGGCAGTTATCATGAGCAGTATTGCAACTGTGCGTCTTAACTGTGTATGTTAAGATGCTGCATGTAAAGAGAATAACATTAGAAAAAAATTGTATTCTCCTATGTTAATTTTAAATCTTGGAAAAGACAAATGCATGTCTCTCTTCTCTCTTGGCAGAACCAACTCCTTGCAAAGGGCTTGCTGTTTATAGAGGAGAAGGTTAAGCTGTGTGAAGGCAAGTATAGTAAGAAACCCACTCTGGAATGTTCATATCAAACCATTCCAATATTTCTGAGAATTATGAAAATTAAGTTCCAATCTGTAATAAGGTGGGAGCTGCTTGGAAGTAGCTTGATGCTGCTCCAAGAGTTTGGGAAAGATGAAGTTTCCCAGGCAGGCAGCAAACCCCCTGACTTTTGCTTCTTTTTGATGGCCCTAATTTGAAGCAGGCCTGGAGCCACTTTGTCCATGTAGACTGTCACCTGTGCTGTCACCTCTGCTGTGACTCATAGGCTCTTTCCCCCCACCTTTCTTTTGTAATGTGCAGCCTCATTCCTGATCTTGTGGGCACAGCAACAGTATTTCTTCTAGGTGCTTTTCAGTTAGCTTTGCATTCCTGGAAGAGAGCTGCTATTGCAATATTCAAAGAGGGAAAGAAGTTGCTGCTGCAGGGCATGGCAGTGTTTTACTGTGCCTGTTTTTCAAATCACAGCCTTTTATTTTAATGTCATTTTTCTTGATACAGTCTACCAGAATCTCTTTCAATGCCTGTAGGAGGTAAAATTTCTGGAAGAAACAAACCATTCCTCCTTCCCTTCCAGAAGAGAGAGTAATTTATGATTAAGGAGTAATTTAGCTGGTATTTCATTTTAGCACTACGCACCAAAATGTTAGAGTTCTAGGGAGGAAATAGAATAGGGAGACATTCAAAACTAATTTTGTCTGTTTCCTGTTTTCTTTTTCATCTAATGCCAGTTTCTGGTAATGGGTAACTGTGATAGGGGTGTTGGGTAGGTGCTTGTGTGTTTGCAGTCCCAATTGTGAAGCCAGCATGGCCTCTGGTACAATAAACCCTCCCACTTAGTCCTCCTGCAGTCTCTAATCAAAAGGAAATGTTTGCTGAGTCTGGCTCTGTTGGTTCTTTGCTTTCTGGCTTGTCTCTTTAAGTGAGCCTAGAGGCACAACTGATGGACAAGGAAAATCAGATGAGAAATACACTTTAGTGCGTAACTCATCTGAGTTGCAGTTTTATATATAATTATTAAATATGGGTCTGTATTTCCACTGCAAGTATTTGGGGGAGGTGCCCCTAATTGAAAGAAACATTGTAAACACTTTACCTTTGAGATGTGAAGAATCTTCTGAAAAGCTTAGAGGTCTTGGACATAAATGCTGAGAAACACGCACAGCTCTGTAAGTCAAACATAGTATAATTTGAAATGTCTGTGCAAAGTACTAGCTTGACTAGAGTGTTTTTGCTAATACTAGCCTTTTGACCACAGCTGTATTCTTTTTATGGGAGTTATGAGTAGCAGGACTTAGTCTGCTTCTATTTTAAACACCCACTTAAATTTAGGAATACTTGTTGGAGTCAGATTCACGGGAGGGGTGGCCATAAGTGGATTTCTCTCGGGACCCTTCCCAGTTGCCAAGCATGAGAGGAGCATGGTGGCTTTGTGGTGGCTCTCCAGTCACGAGCAAACATGTCTGCAAGAGTTACAGCTTCTGTGGCTGTACATGGGAGTGTGCAGCCTCCCATGTGAGGGAGGCTGGAGAGAGCTGAGCTCTTAAATTTGCCTCCTTGATTCAGTTTCAGCAGAACAGCCAATACTGCCTGCGACCTTCTCATTTTCATTATGAGCTGCTAGCAGTTCCTGTGTGAACAACCTTATGTCTCTGTAACGTAGGGCAAATCTTAACTGAGTCATGTCCCTTTTTTGGAGGGACACGGCCAACATGAAGGATGGGTTTGTAGCTCTTGCTTGGGAAGGCAGGGGGTAATGGAAAAATCCCACTTTACTGTTTCTTTTGCTAAAGGATCTCTTTTCTCCCAATCTCTGTTTTTGTAGGTGAGGATCGCATTGATATCCTGTCTGAAATTTGGGATCAGTACTTCACAGAAACCCTTCCCACACTCCAGGCAATATTTTATCCAGTTCAGGTAATCTTAATTAAAATTCAAAGTTAACTGCCTTTAGAAGCTGATCCCTGAGTGCTGTGGCGCACAATGGATACCTGAGTTGGGTGTTTAGAAAACGCTCTCTTGTGTTTTAGATATTTGAATAAAGGAATGAGTAAGTACCTGAGTAGAAAATAAATGAACACTTTATATAAGACTGCTAACTAGCTGTATTATGAAAACTGTATATTCCTTCAGAAATGTTGGCCTGTATCAATCCTTTATGTAGTTTTGATCAGAGTTTCCAGTAATAAATCTAAACAACTCCACCATCTATTTTGATCTTTTCTCCAATTATAGGAGAAGCAAAAATGTTACTTTTGGGTAGACTGACATTCTTAAAAATGTTAGCCTCCTCCTCTTGACTTCTGCCTGTTTCAGGAGCGATGCTTCTTCAGACATGTCTTATTATTTTTTCCTTGTATTGTTTGAAAGACAGCAGGTAAAGCTCAACTCAGGTTGCTCTTTCCCTCTAATCCTATTAAAGCTGTCATTTCCTAGAAGAGCCAAAGACTTCTGTAAAGACAGACACTAACCTTTTCACTGTATTTATTTTTACTCTTTCCTTGCTGCAGATGCTTAAAGGTAGGTATTTGGCAGGTAAAACTGCACAGTTGCAATATCCCCCCCCCCCCCCATTCTCTCCTTTTGCAACAGATTTGCAGTCATTGAGCAACCTAATCTGTGTAAGTCAGGATTTGTTTGCACTTGCCAAATTCGTGTGCAGTTTAGGAACATCTGAGCTAGCTATGTGCCATACCCATTGATGCAGATGTTTATGCCATTTAGCAGGAAAATCTTCTCCATTGCTGTTATGTCTCTAACCGGAAACTGAACAAAGATCACTGTGTGGTGGTTAAGCTTTTGGAAGTAGTTTGGTGGTGGTGAAAGATTATTTGAAATCTTAACTTTCTTACTGTTATCCTTGTTGTCACCATGTCTGAGTCTTTCAAGAGCATTTTGTAGAAGCTGTGAAGTTAGGCAAGTATTGTCATTTTCCAGATAAAGGATGGAGAGGTGGCATATTGGGTACTTAAAGCTATGCAAGCATCTCAGTTCTATACAAATCTTTGAAATATAAAACCCCTAAGAACCTGAAGTATGCTGCATAATGCTGCAACAGGGTGCAGGGAGAAAATGCATCAAGTTTATTCTAATTCTTGGCCAATGCCCCAATAACAAGTTTGGCCTCATCTTGCAAATAAGGAACTGTATATACCTATTTACATGGTGCTTCAACAACTATAAAGGAAGATCACCTAGCAATTCTCCTTCACCATGTCCCAATTCTTTATGGACTACTCTAGTCGATGAGCAGTTCCTTTGCTGGTCCCATCTTCTGGGACTCCTCTGCTGCAAATGTCAGTGTAAGCATTGACCTGAGTTCTTCTGTGATCCCAGTAACTGCCCACTCAGAATGAAAGTATGCCAGCCAAGTGGGTGAGCACGTTAGTGCTGGGAGTAACCAGAAGTAACTTCCTATCTCAACTAAATTTAAACCTGAGGCTTATAATTGTTGCAGAAATATGACCTTTAAGCAGCCGAGTTGCTTAAATTGCTGTACAGAAGGAAACTATGTAAACAGATCACTGACTTTTGTATAATTGCAGCTGCTTATGTGACTACTTGGGGTGGAGATTTAATAGCAAATCTTGTTGTTTTTGTATGGCACAGTAAGACATTTGCATTTTGAAGTGGGATATGAAGTTAGTTGGACTAAACTGTGTGATAGAAATAAGAAATGAGCAGCTGCTGAGTTTAGAGATTTGTACTGGTGTTTTCTACGTCCTGATTTTTCCAAACATACACTGATGATTTTGAATAGCAAAGTGTTTTTATTGTGGCTAACTTGGCCCTGACTATTGGCTTTAGATCTTATTTGCATATTGATGATGCTGTTAATTATGGCATTAAACCCATTTTGAACTAATGATTAACTGGTGTTAATTCCTTCCAGCCAAATATTTGCCTTAGTGAGTGGGTTATGGAGACTATAAAGTGGTTCCAAAATAGAGCATAGGGCAGAGATTAACGCACTAGAGAGAACAAGGGAAACTCTTCAAGCTGGAAAGTGCTGGTCTGATCTGGACTGGCTGGGACACAGGGCTGGGAAGAAGATGTGTGCATTTAACTTAAGCTGCTGGGGCAAGAGAAAATCGTGGATGCCCTAAGCTTAGCAGAAGGTAACAGTAACACTGAAGTGCTGACTGGAGTTCAGCTTTGATTGAATTTGCTGAGAAATCCTGCAACATTGTCATCTGTTGGAATTGATTGCTTGTGTGTTGATGTTGAAAAATAAAATCCAGAGGACATAGAATTCCTTGTGGTGAAATCAAAGCTATTGCTTTCATCCTCTGTCCAATTATTTTCTATATCATGTTGTAGCCAGAATGCTAAGTGTAATGGGCTGAATTGTGCAGTTTTATCATCTCAACTAGTTTTAAAGTGCAAATGTTGAACAAAAAGAGAATCTAACACTGACTACAAGTAGACTTGCATAAGGAGTATTGGAGTATTCTGTAGCATCTTTTCCCCTACTAACTCTCCTGTGTACAGCTCCTGTGTATCAGCTCAAAGTGACAAAAGCACTGGCTGCCTCCATTCTAGGTTTCGGATGTTTGTGACTAACTTGTTTGGCAGTTGGTATGTTTGGACATGTAGTCTGTTGGTGAAATACAGGTTCATTTTTGGTTTCACTTCAAAGCTAGTGGCACCTCAGATGAGCTATTACTCATAAGACAGTTTATGTGGGACAGCGAAGAACTGATAAAGAATACCAGGAATCCTCAAGTTGAGCAGCTGGTAGGTACTTTACCACAGCAGCAACTGGAAAGATGGGGTTGTTTGTTTCTGTAGTTACACATGTTGGTGTTTCTGGTGTGCTGCTCACGTGCACCTTTACCAACTGGTTGGTTTTTCCTTCTGTGTTTTTAGGGTCAGGAATTGACAATCCGTCAGATTGCTCTTCTTGGCTTCAGAGACTTGGTCTTGTTAAAAGTGAAATTGGAAGAGATCCTACCTCTGCTTCAGACAAAGCTCCCAGCTTCTATTGTCCAAATGCTATTAATTCTGCAGGTGAGGATTTAATTTTTTTTCTTTGCTTGATTCCACTTGACATTCTTGCACTCATCTAAATGACAGGAACCCTGGAGAGTGGGGACAATAAAGGATGTGAGGAGGGGAAGTTGTATATGCATTTAGAGGAGTGTGAAACAAAGAAATGATAGTTAAATTGACAACAGGTAGGATAGTCCTTACCCACGAAAGGGCCAGATTCTAGTTTTTGGTGTTTGTATTTTTCTTCCTGTATTAGCTCTGCAGCTGAGAACAGTCAAAGGATTCTTTAGTCACATAAATGGCCCACTCACAGCTTCTCTAAATGTCTTTTTAGGTACTAGGTCTCCAGAACTCAATCTTATGATGACAGGATGAGTCTACCTCATTATGGTATTCCAACAAACTGTAACTACCGACCCCCTAGCATTAATCTTCCTCAAATAGATGAGGCACTTAGCCTGGCTTGTAAGAGGAAATATCTTTTTGCAGAAGGCTTTAGGTCTTCAAAAGGCCTTTCCCAAGAGACATAAAACTTCTGTGAGGACTGTCCTTTGTATCCAGGTCGCAGGAGGACGCTGCTTCTATCTTGCAGTCATAGCATCTACAGCCAAGTATACCAGATGTTTCATTTTTTAACATGGTCCAGCCTGACAGACACAGAAAATACCAGATTCCTGGTATTCCAGCCAGTCTCTGGATTTCATTTCCCCTTGACTGTAGTGTAAACCAAGTGGCAGGGAAAAAGCTGGTATTTTATGTGAGTTATCAATGTATTAGTGTTCCCAGTAACCACAGACTACAATGACAGGAGCTATTAAAATAGAAGTTTAATTTCTCTGAAATATTTTAGTAGAAGATTTAAGGGGAAAGAAAGTCTCTTGTGTGACACATACCATAGTGGTGAAGAAAAGCTGACTGAGGCGTTGCAGGAAGTAAGACTATAAAGGCTCTCGTAAATTACTGTTAAATTAGTTATCTACCACCTTCACACCTGTAAGCTGAACTTCAGCAAGTGTTTCTCCTGTGGTCTTATCTAGGATGTGAGATATCCTTTGCCCAAGCTGTGTTAAGGCCTGTACACAAAGAGATATTTCCTGGCAGAATTGCCCTGATGTCGTTGCTCCACTGTAGTTACACTGTGTACACTCTTGGTGTGAGTCTGCCCAACAGCTTCCTATCCCATAGCCCGAAGAAGACACGTGGCTGCTTAGTATCCACAGGAGCAGGGTTAGCACTTGAACAGGATGGTCAACCTGAATAGTGCCCAAAACTCCTTTGGGAGCAATTAGCTCTGCTTCTGATTGCTGTCCTGTTCCCTGTTACAGAGCCAGCCTTTCTACTCGGGTACCCGCAGAGAGCTGCACTGCTCAGTGCAGAGCCATGCCCTCACCTGGAGGGGATGGATCCCAGCCCTTCTGATTCCTAGAAGTCATATATACAGATATATGCTTGTGTGTGTGTATACATATATATTCCTGTATGTATTTATGTTATACACTCTATAAATACTGTGTTCAAAACTATCAAAGCATAATGTTGTCTTTTCATGTTGGAATTTCAGAGTGTCCATGAGCCTACTGGTCCCAGTGAGGGCTATCTGCAGCTGGAAGAACTGGTCAAACAGGTGGTATCGCCCTACTTGGGCTTGTGTGAGGACCAGAGCTTCCCTGGAAGCTCCTGCTTGCTTGGTAAGACACGCTCTCTTTCTGGAAACTCTTGCACACTTGTTAGGGTAGACCTGTTGTTAGTGCAAGGCAACGCACAAGACATTCTGAGCATTGCTTTTTTGTGAACGACTTTTTATTTCCCCTGACCCCACTACTGCACAAACTTGTGAAAAATCCCTCCCCTTCCTGCAGTGGATTTGATTTGAAAGCTGCTCTGGTTCATGTCTGGAGTCCTGACTTCACCCTCCTGTCCTGCCTATTGCCTGTGCCTGCTTGCTAGTAGGCCACCTAGGTACTGTATCTGCTGGACTTCACCACCAGTAAGACTGCTACCTGCTCATTTTGAGAGATTATTTATTTATTATTTTAATGCAGTCTTTCTTCCATCTGAGGACTGTTTAACAAAATATCTGTGTTTAAACTGTGAATAAATATTCCAAGGTGAGAGACCTGGCACTGTGTTTCACAAATGGAATGCTTGTAGTGGAAAACTTCTCCATACATGATGCAGGAGAGCAGCTTATGAATGTGTCTAGCAAGAAAAGATTGAGCAGCCTGGAAATGAGTATAGTGATAACTGACTTTATGACCAAAATTCCAAAAGAAATGAAGAAAGCTCCAATTCTCCCTCTGTTTTGCCACCCTCTGTAATATTTAGGCCTTGCTATAATAAAATCACTGAGGACTTCAGATATTTGCAGACACACAACCTGTCCTTTGCTACACCTTAACAGCACAGGGGAAGCTGGTCAGGTAGCAGTAGAACTTATTAGAACTTGAGGGGCCTGTGTCTGTAACAAATTCATGGCATGATTTCAGGAAGACCTGATCCAGAGGCTAGAGTGAGACCACATCCCTCCCATAAAAGCGGAGCTTGGGTAGGTTTGATTGTTTGGCTGCCTGTGGATGACTGCCTGCTGCTGGGATAGTTTGGAATATAGAAGCCTGACTTGTTACTAGCCATTCTGGTTTTCTTCCAACTGAATAAGCCATTAGTATTACAAAGCAGGTCACATGAACTGGTCTTGTAAAGTTTATGTCCTTTAAAATCATTGCATTTGCTTTAATTTTAGTTGTCATTTAGTTGTATATATTTCCCAGGTAGCCTTTTGCCCTCACTCCACCCTGTCCTGAGCAGGAGGAGGAGAGGAAGAAGTTGTGTCTGCATTACCAAACACCTGCAGCAGAGTAGTACTTCTGCAGATAATCTTGTTATTTTCAAAAGGCTTCCATGATTTCTCCTGCTGAGCTTCCAGTTCTAATCAAATTTTTGCTCTTCCTTGTTCACTCCTTGTCATCTCTGTACTTTCTCAGAACCCGTTTCTTTTTTCCCTGGGCAGTCCATAGCAATGAATCTCAGTGGCCTCCCTGCCATACAGGGACTCTATAGTAGCGTTTGTGAAATGCACTGCTGGGCTTTAGACGTATTTGCATTCCCAATGGATGTTGTAGAATACAAGCCTCCCTCTGGATTGGACACCTCAAGATGAAGGAGCATTGAGAAATGTGGCATGAGGAGGCCTCTGCTCCCTGCTGGGCCTCAGTGTGTGTTAAGCAAGATTTAAAAGTGGGAGAGGCGTGCTGCAGAAATCCATGTGAAAGGGGACCTGACAGCTCCCAGAGGGGAATTGTAGCAGGTGGCATCTCCACCTACAGCAACAATTCCTGAAGTCAGGATGGAGCATGGGAAGAGAGCTGCACCTAAGAGCTGAAGTTTGGGGAAGGAGGGCCAGGCTGGACTGTGCCTGATTAGCATAGTCAGGCTCTTTTCAGCAATCCCTTCCTTAAGGAATACATTTCCAAAATAATTGAAAAGTTTTTAAATATGTGAACTAAAATATTGCAACAGTTAAGAAAGCAGTGCCTGGTGTCATTGAGAAATGTGCTGCGAGGGATTTGTCCAAGACCTCTAGCAGAGTGGGAAATCAGGCAGAACTGAAACACAAACTTCTGCAGTATTCTTCATTTCAAAATCACCTCTGCCTTACTCCTTCTTCATAGTGTTGCCTTTCACCAAATTCCATTTGGCCTAATTGTCCATGCTGTTGGATCTGGGGGAAAATGTCGTTATAAGAGTTCCCAGTAACTTATTGTTGCTGTTTTAGTAAGTTGACAGCTTGAAGATGTAATTGAAAGTATATAATACTGCAATCTGACATCCAGATCTCTAAACAAATTAAAGAAGGCACTACAAAATCTAAGTTAGAAAAGTATGGTTATATAGTGCCCCAATAAAATGGTTCTTCCATTTCTTCCTTATCCCATCTCTATGAAATGAGTAACCCACAGTTTAAATAGCCCTAGCAAATTCCAGGAGACTGGGAGAAGCACTGTGGTTTTGCAAACTGACCTTTTCTGTCCTTAGTTAACTTCTTGGCTGTCTCATTCAGTCACTTGGATTGAAAGCATGGTATATATTTGAGCTGAATTTTTATCTCAAAAGATCATGACTGCAAAAAGAGTCTGGTGAAATAACAGTTTCTAGTGCAGAATGTAGCAGCTTGACTGAAACAGAGCAGCTCATAAACAAGGAGGAGAGCAGTTTAATTTATCCAAAGCAAAGTAGGTGAGGATTTTTTTGAGCCTGGATTTTTTTGAGCCCACAAGCTCTTGATGGTGGTTGCCTGCCATGGGAATGCGGCCCGGCCGCTGGGCTGCCCGCAGGCAGGGGCACTCGCTGCTCTCTGGCCCAGCGGTGCCTGCCCCGCTGCTCGCCCACGTTTGCGGGGCTGCAAAGCTCTGCACTGAGCCCAAGCGCGTCTCCACACACACTGCACAGTGTCTGGGCTGCAAGAGGTGCTCCGGGGTAGTGGGACCTAGGACTTGTGCTTTGTTTTTCACACACGAGGCAGTGCAGCAGTGCTCTTGTTTCCATGCTGATAGAGCTCTGGGGGAAACAGTGCAATCTTTTCAATTGCTTTGTTTCCCCTCCATAGCACAGTTTTTCCAGTCTCTCCATCCACATTCAGATTAGATTTCAGAAGTTTAATGATACCAGACTTTGAAGCATTGACACATGCACCAGCTCTGTGCGGTGTGCTTTTGAGTGTGTGTGTGTACACACATGCACGCACCTATACACAGCATGTATATATATGCTTGTGAGGTGATGAATTTAGACTGGCTGGTTGGTCTGCAAACTGCCACAAGGGTTAATGTCACTGATAACACTAGCTGACAATTTTACAACGGCTACTAAAGAGGTAACAGAACAGGCCCCCTTCCCAGCTGAGGTGAAGGCCAGGGAGCCAGGCTGGGCAGGAGTTGTTTTACATTATTGCTTCCCGCATTGCTCCTAGTGGACTTTACTCTCTCAGCTCATCAGATTGCCCCTTCCAGCAGCACTGAAAACTTGCACACTTTTTTCTCAAGGGAATATTTTTATTTATGTATTAAGTACACATCAGGACATGACCACAGCTTTTCTTTCTGATCTTTCTCTTGTATATCCTGGTTGGTTTTTTTTGGGGGTGGGGTGGGGGGGTGGGGAAGGCTTTTAGTTATCCCTGTATAAATGAAGTCTATTTTCATTTTAAATGTGATTTTAGGAAAAGAGAAGAAGAAAGAAGAAGAATTCTGCAGTAACAGTGTGGAAAATGCTTTTTGCATGTCTTGGTTTAGTTTAATTTGTTCAGATCTATCCACCTATCTAAGATGCTGCTGCACAGCTGAAGCCATTGCAAAATAGCCACAAATTTAGTATTAATTCCTGTGGTGGGAGACTGCTATGAACCTCTATGTAAGCCAATGAGTTTGGTTTTTCCTCTCAGCCCAAGACCTACTAAAGCTTCAAGCTGAGCAGTTCCTAATGTAGGATACCTAAATACTTCTAAGGATCTGAGTCATTCAAGTTACAGGTAGATAACTACCCTTACTGTTGGTTCCTCTCTTCTGATGTCTAATACTTTATTCATGGCAGTCAGAAATGAAGAAGCTTTGGTGGAGAAGGTGGAGAAGCAGCTGCTGCTACTTCCTCACATGCCGTTTCGGTCTTTTCTACACTAAAGCAGCCCCGTGCTACGGGCTTGGCTGCTTCATGTGCACCTGCCAGCAGGGCCGGGAGGGGAGGGATGCCTGCGTGCCTCCCTTGTGTCCCTCAGCACTGCAGCCTGCTGGGCACTCAGCTCTCCTGGACACCTGAAGTATTTACTGTTGTCGCTGGCCTCAAAGGTTATTTTAATGTATTCTTAGGAAGAAAAAAAAAGAAAATCTTTTTAATGAACGTATTGCTGGAAGCTGCAGGGTGAACTGCTTTAACTGGCAGCTCAGCTGCTACCAGTGGTGGAGTTTTGGCAGCTCACTCGTTTCTCCCTGTAATAATATAGAGTTTGTTTTCTGCCTTTCGTAGTGATACAAGCTTCCAAAAGTGTTTCATAACCTTCAGTGCCTGGTACTGCTGCCTTGCGTGTTTTTACTCTGTCACTTGTGCTCTAATGTCTTGGTAGAAAGATTTTACATGGTCTAAAAGGCTCCTGAATTAATGAATTGAGACCTTGCCCTTTCAGAAACTGAGTGGCAGACAGAAGGATAGATGAGGAACAGCCTGATGAGCTGCTTCTGTGAGAGATCACAGGAATGTTGAACCATGCATAGCTGTGCTGCACAGCGGCTGCAGGCAGCAGGCAAGAAGTAATATTGCCTGATTAAGCATGCAAGGGGAGCAAATTACCTCTTATAGGTAGCAGCACTGTTGCCTTAAAGCAAGATGGGAGCTATATCCTTACTGAGGAGGAAACAGAACTGCTTTCAAAACCTCTGGCAGGAAGAACTAAACTGCATTTGAATGTTCCTCAGGGATAACGAGAAGGAGAACTCAGTGTGGCTGCAAGTGAATCCTACCTGTGCCCTGCAGCCAGCCTAGCAGCTTGGCACAAGGCTTCACCCGTACCTTTCTGATCACTCCTGCATTCCTTTGTGTCTTCCAGAGAGAAGGTATTCCAGATTGCGTCCTAAGCCTGGTATTCCGAATTATTCCTCTCAAATGGTGACAAGTCGGCAGCCCAGCGAGATGGCTCTGACACCGCTGACAGAGCAGGAGGGCGAGGCTTACCTGGAAAAGTGCGGTAGCATTCGACGCCACACAGTTGCCAATGCTCACTCTGATATTCAGCTCCTGGCAATGGCCTCCATGATGCACACAGGAATGGTCATTGAAGAGTCAGACAGTAACGAGAAGTGCCTCCTGCTGCAGGCCAGTTTCAGCCACAGGCAGTGCTCCAGTGAGCCCAGCATTGCTGACGGGCCAGAAACAGTCACGGCAGCAGGTAGACAGGACGCTGCAGAGCTGAACTGCACCTCCGTCAGCTAGAGGAAGTCTTGCCGAGGAGACAAGAACTGTGTGCACTAAGCTGCAGAAATGATCCTGTCCTGTCCCCTGGGGAAAGAGGAGAGGACGATCTTTGCTCACGTCATTGAAATGTTTGGGTGGGGTGTCTTAGGTCTCTTTGGAAATGCTCTGTAGATTTATGTTTCCTGACTTCAGTCATTGTTGATGGAGGTACCAGTGCTCCTAGATAAGCATTGAGGGCTACAAAGGTTTCATTGCCGAACATTGCAGTCTGTCTTCTGCAAACTGTCTTTCTATACTCACCCAAATCTTTAGGCCTCAGTTTCCCTTCTGTTTCTTTGGTATGACACAAATTGGCCTCATTGTGCTTTTGTGCATCTTTCCCAAATCTGCACTGCTTGCTTGCTCTGCGCTTCTGTAGCGGAGTGCAGTGTTTAAGAGTGCTTCAGCACCTTCTCTCTGCATCTGGCACTAGGATGGCAGTGGCTGCATTTTTGAAGATGAACTCGGACATTAACCCTGCATCTTACAGAAAAATCTCTTCTGATACCTTATGAGAGAGGGAAATTCTTTGCTTTGCCTCTCCTAAGTACGAGTAAAAAGTCCAAAACTCAACAAAGCTGAATAGAACTGGATGTACCTGGAGGCCCAGATGAGTACTGTACATGTATTTTATTTGGTTCCAGAGTTATCTTTAGGAGTAGTAAAATAGGTGCAAAGGCAGGAGATAGTGTAGGCAAAATTGAGCATTTTGCCATTTATCATCAATTTTCCCTCCGAAATTTAGTTGGGCTGCCTGAAACGATATATCTAAATGGATTCTTTCAAAAGAGAAATTCGTAACAGAGTCTGTGCTTCTGCTATGAAGAAGACATAAAAGTGCTTGTCAAGACTGGACCATCATGATTGCAGGACACAAACTGACAGAAGGATTTCATCCTTGGGCCTTTCTGGTACCTCTGGACTTGTGGAATTTGTGAGACCAAAGATACCCACCTATATGTAGAAAGATATCTTGTCTTTCCAGCATACCCATGAAGTACTTCTGGCCTTCAGTGGTGTTTGATTCAGTGCAGTATTTCTGTAGAGACAGAGCAAGAGCTATTTGCAGTCTCTGTTTTAGTTTCAGAGATCCAGAGTGGGTCCAGTTCTCATGAACTGCAAGAGTGCCTGTGTCAGGCACTGCAGTCCTCTTTACAGCATCGCTTCGTACCCAAACACCGCTTGTGTGGGAACACAACCAATCTGTCTGAGCAGGCCCCTGGGATGCCCTGCTGGTGTCTAGCTAAGCAGATTTGCAAGTGTAATTACAGGCTTAGAGGTGAACTGAATTGCTGCCCTAAATGTCAAATCCCATTTAAAATGTGGCTATGACACCACGGCCACTAGAATCCTGTCCCTGTGGTACTGACTATAAATAAATCTATCTTGACAGGGAAAATGGAAGACTAGATGAGCCCCTCAGGAGCTTTTTTTTTCTTTTTTTTTTCTTTCTTTTTTTTTTTTTTTATTAAACATGCTATGCCATTAACTACAGGACCTGTCCCATTCTGTTTTCGGCATTAAGCATCATATGCTCCAGCTCCTGCAATGGAAGCTCACCTCAGACCTGTCAGGTTCTGGGATCTGGCCCTGGCCACATGTGCAGCAAAAGAAGGCAGATCAGCATCTCCTGAGGCTCACAATTGTCAAAAGACATGTTTGGAAAGTTGCACCTTAGCGCAAACTACTTTTGCGTGCTCTTTCCTTTAGATGAACTCTAGACTGCGTTGCCTCCGTATTTACAGAGTGGACTGATGAGGCCAACCCAGGATGGCCTTGGGCTGGGCTAGGGCTGCCTGGCCTGCGCAGGGAGAGCAGGGCTCGGGAGTGGGCGCTAGCGCTGCCTCCGCGCCGCCTCCAGCGCCGGGCGCCCAGGGCCCTCCCGCTGCAAGGCAGTTCTGTTGGCCACTGGCAGGGATTTATTTATTGCCTTGTCTTCTGGGGATGTGACTGTTCTGCACGACTTCAATTCATTCTTACAGATGCTTTTCTTGTGTTTTTCCTTTACCCCATTTCTCTTTTGCAATTATTCAAGCCACTTGGATTAGTGAGTACATTCATTTTTTATGATGAGAATGATTTATTTATTTCCTAACACACTCTTGGATCATCATCTCTGGGACTAATAGGAAGCTAGTCCTGGTTTTAACTTGAATTTCTTTTGTTTTACATGTATGTATAATTTGTTTTGATTTTGTATTGGTTACTTTGCAAAAATTTGCACCAAGCCACTCTGAATCATGCACTTCCCTTTTGTTTTGAGGGAGAATTAAAGCTGGTGGCTTTCCTTTGTGAACTGAAGTAAACAAAACTTGCTCTGTAAACAACATTGAGGGTCTGATAATAAGCATCACTTTTACAAGCATTTAGGATGCACAAGGCCCTGGGAGCACGTAATGTTTCCAAGCTACACAGGTAAAGCTGGAAGTGCCTGGGAAGCTGTGCCCTGCAGCGCGAGGCTGGCGCAGAGGAGCGGCGCTCTGGCGGGACGCAGCGGGAGGAGCGCGGGTAGCGCCCCAGCACCAGCACTCGCTGCAGGATCATCTCTGCCGCCTTAGGGTAGGTCCCTAAAAGCAACTCTGCCCTCAGGTGAAAGCTGTGATATGAGAAAAAAAGCATTTTCCTTGCCAGATTTTGCTGTGAGACTGGTGTTACACTTCCTCTCAGCTCCTGCCTCACCCAGCTGTGCCAGGTGCACAGGGTGGCTCTGTGCTGCTCCCCGTGGCCTGCTGCTGGAGAAAGCCTCCTGGTAAGGTGTCAGCACGGGGAGAGAGGGTTTCTCTCACCAGCTCCACAAGTCTGCATGTTACCTTCTAACTGGATGATTATATAGATTATGTCACTTCCCATCTTATCAAACTCTCCTCTTTCTGCCAGTTTTAGTGCTGTCTTCTCTTTTTTAAAATAAGTAATAATTTATCCTCTGCGCCCTTACAATTCTGCTCATAAACCTACTGAAAGGTCTCAGCAGACTTGGGCAAGCAAGGCGGTTTTATTGCCAACAAGGAGAGCTGCTTCAGTCCCCTCCTGGGTGAGCAGCCACCTAGTTTATTTCTAATTTTTGTTTGTGAAGAAATCCACTAAATTTTGTTGTGATGAAGGTGCTGGTGATGCTACCAGCATGGGACCTGCAGCAGCTTTGGAATGACTCTCAAGTAGCACGTTGTCCTTTCTTGTTAGCTCCTAGAGGCAGTGGGGTACCTTGAAAGGAATATTTTTTTGGATGCTTACACATCTAAAGACTGAAAACTGACTTTTTGACACTACCTGTATGTTAATAGAGATTATTCCTCCCTAAACATCTGTTACAAACTAATTGTTGCATTTATGTAAAATTCATATGAACTATTTTTTTAAAAAAAAGTTCTGATGTAAACCCAAGGTAGCCCATATGCTGTGGGGCACTGTCTGCTTAATGCAGCATGGGGAAGAGTAACCTGCACACTGGCTGGCTGTCCCGCTTTGCCACATGCTCCGTGTGGTGCAGGCGGCTTATGGCCCATCAGCATGAGCAGGAATCGGCAGAGCAGCTGCCACAGGTGCTGCCAGAGGCAGCAGGGGCCATGGGGCTGCCTCCTAACTGCACTGCCTGCCCCCTCCTGACAACACGTAGCTCTTTCCTCATGCCAGTGACCAGGGTCGTGGGCCAGGGACACATCTCATTACCTGCTCTCACGTTACAGGGGCAGTTCTAGCAAGAGAAGGGGGATTTGTGTTGTAACTTGGTGAAAGTTGGTGCCACTGATTTGCACTGCACTGGCCAGAGACAGGAGTCCATGTCCTATGTTAAGAGCAAAATATAGTGCCCGTGCACAGCTGTTGTTGCGCCCAAAGCTGGCCTGCAGAAAGAGGCTCGGTCTGTGGGTCTCTCTCACACTCAGAAAAAGTTGAAGATGGGCAGTTTTTAGGTATTGTTGCAATGTAAGTGAAAGCAAGCTTCTCTCCTCATTCACAACTGTGAAACTTGGGGGCAGATGGAGATCTATCAAGCTGGGGAAATTCCAAGCAGCAGTAACCTTTTCTTCCTACTTTCTTCCTGCCCCCACATTTTCACACCCTCTCACTTTGCAAACTGAAGATTGGAGCCCTGATTCCCCCTCCTCACTTTGTCCTAGAACTGCCACTGCCCCATCAGGGAGCTTTCCCTTTGTCCTTCCCACTTCCATCTCCAGGCTTGTCAACTCTTTCCCAATAGGGAGGTTATTTTGTACAAAAATAAATTACGATGCCTGCATAGGAGCTGCACCAACACCTTTAGCAAAGCAAACAACAGAGCAAATTAATTCTGCTCTTTCCTCTCTTCCAGGTTCTGTGTAACTAGAAGTCCCCAAGTGCTGAGTGGAAGCAGGAAGCAGTCAGTAAGTCAGAAGGCCCCCTGCCCTGGGCAGCCCCTCAGGGTTCCTGCTGCCCTGTCCTGTAGGCCCGGCCTGTCGCTGCGGCTCCCTCCCAGCCACAGCCGGGCTGTGCGGCACGGGCACAGAGCGGGCACGGACGTGCCCATCCTCGCTGCGCCACTCGGCCTCTCCTCTGTGCTCCTTCCAGCAGGACCAGCACTTTCCAGCACTTTCTGTGTTGTTAGTGGCCAAGCCTCCCAGAGAGGTGGAGGAAGGTAGGAAAGTGCTTCCCCGTGCTAGTCTGCCCTTTGTGGTAAGGTGCCCACTCAGGAAGGAAATGCGCCAGGGCTCTCGGAAGAGGTGGGAGCTCAGCCCCCGGTCTGCTCTGTCCCGCCGCCCCTGGGCAGGCACTGCGAGCCCAGCTCGGTGCACTGCTCCGTGGATAGCTAGAGGCTGCCTGAGCAGGCAACGGAGAGGGCATGTGTCCATGTCCTGCTCCAGGCAGCCACTGCACCTGGGCTGGGTGATGGGCCAGCCCTGGCTAGCTGAGCAGTGTAGCGCGCTCCTCTGCACCCCTTTGCTCCCCCATGAAACAACTCAGCCACCGACTGCCAGAAAAACTACCCAATGTTTAGAGCTGTGCACCTTCCTGCCAAGTCAGAGAGCTGAGCTGGCTCACGAAGGGACCACAGGGCTTGGCATGAGCATCAGGAACCTCGGCCGCCCGCCCAGCATCGCCCTTTGGAGCCGCGTGGTGGGTCTGTGCAGCTCCGAAACCTCGCCAGGAGCTGGGTCCTGGCCGTGTGCATGGCAGCCGCAGCGGGGAGCAGCGCGGCCTCGCGCCCGCAGGGCCCGGCGCTGCCGGCGTGGGCAGCGCGCCCGCTGACGGGCCAGCCACGTGGGCGGCCGCCGCGTCCTGCGCGGAGGGAGCGGCCTGGCGGCAGAGCTCAGGAAACCCGTGACAGAAAAGTGAGAAAACAAGACTCTTTCAAGCACAGGACGTGTCAGGAAAGTCCTTGACCCTTTGTGTGTTGTCCAAATTTCCCATCTTCTGTGTGCTGTTATGTCCCACAAGTCACAAGCTAAGGATATTGCTGCGGAGCACAGGCAGCCCGTGTGGTATTCAGGGAGTTTCCCAAAGGGAAGTGTCCCTGCTGCGGAGCACTGGAAATTTGGCACATAAGGTCAGGCTGCTGCTTTCCCAACAGCACTCGGGCTCCCTGGGAAGACTGCACATTTTGCTCCTGGAGTGGGCAGAGTGTGGGTAGTATTTGGTCTTTCCCCGAGCAAGGAGGAGATGACTTGTTATCTTACTCATTTTTCAAACTGGCTTAGATCTAGCAGCACAGCAGCAGCTTAAATGGGATTTGGTTACTTATCCAGCCATTGAGAGAGCACTTGCTGCCCCCTTGCTATCACAGCAGCTTGTGGCAAGGGCACCGAGCACTTAACTAAACCAACCAAAGCTTCAGAACATGCAAGCTTTTAAAGCAGCTTAGCAGTTAGAGCAGTGAAGGAGCAGCCTGGTCTGCCTAATGCAGCACTCAAACTGTGTATGGCAACTACTGCTTTGCATCTGGGAACTGGCTGCCTTTCACTCACATGCCAATGCGAGTGCACCTGAAGACACAGGGCCCTCAAGCACCTGCTGTGTTTTACCTCATCATTATTTACACCTGGGAGAGTAATTTTCTAATTGCTGTGTCAGGCTACGTGCCTTTATGCAAGTTAAATCCTTCCAGGAGCCGAGTTGTGCCAGAGGCACCTTGCCAGGCCTAGTGAAAGCTGCTGCAGCACAGAGGCAAGTGCAGGTCAGGGTGTGTTAGATTTCCTTCCTATAGAAGGAAATAGTGATTACAGTGAAGAAACAGTGAGCTGGAAGTTCTCCTTACTGGTTCACAGTTGCCAGCTGTACAAGCCAGGATGCCTCTAGGCCACTAAGGGGGTCAGTGTGCACAGGGGATGCACCTGCACACAAATCAGCATCCAAAGTAGCTGGTCCCAGCCTGTGGCTGTGTAGAGATGTGCAGTGACCTTGAAAGCAGGTAAGTGTATTTTCTTTATGCTGCACGGGGCACAACATGCTTTTACTTCAGAAGACTGGTTCTTGGTGGGGAAGGAGGGCCAAGGCCCAGAGAGGCGGGCACGGCTTGCGGCGAAAGGCAGCGTGCAGGCAGACGGTGCTGCTTTCCAGGTAGAGCTGCTGTGCCCCTGCTCAGTGTGTCCATGCAGCTCTCCTCTGAGAGCTAGCTAGGGTCTGCCTGCAGAAACTCATACAGCTCAGTTAACTAAATAGTGGAGCTCTCTAGAGGCAGCTAGTGAGTAATATGGATCATAGGCTTGCATTGAGCCCTATGTTACTGCCCTTGTAAGGGCTCATAAGCAAGAGTTCCCCCAGGTATAACGGTGGGCACTGTGAAGGGGGAGACGTGAACGTGGGCAGGCTCTGGGTGTGGGCTGCAGCCACGAGAAGTCATCCTACCCCAGGACCGAATGCTACCGGCCCTGCAGCGAGCCCCTCATAGGCTTCTCTAGCATCCGAGCAGGCTGCAGCCTTGTGCAAGGGCAGCTTTCGGTCTCAATAACTGCCTGTGAAAGCAGGTCCGGCAGGATGCTACCATTGAATCTTACTTTTCCTTCAGACTCAAATACTAGCTACAAAACCCTGCAGGTCTATTAGAAAGCTGATGGGAAAAAATATCGTATTAAAAGTGTGGATGGAGGATGTCAATTATTGAGCTCACTGGACAGCAGAGGGCTCTCTTATGAGAAAATTCTCCATTGCCCCTTTTTAGGAACATGGTGTACAGCTGAATCTTAGGACTCGGAAGAGAAGCAAGAAAACGCCATGGATAATGCACTGTAACCTGTCAGTTTTCATATTTGAAGGTCAGTCAATAATAGATCATAGAAACAGTCATGGGCCTTGCTAAAGGTTGAAGGTCATGCAAGAGGAGGAAAAATTTGTTCCAATGTCCTTTGCAAGCAGAAGTGCTTGTTTGGATGTATTCATTGCTGTATCACTTGCCATCCCGCAGTGCCGAGTCATCCATCTGCAGGACTTGGGTCCAGCCCTCAGCAGACCTGCAAGGTAACTGTTGACAGAGAACTTTGAGGTGTCCTAAAACTAGGTATTGTAAGACCAGGTGTAGTGCAAAGAGACAGACATTCGGTAAGCCTTTTAGTGGTAGAAACCATTAAACCCATGAAGGGAGGGCATGGTGCTTGTAATGTGCATTTCCCATGGAGTGTCTAAAAGATCACAGAAAGTGTTTTGCTGGTGATCCTGAGGAGCTTACCGTCCCATTTTAGAAGCTTTCTGGAAAAACGATGTCACTTTGCGTTTTAGGAGTTCAGTTTAATGTCCTGATAAGAATCACTGACTGAGATGGATGCAAAGATGCTGTGCATTGAAGAAGTAACAGAGAAAGACAGTGAGTGCGTGAGTGGATGAGGTATTTCACCCCATACATGTCTGTGTGTGTTCCCACTTTCCTTGTAACAGGCTGTTTCAGAGGCATCATCCTCACGTTGCCTGCACTGGTGTGTTTTCAGGGAGTTACAGGTCTTGTCCAGTGACTGTAATGAAGCTGCGAGAGCTTACTGCACACTTGCTCACACTGCTGTCTGAAATAGCCCTTGTTATCTCCAAAATCTCCCTTTTTGATAAGATACAGTCGTCTTGATTTGACAAGTAAAATTCAGTCACTTTGCACTAATTGTAGATTAATTGTAGGCCCTTCAATGGCTTGATCCAAGCAGTCTAGAGTTAGGCTCGCTGTCAGAGAAGAATATTTATGTGGAAGACAAGAAGAAAACAACTTGTCTTCACTTGTGTGCATGGGCCATAGCAGAATTGGCCTAAGTCTGCAGAAAACCGTCTTCAAAGATCAGGTGAGACAAGATCATCTTTTGGCTTATGGTAGTATATTAATAATGAAGTAGGTTGCTTAGAAATGGGTTTATCAGGAAAGTATAAGAAAACTAAGATTCTTATTTTTGTACAGATCGTTATGGGATTCTTTTAGAAAGCTATCAGTTGTGTTTTTAATATGCTGTTCACCCCCCCCCCCCAAACCTATCAATACCCTACTGATAAAGCACTACTCTTTGTGTTGACCTCTTGGTGCCTTAGACCTTTCCCTTCTCAACATGATGAGGGATGACAGGACACCCACGAGTGGCCTTCACCTTGGTTTTGCTCCAGGCTGGCATCTCTGCGAGGCAGCTGGGCTAGGTCAGAAGGGCTGGTACCTCATTGAGGACCGATGAGCCAACCCTGTGCAGCTGGAGAGGAAGAAGAGGTGAGGAAGGTCATTCCCAGGCCTTGGCAGTCAAGGGAGGCCTCAGCCAGGGATGCGTGGCAGCCTGAGCAGTCACCAGTGCTACATTAGTGCCAGGACTGGCTGGAGCACCAGTTGAAAGGAAAAGGTGGCTCATCAGCCAAAGGCTGAACTGAAGCCAATAGGGAAATGAAATTCTATGTCTCCATCTCTGCATCTCACACACTGCCAGGAGTTTTAAATCCTTATTTGCCAACCGGAGAAGACAGCAGAAATAGCACAGTCTTCAGATATGATGTGACACGACAAGCAGTGCCTCTATGCTCACAGATATATAACTTTAGCAAGTAAGTGAGAAGTTTAACACCATCAGGAGGGAAGAAGACGCAAGGGCTTCAGGTTCAGAAATGTAGTCTGGGGTCCCTGAGGCTGCTCAGGGACTGTGGGCCCGGCTGTTCCTCCCAGTAGCTTCTGGCTGCAGGAGCCAGGCAGGGAGGCTCCCGAGTGGCTGTCCTGCCTTGGGCCGGTCCCCTGCCAATGTAACCCTTTCCTCTGTGACCAGGGTGAGGGACAGCGGGTTTGGGATGGATTTTTTTTTTCCTCTCTTAGTCTTCTCCTACAACATACAAGAAGCACAATTCATCAGCCAATTTACTCATTTCATCTCAATAGGCCTAGTTTTCCAAACTGTAGTGTTTGGACCATTGTCCTCCTGCTTTCTTACCATTACCCTCCTACATTACTGCCTTTTTTTCTCACTCCTCAGGTGAGAGTAGCATGTGCGTCCTTCACCTGAGCCAATGCAGCAAGGCTTGGTTTTCATGACTCTTGGGTCTTGGAACAGGGTAAATACACATAGGTTTACAGATGCTGAACAAGAGCTGCAGCCTGTACCAGGGAAAGTCCAGCACTGAATTGCATAGGGAGCATTCTCTTTCCAGAGGAAGACCTTTAGTGCAGGACTATTGCTTTTCTGGGAACGAAGTCCCTGGTGACATCTCTTGCCATTAACTGCCATTTATCCAAAAGACAGTCAGAAAATTCTGCTTCATTCTTGTTGTTTCACTACCCAATCCCCAGGTCTATTAGTATATAAGACCTATTTTCATGTATTTATATAGACATGGACACACAAATAGGTGACAGGTGGGGCATTTTTTTAGAGCTGTATCATAAGTGACAGCACTGTTACAAGAATGCTCAAATTATTATCAGTTACACTAGTTTTGTCTTTTCCTGGCAATGAATAAAGCTAATGGTACCCATTCAGAAACTACATCTTAATTTTGACAGCAGGCAAACACTGTATGATAGACAATCTCCTGCAGTATAAACCAGCCAACTCTAAAACTCACTGGAATGCAGAATTACAGGACCTTGGTTAATCTTTCTAAACAGTCCCCGAAATGAATAAAGATGCAACACACATTGCATAGTTTAATAAGTTTATTTTTCAAAATCCTGTCCGAAATAGAGCTGTGCCTCAATTACAAAATATATTAAACAATCTATTGATACTTCCCCGAGAACAAGAGCACTTCCATTCTGTTCAAATGCAATCAACATAAACTGTTAACAGTGATCTCAGAATAATCTTCAGTATCAGCCATCATTATATTTGAAAAGTGTCCCTACATAAGACCAGAAAAGCCTTTCTAAATTTATTTCATGAGCAAGTTTTACCCCTTGAAAGCAAACATGACCAAGTATATCATGAGATCACCTAAAAACAAACAAGTCTATAAATCTTATGTCTCTAAGCTCCAACATATCAACGGTTTAAGTAAAATAGTTTGCCCTGCCCTGCAGGGAGAGACATTTAGAGGCAAAAGGAAAACACATTTGCAATATATTAGACTTGGAAAATTTGTGCCATAGCAGCTTTGCAAATACATATACTAAGAGTGTCTGACTTTATATAAATTCAAGGCAATAGAAATTTGAAAGATAAAAGATGACAAGTCACCTTTTGAAACTCCTTGAGATCCAGTAACGCAGCAAAGCCTCAGCAGTTACAGAGCCGAAGCGCTCCCTTGGCCAGAGCCAAACATGACACTGGTTCAGTCTCCATACTGCTGGAAACTTACTGAGGACCCCCCCCAAATCCACTCTGCATTTGCTTTAGAGACAGCTCTCGAGGCTGCATACCCTTCTGCTTCCATTCAAGTACTTCTAGTCATTATACCACAATCCACCAGATGATTTCTGATTTCTCTAAAAAGCAATCAGGTTTGAAGAAGTGGGTGTGTGGGGGAAGCTGTTCTGGTGAAAGTATCTGTTCACACAGGAACAGAGCCTGTCAGTTCCAGCCCTCGAGTTGGAAGCCAGGAGGACTACACGTGAGGTGGCCAACAGTGAGACTCAGAAGTTCTTTTGTTAGCTGGAAATGATATTTGTAAGAGTGCCCTGGAACCGCAGTTAAGAGAGAGTAGTCTGAAAGGCGAGGGGAGAGAGCGAAAAGTTAAACATTTACAATTTATCCAAACAGAACCATTTTAACTGATAATTCACAAATCATTTCTGTATAAAACTCACATTAGAGTAATTTGGCATCATTCAGAGTTTTTCTTGGTAATATTAAGATACAAACTCAGTAAAGCAGCAGCAGTGACTAAAGCATTTGTATTACTATGGCCAATGCAGTTATTACATGTGCAGTAGCTTTCTGTCTGCTATTGGGTTGTGCTACTGTACAACACGAAGCTGAATCACCTAAACCCCCGAAGCAGCCACCACACGGAGCCTCCTCCATGTGAGAGTCCAGCAGAACAACAGAGCATCTCAGTCACAAACGCAGCTCCTTGTATTTGAAGGTTCATGAGCAAAATTTTTCAAGAGGAAAGTACTGGCACTTAGTGGAGCTTGGTTATAAACCCCCAGGGGACAGAGGAACAGCGTTTTTGTGACTATCTCTGAGGCTGAGAAAGAGCTGAGTCAGGTAGAAGCTCCAAAACTTCTTCCTTCCTTTCTCCTGAGAAAACAACCAAAAACCAGGGAACTACTCTCCTGAAACAAAAGATTGGAGGACGAAGGCGCAGTGTCAAGAACTGCCTTCTGTGTTTACTAGACCCAGGCACAGTCATATACATTAGAAGCCCTTGGTTAAGAATGGATTTAAATCCTAAGAATGCCATAACCAGACACACTCTCATACGACTGAGCTGATAGGTTGAGGCTATTCCACGTAGCAAACTACTTAAGACATTTTAAAAAACATGTAATTTTTAAAGTAGCATTGTATTTTGAGGAATATGCCCTTCACCTGTCCTCCAAAGGCACGGAACTAGTCTAAATAAAGCTGGCTAAACACATTAGTGACACTGCCTGCATTTATCATTAGCCAAGAAGTCCAGCTGCAATACTCCACTGAATATATACCTTCAATTAATAGGCTCCATCTGCAAAATAAACTGTATTTCACTAGTAGATTGACTAGTTTGGAGAAATAATGTAGAACATTTGCTTACACGTGGCTGCGGTCTTCTGCCCCTGCCTGTGTGCTTAGGTTCTGGTGTGAACCATTCTTCCCTCCCTCTCTCCCTTTTTAAAAGCAGAATTCAGAACTTTTAGCAAGCACCACAATAATTTGGAAACTTATGTTAGCACCAGGGAACTCAAAACTACTCAGCTTTGACTGGTCAAAGTAAATTTATATAGCATGTCAATACGCAGTACAGAAAATAGTAACAGGCAATGTTAGGAAGCTCTTGAATTCTTTACATAGCAAATCTAGTGCTGGGTAACCAGGCCAGTATGGACGCCAGATCACTCTTCGGCAGACCAAGGGGGGTTGCCCTCTTTCCCTCACACGGACCGGAAGCCTTTGCTTCCCCTCCGGAACATCGAGGGTGGCCCAGGTCCCATCATCGAGCAGCACAGAGACGCCCTGGCTCGCAGCTGGTCACTAAGAACAGGAGACCTCTGCGCGGCCCCAGACCCCACGGGATCACCTGAAGAAGCGCAATATTAGGTCACAACTTCAACTTTGGTGAAGATTCAGGATTGACCAAGAGAACAAAGAAAAATGGATTATCTTATCCAGGGAGTACATGGCGTTCCTTTGGTGGTGCATCCACTCCTAACCTCAATAACGTCCTGCAGCAGGGTGGAGGTCCTACCAGCAGAGCAGTGGCCTGTTCGGAGGCTCCGCTGCTGGGCACAGCCGCCTGGCCTGCAGCACGGGAAGCCGGCTCCCACGGCCGCCTCCGGCCCACGGGGCTATCACGGATCTGCCAGCGGCAGCTCTAGAGCAACATGCAGCTCCCCGAGGCCACCTCGGCACGAGGGCAGGGTCGCAGCGCGTCGCCAAAGCCTTCCCCTGACCGCGGCTTTCACAAGACACACGGGCAAGTCTGAACTCCTGATGAGTCAGCATGGAAACCATATCAACCCCACGGCAAATTTTCCCTGAGATCAGTAAAAAACAACATTCTGCCTACCCCCCTCCCCCCAAATCCTCAGCATTATTAATTCAAATATCTCCCTGCTACAGGACAGGAACATCTACTGCAAGGCAATGAGGCACAAAGGTTTACAGATCTTTTCTGATGTGACTCTCTCAGCAAGCAGAGCTGTCCAGGTACTTCTTTAGGGTTAACCTTTGCGTACTGACAGCACTTCATTTTGTTAGCTTGCCACCCACGTAGCTGTGAACATTAGGGAAAATGGTAAGTAATGTTTAAACATCTGACTTGAGATTAAAACAGGAACATGTACAGGAGACATCAGGTTCCGTTCAGGTGAAGATCAACCGCACCAGCCTGCAGAAAAGACAGCAATTCACACACTGAGTCTTAAGATCTTGGCACACCGAGTCTCCAGAAATGAGGAAGGCCGCTGCACTCGGTGCCGGACGTGCCGAGCGGCTCCTCCCTTTGCGGAAGGCTCTGAGGTTAGACAGCCCCGTCCGCACTGCGAGCCTGAAAGCCCTCTCTGCGGAGACTGTTCAGGTCCAGCCGCGTTAGGACCTCGCAGCGCACCAGGAGGGTGTCATCCTTTACAAATGTCCTCTGCTTCAAGGCTTGCAGGTGCATGAAAGTCACGTAACCAAAACCTTTTGGATTGCGGTGAATCGTAGGTCTCTGGAAGGCCAGCAGCTCCGGCTTGGCCTCCATCACTTCTTCGTGATTCTGCCTGTCGGGTCCTTCTGACTGGTCCAAAATAGAAAGTCGTATGGTGCCTTGGAAAGGCCAAGGTAGGTGGCTGTCGTACTCTCCTTGCATCGTGTGCACGAACAGAGATATGAAGTTAGCGCAGCGCTGAGCGCTCGGTAACTGGATGTGGAGGCGCAAGCACAGCTTGTAGCCAGGCTTTCCAGTATAGAAGCCAGGACTGTGCATCACAACAGGTCGCTCTTCCTCCTGGGCTTTCTGAAGTCCACTGAAGTTCTCAATCTTCCAGATATAGATGCCGTTGCACTGCTGCGCCTCCATTTCGGTGATCTTGCCCTCCAGGGCTCGGATAGTGCGCTTGAGCTCCGCCACGTGCCCGTTCTGAGTCTCCATCTTAGCGATCAGCTCTCTGATTTGGTGATCCTGCCTCACCAGACGCCCTTCCAGCTGCTGAATAGTTTCCTTGAAGGTTTCCACGTCTGGATTGCAATCGTACGGGGCGTGCGGAACGTGGGAGAAGAGGGTCGGCTCAAAGGGCAGGCCATTGATGAAGGGGACAGGATTCGCAGCCGTAACACTCATATTTTGAAAGCTCTGAGCCATCATTCTCATGTGAACCTGAGTGAACTCCTGCATATGTCGTGCCTGTTCGTTCCTCTGCATCTAGGATTTAACATGAGTCACAGCATTAGGAGCATCAGGAATTGATCAGGGATCACAAGTTTGAGTTGGCCGTGAGAAAGATTAACCTGATTAAACTTAATATGACAGAGAAGCATCTTACCACGGCAAGAAACCAACTCACCAAAGGAAACAAACAGCGAAATGGAAGAGGTACAAGTGAAAACAGGCAACTATTTCTCAGGACAAAAGAGCAGCAGAGGAAAAAACTAATAGGAATTCCCCGTGCTACACAAATACGTGCTATTTTTCAGGGCTCTAACCCAACTTGGCATTCACTTTGCTGAGCTGCTGCAGTGACTTCTGGCTCCCAAGTGCAGTAAGAGGTAAGGACGAATTAAAGGAGGAATAAACACAGGCACTTGTGGAAACAGAGCCCAACCTTTCCCCAAAGACTGCCGGGAGAAACACGCTAAGGCAGCGGGCTCCTCACTAACACTCGGAGCACGCTCAGGCTTCAGTCGCTGCCCACCGAGGGTCTTTTTGGTCACAACGAGAAACAAAAAAAATGCTGGAAAGGGAGTGAAAGGGCAGAAAAAACACAAAGATGAAAACATAGCAAGGAGATAAAATTAACTGGCCACAGAGAGAGATGGTAAATTTAAGTGGCACTTACATAAGGGCATCTAGAAAGAAAACAGCGACTGTCTTTAAAAATAAAAAAAGTTCTCCTTTTCTTTAGGGAGTTTACACTTCTGTATTTTTCCACTAATAGTACGTCACTAATACAACAAAACTTAAAATACAAATAGTCTACATCCATCTAACTGTAGCCTCGGAATGCCTACCTCATCCAAAACCTCCCTACAGTATCAAAATACAAAAAAAATTAAGAAAAATAAAGGTGAGTAAAACATAAAAACTGGGCTTAAAAACGTAAGAAGTACTCACCTTCTCTGGGCACCCAAAAGCACTGTAGAAGCAGGGAACAGGCGCTGTGGGGCAGTCGTTGGCGTAGTGGTTGGGCATCTGCAAGAGAGCAGAGTGCGCATCACCGCATCGTGCCCCCGCCCGGCGCGCGCGCCTACTTCCTGTCGCGCGCCTCCTTAAGAAGGGCGCGCGCCTACTTCCTGTCGCGCGCCTCCTTAAGAAGGGCGCGCGCTGCGCGCGCCTACTTCCGGTTGCGCGCCTCCTTAAGAAGGGCGCGCGCTGCGC
>JAUBOD010000592.1:17257-31342 GCA_032353885.1 Nothura maculosa
AAACCCGCCTGGATGCAGCCCTGAGCCATGTGCTCTAGGTGACCCTGCGTGTGCAGGGGGGTTGGACTAGATGACCTGTAAGGTCCCTTCCAACCTTACACATTCTATGATTCTATGATTCTATGATGCTGCTCTGCTAAGATGAAAGCAGGACGCTCTTGAAAGCAGCCTCTTGTGGAGCCCATTTTCAGTGGGCTGCTGTCACCCAGCATGGAACAGGGACCCAAGGGCATCTGGAGGCATCTCTTCCCTGAGCTATGCTGATTCTGGTACCCCCACACTCTTCCTTTGTTTCCTTCTTCTGCAAGAAGCTTGCAGGGAAAGCCAGGCCCTGTAGGCTGCCTCACACAGTGAGCTGAAACGTGGAAGCCGAAGGATGAGCCAGCTGTGAAGGGAGGGCTTCCTCTCCCCTTGGTAGCTCATGAACACTGCTCCTCCTCACTGCCATCAGAGACCTTCTCGCATCCTACCTCCTCTGTGAGCAGGCCCAGCTACTCTTTGGGAGCTTTTGTGTGGCCCTTGGTCCCCAAGGACACACGGTGGAGCCTACATGGCTTTCTGGGTGCAGAGGGTCCCTTCTCTGCTGTGAAGGAGGGCAGCTGGGGCATAGTCATGATGAGTGTTGGTGCTGCATGGTCACAGGCCGCTTTTAAGAAGCAGCCCACTCGGTTGGCTGAAGCCTGCAAAGCAAGCATGCTCACCTCGGAAACATGGTCACTGAGCTAGGCTGGCTCTCCTGAGAGGCAAGTCTGCTGTAGAGGGGCAGCTCTGTCAGCTGCAGCTTCTGCAATGGAACAAAGAGCAATTGAGAGGCTCCCAAGGCTGTCCTCTCCTTAGTGCTGAACTCTCTTGCTCTGAGAGGAGAATGCGTCTCTACCATCCTGCTCTAAGCTCTCCACTGGGACCATTACCCCTCCTTCTGATGTGGAACCAGTGCAGAGCAAAGAAGTGAGCCCAGCTCCAAACCCTTCCAGGCTTTCTGTGGTGAGAAGTGGCAAGCAATCCCAAGAGCTCTCCTTCCATTGGGAGCAAGCCCGGAGGAAGAGCTTTGCACGTCCTGGGCTGGCTGAAAGACAGGACTTTGTGCATTTACCCTGCACTTCCCCAGAAAAGGCAGGTTGAGAAATGGGAGCAACTTACTTGGCACTTGGCAGAAATTAGGGTGTATATGGCTTTGAGACACTGGGTGCACTGCACAGAAAACTCCATGTGCACTTTGTACCTTCGACGGGCCAGAATGCCAATGTCCCCAAATATGAAGCTGAAGTTCTCCTTTCTCCTCCTGTTGGAAGGGAACAAGCATGTGGTCTCCTCCACGCAGCCTTCCACCACTTGCTGAGAATAGGAGGTGGCCCGGGACAAGCGCTCTATTTCCAGGTGCTTGATCTCCAGGTTCACTACGTGGGAGAGAAACACTGTCACTGGCAGCGTTTGGCTACATTTACTTCATGTTCTCATCAAGCATCCCCACCAGTCGCCTTGGGTGAGTGGCATGTGAGGGCCCAGGCCAGGCTCGGAGGCAGGGCTGGATGGGACGCTATTTCCCCAGGGCTCCCCAGTACAAGAGGGATGTGGAGCTGCTGGAGAGAGTCCAGTGCAGGGCTACCAGGATGATCAGGGACCTTGAACATGTACCCTATGAGGAAAGGCTGAGAGAGCTGGGCCTGTTCAGCTGGAAGAAGAGAAGGCTGAGAGGTGATCTGATCAGTTTCTATAAGTGCCTTAAGAGAGGGAGTGAGGAGGATGGGGCCAGCCTCTTTTCAGTGGTGGATAGCACAGGACTAGAGGAAACAGACACAAATTGAACCACCAAAAGTTCTGCAGGAACTTAAGAAAAACTTCCTTGACAGTGAGGGTGACGGAGCCCTGGAACAGGCTGCCCAGAGAGGTTGTGCGGTTCCCATCTCTGGAGATCTTCAAAACCCACTTGGACGCCACCCTGTGCCACCTGCCCTAGGTGACTGTGCATGTACAGGGAGGTTGGACTAGCTGATCTCTGGAGGTCCTTTCCAACCTTAAGCATTCTATGATGATTCTATGAAATACCCTTGGTGCTGCAGGGAGAAGTTCTGAGTGGCAGGAGAGACACCCAACAGGGCTGGTTCCCCCACCACAAGGGTGTTACATGGGTCAGGGCTGCTTTCAGCTTCAGCTGATCCACAGGATATCTGCTAGGATTTTTTTAAGAGGATGCCAGCACTGCATTGTTTGCCTACCTGAAGCCCTCCTCCATCTCCTCCCCACTCCTCCAGTGCCCCAGGAGGCACTGAAGAAACAGATCCAACTGGTACTATTTCATCAGCAATAAGTTGCCTATACCTCTTCCTAAGTGACTTTTATTTTGTCTCAGACTGCTTTTGTGCTTTGAGCATTCTGTCTATGACAATGATGTTTGTGCAGAAGTGTTTGAATTCATCCCACATCTCCAGAAGTATGAATCCAGTCTCTCTGACCCAGAGGCCCCAAGCCTATCACTGTGTCAGAACTGTCCTCCCTCTAATAAAAAGAGGATGTTGTCAGTGCAGTCCTTGCAAGTTGAGCTCTCCTTCCAAAGCTGGAGGCAAGAACCTGCTCAAGGATTTTTTCCCTGAAAGGGCCTCTTGCTTTCCAGGGCTCTCCATGGACGGAGGGTGATGAACTCATGGGGTGATATGTTAGGGAATGAGGACTGGATTCTGCTCTCATTTGTGGGTGTCCATTGCTCCTGATAGTGTTGAATGGTCAAGCATTATCTATGTGGGACTGTTTCATGTATGAAATGACTGGTGACCAATGGGAAGGGAGCCTGGAGAGTGGTTTATGTCATCTTCAATGGATGAGCCATTCACAGTCTGAGCCATTTGATATGGCCTGTGATTGCTCAGAGCACCGTCCATGGCCTCAGACCCCTGGGAGGAGGTTGTCAGATTCAATGATACCCATCCAGTTGGGTCGGCTTCCCACCCAAATCACCATGGCGAATGTGGACTTACCGCACAGCCCTGGGCACTGCAGCCCCCTTGCTTTGCAGAGCAGCCTCTCCAGGTCGGGACCCTGCAGGGAGCACAGGGGAAGATCTAGGAATGGCCAAGCAGGCCAGCACTGATGCACCACCCTAAGAAGGGCTCTCTGGCGAGCAGGACTGTCCCTGCAGAAGAGGACAGGAACAATTGTTCGACTGCAAGCTGATGTCTTGAATGCTGATTGCAAGGCCACTTTTGCCTCAGTATCTGATAGGCCAGCAGCAGGCACCTGGCTTGGGTCATGTTTATGAGGTCAGGGCTTTGCCAGTCTGTTCCAACCCACTGTAGGAGGTTTCAATACGATCCTAAGAGCGAGATTAAAATACAAACGAGGTCAAATACCATACAACTTTATAAGCTGTATTCTCATAATAGCGATAGGACAGAGAGAGGAAGAAGAAGAAAAAACAAAATGAAGAATAAGAAAGATAAACAAGCGGGAGAGTTGCAGCCAGATTAGTTACTTCCACCACCACCACCGGTTTAGTTACGTTTCATCGGCTCTGCCTCAGTGCAGGTGGTGGTTTTCTTGGAAGACAGTTGAGAAGAAGGAAAAGAAGCTTCTCTCTCTGCACACAGCTTCCCCTCGTCGAGGGAGAGAAAAAACGTACTTCTTTTATTGTCCCTATTCTTGAAGAGTCTGCCCACTTTCTTGAAGTTTTTTGCTTTGGTCCTCCTTTTTCCCCCCCACTCAACTGCCAGCGCCACTCGTCAAGCTCTGCTGAGCATTGTTGGGGTCTTGAGGTCGTAAAATGTGTAGAGATAACAAACCTTGAGCTGGTATCCCAGTCTTCCCATGGATAGGATGCCAAGACCAAAAAGTTGTTAATTTTACAGAGATAAAACACCTGGAGTTCATATCTCAGTCTTCCCAGAGACAAGACGCCAAGGCCAAGATTTCATAGCTGATATCATAGTCTTCCTAGTGATAGGTGGTTAGGAATTTGTAAATTGTATGACAACAATGTTGAGACAAAATACAGTCCACAACAATCTCTTACATGGTCCTTGATAGGCCAGCAGCAGGCACATGATGTGGACGTTGGTTTTGAGGTTATTGCTGTGCCAGTTCCCGATAGCCCAAAAGCAGAGACATGGCTCTGATGCTGACTGTGAAGTCCATGGCCTTCTCTGTAGACCTGATACCATCAGTAGGTTCTGGGGTGCAGAGGTTTCTTGTGATTTGACCTTCATCCCTGCTGCTGATAGGCCAGAGCCAGCTGAAGGTTCCAGGGTACCTTGTGAGGTCACTTCTGCCCCCATGCAGGATTGGCCAGCAGCAGGAGCAGCACCAGCCAAGGGCCTGTGAGATCGCCTCAACGTGAGCAGCTGATCAAAGGAGCGGGCTGTGACACAAACTGTGAGGACGCATCTGTCTGTGCAGAGGACATGCTGGAAAGGCACTGACGATACATGGCTGCTCCCTGTGGGGCTGGGGCTCTCCAGGGGTCCTGAGCTGCCCCAGGCCGTGCTGGGCAGGGGGCTCGTGCCAGGCCCTGTTGGCCGTGGTTCCAGCAGGCACTTGCGGTGCATGGAATAAATTCACCAAGTTCACACCACCAGGGATTTGGTGCTTTGATTCCAGGGTTGTTGGTGTCTTTGGTTTTTTTCCACACTGAAACAGAGACTGCTCTTGCATTTAAAAATGAGATTTATCAACTGGGACCCGTGGACTGTGCAACACAGGCTTCTTGAAGCCTATCCAATGAAGCTTCAAGAAAAGGAACCAGAAAAGGAAGAGGACTCAATGGGGAACATGAAAGTGGAAATTATGGAGTTAAAAGAGCCTAACCCATGGAAAGCCAATGCTCTATGGAAAATGGGGGTTTCATGGTGGTTAAACAAAAAAGGGGGAAGTATGGGTATAAGTATATGGGTATATATATACAGACTTGTAAACAGCTACCAGGACTCTCGCATTTGGGTTTTTATGTTCCCTGCTTGTAAGCTAATGCAATCCGTTGTTAAACATGCTCTGAAGCAAGTACTGCCAGTAGGTGGTACAGGAGAAGATGCCGAAGTGGCCGGTCTATTAACTCTCTCTAGGCCATGGTCCAGCGAGCAAGGGCTGATAACCAGGAAACCATGGGAATAGACAGCAAACTAAACTTTTGCTTAGCTCTCTAATTATTGTACTCTGTTTTGTTTATTGTTAGTGTATCTTCTTTGCTTCTTAGTATGTATTCAATGACTGAGTGATCGTTTAACTAAGTTAAGACTGCTCAGCCAAGAGCAAGTATAGCAGTGTAATAGTTAAACAAAAAAGGGGGAGATGTAGGGGCCCATGGATAGCAGTACAGTGTCTATCAGCAAGCAGGATGCCTTGTTAGTAGATAACCATCTTCAAGGCCAACAGTGCGCTTGTTCCATCAGCAGACCAAAAGCAAAGGCAGCTGCCCATCTGCTGCATGACCATGAAGCTGACTGTGGCACACTTGCTTTTAGGCAAAAAAAGGCATTGTATCTGGGACCTTATAGGTAAACTTACAAAGGACTGGATGGTACCCTCAGATGTGTCAGCCTAGCACACCAGGATTGGCAGGGGAGATATGTAGCATAAGTGTGTGGTTTATGTGATCTCTCTTGTAAAGTTGTTGGGGAACAGTATGCAGCAGTAGATTTCACAACCCAAAACCAGGGCAGGAACCAGGTAATGCGGTGTGTAAACTCTCAGTGAGCCAGCTTTATCAGGCTCCCTATTCTAAGGGTCAACAACCGTTTGAGCTTTACGCCCCCCACCTTTTTGCTGCAACCAATCTACTCCTGTTGCTATACTTAGATCCTATATAAGGCTAAGCTTGTCTAGATCCTATATAAGGCCAAGATTGTCTACAATAAAACAGAATCATCTGTAACTCATACTGAGTCGTGTCTTGATTCTCACAAACCCACCTCCTACATAAAGTATATAGGGATTTGTTGATTACAAAATAAACGCTACTGGCCCATCCCACCGGTAGCCCCTGCTCCTTTTGTGCCACCGCCACAGGAGTACACTGCACTTGGGAGTCTGTTAGGGTTGTTTATACTGCTGTTCCCACATCCACCCTGGCACTCCCTGTTCTGGCAGCAGAGATGCCATCCAGGTAGCCTGAGACCTTATTTACGTCATCGCACTGGGTCTCAGTACATTAATTCCCCCACTTCCCAGGGGTATCCCATCCTTCCTAAATTTTGAATGACAATCATTTGCCTCATGTCCAGTTTTTTTTACAGCGATTGTAAGTTGCCTCAGAACTCTTTACCATGCTCTTTTGTTTTAGAACTGTACATTGTGCTTCTGTATGACTCACAATTGTAACATTTCAGGCCTTTGTCTCCCCCACCTTGTTGTATCAAAGGCTTGACTGTGGTCACAAAAGCAGTTGCCATGTGATCAGCATGCTGCTCAGGGCTACCTACCCAAGCACAAGCATCCATCATATCAGCAATACTGGCATTTTTTTGGCAAGGCCTGTAAAATATGCTTACAAACAGGGTTAGCATTCTCTGCTACTAAAGACATTAGAAAAGCCTCCCTGGCATAATCAGTCAAGGATGCCCTTTCTAGTGCAGCATGTAAACGGTCTAAAAACTGTATATAAGGCTCTTATTTACTGCTGCTTTACCATTGAATAAGGGAGAGTTACCTTCCCATCCTCAGGAAGCGTCCTAAAGGCTTCCTGCACCAAACTCGCCAACTGCTGTAATATTTTGACATTTAATTGGGCTTGGTGCTATGCATCAGTAAATGGGCCTTGGCTGTCAAGCATATTGAATGACACAAGCTGTAATGGATCCCCCTCTGCACAATCTAAGTTCTCCATTGCAGCATTTACTGCTGCGTTTTGCCACCTAGAATGCCACAATATCTCCTGCATAGGGGTCAGTAGCATAGCCATCAATTGTCTGGTATCAAAAGGAGTCATAAGGTTAGATGCAAAAATGTTACTAATAAACAATTGCGTATACGGATTATGCAGCCCATTCTGTTGCATGGATTTTTGGGCTTCCTTAATCAACTCCCACTGCAATCCTACTTTTTGGGTGATTTCACCCCCCCATAATTCCTGGAAAGACCAATGGGATAAACTGCCCTTCTATTAATGCATCCTGAATCACCCCCTTCCATCACAGCCTGGGGTCTCCATTTTCATCGTCACCATTTCCATCGTCACCAGTTCCGATATCCCACCCCCCTTTTCCTCAAATTGCTGTGTTTCTTCCCTCACACTGCCCCCTCCCCACAGTTTGTTGTAATCTATTGACTGCAGTCTCTGCTTCCTGCCTCATTTGTTCTTGTCTCTTTCGACCCTTCTCCAGTCAGTCTAATTTGTTCATTAGCTCAAGTGCCCAGTCAGGGAGGTTCTGAGGTTAACTGTGTCCGGAGAAGGAGATGTTGATGAAGGGAAGGATGGGTATACGGTCGGAATGTCCATGGGCAGTGCACTAACCTTCTGATGTGCTCGAGGTGGTTCAGCCAGTGGGGTCCATTGGTTGCAGCGAGGGTAGTGAAAACTTCTGGCAGGGCTCGTCAGCCTCCTTCCTACCTTGTTCCTGACCTGCCTCAGGCAGCTCCTCCATTGTGGGTGCCCTTTCCTCATTCCCTCTGTGCCAAGAGAGCTGAGCATGCCATGGCCACTGCGGGAGGTGTGGCATGCTGCAGACTCACAGCAGCATTCATTTGCCTGGCATGACCATCCTGTGTGCTGGCCTTGCCCCAGCCTTGCGGTGCTGGCAGAGATGTGAGGGCTGGGCACAGACCAAGTAAGGCATCTGTCAGGGACCAAATGCCACATGCCCTGGGGAGGGGGATTTCTGGCAGGGGTGAATGGGAGCCGCCAGGCAGCAGGGACACCTGTGCTGATGTTGGTACCAATCCTGCTTCTCCCTTTCAGGCTCCCAAGAGGGCCAGAAGGGCCAAGGCGGAGACGGAGCCAGAGCAGGTCCAAGGGAGCAGTGGCATCACTGCACAGGTATCACCATACACACAATCCAGATCATGGGCTTTGGCAGGGCACCTTTTCTTGGGGCTCTCACACTGCATGCAGGCTGGGCTCCTGGGGAGTGCAGTTCCAGGCTAGGCTTCTACTCCAGGGCACATGTATTAAGAACAGCCCATTGCTGATGTGCAGCACAGATGCAGCCCACACAGAGCAGGAGAGCATCTTGCCTGCATTGTGCCAGCGCCACCAAGCCCTGCTCCTTTTCCCCCTCCACACTGCCTCACTCTGACCACACTAACTACTGCTCCTTGCAGGCCTTTGCACACCTCCTCCTCTGGGCTCCTCCTGCTGACGTCGAGGATTGCCCTCCCCAAGCCAGATGGAAAATGAGGAGTGTGCAATGCCTCACTTGTTGTTCCACAGCTCTTGATTTCTCTTCTCTTGTTCCCGGAGCACTCAAATATTCCCCTGTTCAGAGCCAGGGCTCTACCTCCGGCTTTCAGAAAGCTGCTCTCAGAATTGAGGCTCCCTTCCCTTCCCTTCCCTTCCCTTCCCTTCCAACCCCATCTCTCCCAGGTGCTGCTGGTGGCGATTCCTTGCCCAGGCTCCTGATGGGCCACAGCTGTGCGCACAGGGGCTGGGAGGAGCCCTGGGTAGACTGGAGGTGGTGTCATCCTGGCTCTGATCAAGATCATTGTTGGAGGTGGGGAATATCACGTGTGATCCCAGAAGGCCTGGGGAAGATCATGGAGGGTGCAGAGCAGGGTCAGAGTGGAGCCATGGCAGGTTATAGTAGTGTAAGTGCTCCCTGGGCTGTGTTGGGACTCATGGCTCTGCTACAGTTCCTGGGTCACTTGGAGTGTTGGCACTGGGCTTCTGGGCAGGCACGTTGCTTTCCTAGAATCGTAATGGTTGGAAACAACCTTTGGGATCATTGAGTTAACCTGAACACCATACCTCTTAAACCATGTCCCTAAGCACCTCATCTACATGTTTCTTGACCACTGCCTAGGACGGAGACTCCACCACCTCTCTGGGCAGCCTGTTCCCATGCTTGACTACTCTTTCCATGTAGACATTTTTCCTAATATCTAACCCGAACCTCCCTTAGCTCAATTTGAGACCATTTCCCCCTTATTCCTTGTTTTGCATGATTTGCTGAGAGCAAGAGTCTTCTGGTGCTCAGCTTCCCTATGCAGCCTTTTTAGCCTGCAGAGCATGCTGGGAGGTGGTGTCTCCTGGCAATGGCTTCCCAGGCAGAAGATGGAGGCAACCCTAGAAGGACTACTCTTAGGTGTGCTGTGGTCTCTTGTTTGCTTTACCTTTTCCTGAGAGACTGAAAGCCACAGTGCCTCTAGCCTTGCAGTGGGCCTGAGGGAGGGCTTTGGTGCAGCTGGGAGTGCTCTTCAGCCTGGAGGCATCTGCGCAGAAAGAGCCCTGCAAGTTACTGCTAGGACAAGGCCTTTGCAAGGTTGCCTCTCCTCAGGTTTTCAGGTAAAACAATCTGCCTGTGCTTGAGGTGGAGGGGAGGCAAACAGGTCCTTGAAGGCTTCTTGCATGTCACATGGTTATTGCCCCCTTTTGAACCAGATACATATTCTGTTTCTGTTGCCTTATTCTTTGTGGCAGGATATCCCCAGTGCTGACATGTCTGGGGCTACCAACCACAGGGCATTTAAGGCATCTGCCTTGCCTTGTCCAAATGAACATTTCCAGCACGAATTCACTGTCTATAGTCCATTTGGCAGGAGAAAATAAGGTCCAGTAAGGGAGGGAGAAGGAAATCAGTCTGCTTTGCTCCCCTGGAGCTATTGATTCCTGTGCAAACTAGGAGGTGGTTGTGCTTTCCTTTGCTTGGACTCTTTTCTTCTCTTGGGAAGGATGTGCAAGCTCATAGTTTGCCTACCAGGAGCTTGAGTTTTTCCCAATCCCACACTTGGGCCTCACAGCTGCAGCTCAGCATTTCTGTCTGTAATGTCTCCCAGGGAAGGTAGCTGTGTGCTCCTGCTCTCAGTTCTTCTGCTGGACTAAACAAGGGAGCTTTGTTCTAAATAGCTTCATACTGGTGGAATTTGTGTGCTCCATTTTTCTATGTTTTTGTCTTCTTTTTGAAGGTATATCACTTATCTAAACTGAACACTTATCTAAAAGTTGCCACTCTCTTATGAAGTCAAGTTCTCAGACATGAGGAAATGGCACCCATGAAGGCTTGTATGTCATGTTACACTGTTAATTCACATCCCACCAAGTCCTTGCCACTCTCAGTGACCTGAGGCAGCAATTGCTGATGGCTGGAGGTTGCCTGAGGAACGGAAGAGATTTGTTCAGAGTAGAAAAGGCACCTAACACCACTCACGTGCCTTTTGCTTAAATAGCACATCTTTCTATAATTCCTAGAGGGTATTTCCCCTGGAACTGCAGTTGCCTTGTCTCCTGTTTTATCTATGTAGGCAAGTGTTCATGAAGATGACAGCTTGAAGCTCCTTCCTGTTCATTCAACACTGGTAACTATGTCCATCTAGGGAAATGGGTGAGAGTGAGAAGACCAATATGTGTTGTTAACACGCTGCATGATCAGAGGGCCTTTATTTTTTATTTGATTTTCTGTTTGGCACTTTGTTCCTGAGCATCCAAGTTCTGTATTAGTAAAAATACTAGCACTTGCTTACAGGCAAGGCTCTGGATGAGAATATGAATTCCTGGTTGCCCAGAGAGGTGATGCCCTCTCTATCCATGGAGCCTTTCAGAATGGGCCTGTACAGGGCTCTGTGCAATGTGTTGTCAGTGATCCTGCTTAAGCAAAGCATTGAAGCAGAAGATGTGCAGAGGTCCCTTCCAACCTTGACCCTCTGTGATTTGGTGATCTTGGCTGTTTCCCTCTTTCCCAGCTCCTTAAGAGAGGGAAATAGGAATATTTTCTCAGTAGCACAATCCCAACAGCAAAAGCATCAGCTAGAAAAGTCGGTGAGACGGGCACTGTTGCTAGGTTGGGACTGTGTGAGGAGCCCTTATTCACTCCTGCCGGGTGCTCCAAAGCTCCTGGCCATAGCATGGCCACCCCTCTCCCCGCCTTGCCTTCGCATGCCCCTCTTCGCATCACAGTGGAGCAGCAGCACTGGCATCACAGGCGTTGCTCCAGGGCTGCAGGCGCACTTCTCGAGCACCCTTTCAGCAGCGCGAGAGATCCTTGTTGTCTTGCAGAAGGATGCACAGGTTTCCTCGTGCCCTCTTGGCCTCAGCCATGGGCAGGCATGGCTGGCTTTGGAGGAGGATGCCACAGCAGTGTCTGGTAGGAGGTGCCAGGTGCCCCAGGGCAGGTGGCATGAGGGGAGGTGGGAGGGGGGCCACCAGGGTGCCCGTGGCCAGGTGGATGGAGATGCGCTTTCCCCAGGGCCTGCTGGGTCTGTCAGGTGGCAGCAGGCAGGGACCAAAGCAGTCCCTCAGCTGTGTCATCTTGGCTCAGCAGGATGACATAGCTCTGTCTCTTCTTGCCTCAGGGCATCCTCACCCATGTGCTCGTTCTGCTGGGAACAGTGCTGTGCAGCTTGTGGCAGCTGTGCATGGACCAGCTGCAGGCCATTGTGTCCAAAGTGCAGCATCCCAGCAGAGGGAGAGTGAAGGCCACACACCTGCAGCCAACCAAAGGCCTTGTGGCCTTTAGAAGGCCTCTGCCTGGCACAGGAGGTGTGCTCAGACGGCAGCATGGTCCACAGCGACCCGGGCACATTTGGGTCTCTGAAGGGAGTCCTGCTCCCTGGTGGAGGAAGCCAGGCAGCTCCTTTTTGGAGCAGGTCATCTCTACCTTGGTGAGTGCCACCCCAGGGTGGGTTTGTCCCTGTGGCCCTTGTGCACCTGCCACTGATACAGACTTCCTTGATTTCCCACAGGGTGACAGAAAACGGCAGGTGCAGAAGCCTTTGGGCATCCCACCATGGCGACTCCCAAGCACACGTGTTCCCTCTGAGGTAGGGGAAATGGCTCTGGTGTCTCCTCCTTTCTTCCTCCCTGACCCCATGGCACCTGCTACCCTTAGTTTCCCTTCATGGCACACAGCACTGGCCCCGTGAGGAGAGTCGTGCTTGAGGCTCTCTAAGCAGCAGGCCTTGAGGTGAACGTGCCACTTACTTAGAGCACAGGGCTGGAGCAAGGAACCCCACCCCATGTTGTGTGCAGGGAGGGCAATTTGACAGTGCTGTGGTGGGAGACAGGGTAAGGCTGTGTAAGAGCACAAAAAACAACCGGGAAAAAGAGGCTCACGCTGCAGCCAGCATGGCCAGAAAGGCCTTGCTAGGCACAACTGCGCATGGGATACAGGCTGTGGTCGGAGCGGGACTGCAAGCAGTGGCCACCTTGGAGGGAGCCCCATAACTCTTGGCTGAAGGCCATGCCCCGCATGTCGTTGCAGTCCCTCTCCATGAGCGGCCAGGCACTGAAGGCTCCCCGAAGGACAGCTCGGTGGGGACACCCGGGGTGCACTGGGGAGTTGTTCCTCAGTGTGCCACCATGTCCCCTTGGCAAAAGAAGAGTGGGCAGTGGCCAAGTGCTGTGTTCTCATGCCTCTGCTCTGACAAGGAAGGACGTGGGGAACACAAGGGATGGGCAGCCCTGTGAGTCCTGCAGGCCTCTGGTGAGGGTAAGTCGAGGAGCACGTGGGGCAGGAGCACGTGGGACAGGAGCTGCCATGTTGGGTGCTGCGCATGGAGAGGGGTTTGTGGCAGCTGCAGGCTCCCTCCTGCAGCTGAGGATGGGCTAGATGGGGGTGTCTGGGGCCTGTGCCAGCCCTGCCGCAGCCAGGAGCCCTGGGCCTTGCTGGGGGCACGGAGAGCTCCAAGTCAGACGCCTGTCCTCCCTGCAGCTCAACATGCATGCTAAACCAGCCAAGGCCCTGTGCTGGAGCAGCCTGAGCTCCCGGAGTCGCTACATCCGCCAGTGCCTGGATGAGGTTTCAAGCTCACCAGAGGTGAAACATGCACCTCTACTCCATCAGGAGGGCAGGCAAGGCTGCGTGGTGGACACTGGGAGAGGGACCCACAGCCAAGCCCTGCACACCAAAGCAGTGGGACAAGGTGGGAGGGAACAGGAGCACCCAGCAGCAAATTCTCACACACTTTGGCATCTCAGGCTTAATCGCTTGCTCTTTTACTGCCCTGGAGTGATTCCCTTGGGAAGGAATGAATGCCGGGCTCCTAGAAGGAACACTGCTGGAGTGTGCTGCCCATACAGCACTGCATTCTGCACACAGAGCCTTCAGGGTGACAGAACACTGGAAGAGGCTGCCCAGACAAGATGTGGAATCTCCTTCTTTGGAGTTCTTCAAAAGGCTCCTGGATGGGACCCTGTGCCCCATGCTCTAGGTGGCCTTGCTTGAGCAAGGGGCTTGGGCTAGATGATCTGTAGAGGTCCCATCCAACTTCAAGCCTTGTGTGTGGCCCATGTCCAAAGGGCTGAAGCTGCTTCTAATCCACCATACTGGCCACATTATCCTTTCCCTTCAGACTCTGAAGATGCACAGGATGCTGCTGCCAGTCCACAAGGCCAGCCTGAGTGGTGTAAGTGCCATGCACAGACCTCCGTGGCCTCAGCCCTGGACTGCTCTCCCCTTGCAGTGCAGTGCCAGGCCATGCCCAGGCAAACACACAGATCAGTGAAGCTCTTCATGGGGAGTGTGCAAACTCAGGAAACATGGGCAAGGGCTCAATCTAATGTGGCCAGGAGCAATCCCCACTATAGACATGTCTAAGGATTCTCGGGCAATAGAGGTTCCTTGCCGACCCCTCCCTCGTTCCCTCTGTGCCAAGAGAGCTGAGCATGCCACGGCCACTGCGGGAGGTGTGGCATGCTGCAGACTCACAGCAGCATTCATTTGCCTGGCATGACCATCCTGTGTGCTGGCCTTGCCCCAGCCTTGCGGTGCTGGCAGGGATGTGAGGGCTGGGCACAGGCCAACTAAGGCATCTGTTGGGGACCAAATGCCACATGGCCTGGGGAGGGGGATTTCTGGCAGGGGTGAATGGGAGCCGCCAGGCAGCAGGGACACCTGTGCTGATGTTGGTACCAATCCTGCTTCTCCCTTTCAGGCTTCCAAGAGGGCCAGAAGGGCCAAGGTGGAGACGGAGCCAGAGCAGGTCCAAGGGAGCAGTGGCATCACTGCACAGGTA
>JAUBOD010000594.1:0-16187 GCA_032353885.1 Nothura maculosa
CGTCCCGGCCCGTCCCTTCCCGTCCCTGCCCTTCCCTTCCCTTCCCTTCCCTTCCCTTCCCGTCCCTGCCCTTCCCTTCCCTTCATTTAGATTGAAAAATAATGAATTGGAATAATTTCTGTAAAACTGTAAAGTACAGTTCTGTATTTAAATTTAACAGTAATTTTTAATGTTATGTAGTAGTTTGTAAACTGGAAATTTGCTACTTTGCATCCTGAAGATAAGGGATATAATGTTTAGAAACCAGTAAAAATAAAATAACTTTTCAATGTGCAATGAAAGAGAATATAGTATGACACATAATTGGATAATGACAATTCTAAAATAAACATTTTTCTTGACATTCATGCATTTCTAGCTCTTTTACAGAGTTCCCTCTCTACAAGGAAGGATTTTTCTACAATAGTTTTATAACAACAACAATAAATACTCTTTTGAGTAAAACTAATTTCATAACAACAGTAACTTCACAAGCATTTTATGCAAGATAGCAATAAACTTACAAAACTTCATCTGACACAGATAAGAATGCAGTTTGATTCTAAACAGATGCCAGAAAATGCAGGAGGCTGTGGCTGGTATTCATGAAAGAAGAGAATGAAGAAATTCTAGCTACATCTGCTTTACTTTGCACTGTGAGGTCACTTGGCAAAATTTTTTCATATGATATATTCACGTGACATAATTGTGAATATTATGACCTAGAGAGTCGAAATAAAATTAAGTAACTACTCTTGAAATGGAGTCAGAAAATGAGCCAGGGTAATAAAATGTCTTCAGTTCCCAAGACATCTAGCCACTAAAGACTTAAATAAAATGGTGAAAAATTTATCTCTGAACTTGTCAATTAGGAATTCATTTATGTAACTCTCTTCACTTAAGTGGTCTTGATTCACATGGTTCTATTTATTAAGACAACTATGCTTAGTGCATTAAATACTGAATTAAAATGTCCATGACTCACCTTATCATCTCTAATAGTTAGCATGTAACTATGCTGCCCTGCATTTTGAGAAGTAAGTTGGCATTCTCTTATTAAAGGTGTGTATAAGCCAAGTTAACATCTCTGCACCTCTTATGCCCAATTTATTACCACATTGTAACATCCAAGTTAAAACTATATCATTTTGAATTCTCTAGTTATACTATATAAAATAGCTGGCAGGATAAAGTATCACAAAGATAATTTCAGGTGAGATTGGTTCTATTTCCTCATGACTGTGCCACCCCTGTTCCCTGTGTAAACTGTGAAGGAAAAATAGACAGTAGTATGGGAATACTCCAATAAATGAGCAACATGACAGCTCTGCCATGTTCTTATCAGACACAACACACTGTTTTTGTTGATGTAAATGCAACAAATAACTAGCTCAAAGCCTCTCACTAAATGACATAATCAAAATTACTTTACTGAATTTTATTAGCTCCTGATGTTGCTCAGGTAGTCCAAGAACCAAGTCTTGGTTTAAGAAACAGAGCAGAAGTGTTCATACTGGTTTTCTGATCTTCTCTGAGATATTCTATGTTGCATCATCTGAGATTTTAGGGGGTTCAGGTGACATTTTTCTACATGCCCTAAAAAGAGAAATTTAAACTTATTTTTATCCTTTTATTTGAACATTAAGCAATAGATAGTTAGAAAGACACTTTTCCTTTCTTTTCTTTCAAATAAGTATGAAGACCTTATGCTTACAATAAAGATTAAAGAAAACTAGCTTGTGTTCATATTTAAAATATAACAAACATTGAGAATATTTTCATGTAGTAACAAATTTTCATGTAGTAAAAATTTTCATACAGTAAAAAATTAACAAACACAATACAAAAATAACTTTTATGTTTGATTTCATTAGACTAAAAACAATTCAACAGCTAAAATATTTACCTATCTAAGTTCTATTGACAATACCTTCTTGAGATTGATTCTTTAATATGAACATTCTTGGAAATGAATTTTTATTCATTCTCATGTTAAATTTTCTCTTACATAAGAAATTGAATTGTATGCTAGCGTGATGTACTTAAAAGTAACAAAAATTTTATATTAGAAAAATATATAGTTACTCTGTCATAAATCCTAGAATATTATTAAGGGCTTCATCTTCTTCATTCTTATGATTTATTCTCACATTAATACATAATTCATATTTTTCATTTTATATGACTTCTCAATTTTTCTGACAGCACTAGATCATAAAACACTCAACTTATCCTTCAGATTGCTTTACATTTTAACCTTTACTATTTTCAATTAAATACATTTTCATGTACTCGTAAAATGGGAAAATAAAATACATTATTGTTTGCAGCTAGGGGGCTTCATTTTTCATAGTGAATTGTTTAATAATTAGGTATTTCAAAAAAGATATGAGTTTAATTTTAATACTAGCAATATAACAATCTTTCTTCCTGCAAGGAATAGCAAATTCTCAACATAATGTTATTTCTCTTTGCCCTCACCAATAATTCTATTTAGGAAATTATTTACAGATAATTTCATAAATATATAAGCATCATTCACCAGTGTGTGAATGTGTGATAACTTTTATCAGTACTTGGATTCTAGCATTTGCATTTATTGCACAGAAAAATTTCATCTATGACTAAATTTTGGCGGACATTATTGAAAGAGACCTTGGCAAAGGCAATAGTAAAGTTCTATATCTTATTTTAAGAGTATAGTTATTAAAGTAAATAAAGTACCTTCTGGCTATCTTCCATTTTTATGAGATGATCTTAACCTTGGTCTCTTAGGTTTTGGTGATTCCTATTTCTGAAGACTTTATTTATCAAAGTAATTTTAAAAGTACTTTGAGAGATAGTTTTTCAGCTAAACTGAAGTCCAAATTATATGAATCTTTTGTAATTATTATATGTTTGGTCTCTGTTAAGGTAAGCAGTGGCAATAACAACCTAAAATTCCATGTCAGTTATTGAACGATGCCATTGCAAAACTACTGACAACAAATTCCACAATAATTTCACAGACTAAGAAGAAAGATGTGAGAGATTCAAAACAGATGAATTTAAGATGATGTATTTTCAGATAAGTAGTCTAATTGTTTCAGCTTTGGATCATTTGAGATGTTTTCAGTCTAATATGAGTTCATGATTATCAAAAAACAAAACAGAAAAACACCAAAATCTTTGGCACATCACATTCATACCATAAAATTGGACTTCTGGAGTTATCTGAACAGGATAAATGGCATCATTTGGGTGTTAGATAGTAATATCTTCAGCTCTGCACACAGAATTTATCTAAATATGATAGAGTGGATTTAGGCAGGAAAAACTAAAATGATGTAATTTCCAGACTTCTCTTAGATTTAATAATTCCATTAATCCTTGCATTCTGGACTAAGTAAAATTCCTGGAGAGATTAATTTTTGAGTTCAAAATTTCTGTAAGTTTTCATAGGAAAATCTTTATTCAAAATGTAATGGCCACAGTTTCAGTCTAATTCTTTGAACAGTTTCTAACAACTAGATGTTAAATCAACATTCTACACTTTGAGCAGACAAAACACATTGGTCATAGGTCATCTGATTAATAACTTTCTTCCCAAAACCAATTATGAACTATTTAGCACTGTATGCCTCTGAAGATCAAAACATTTTAAACTGAGTAGTCAATAGAAACCTCTTAACAGATTTAACATGTTTTATTTAGAATTTCATCAATTTAATTTAGAATATGGCTTTATTCCCAACACCTTGGTTATTCAATATATTAGTTAATGAAGTTTTTTGGACTTCTGGAAGAAACCAAAGGAGTAGGGATGCAGGGAAATTTTATTCGGGTGAATGTTCAGGTCGTTTGGTAAAGGAATACCAAACAGAGTAATATTATTGACAAATAAATTATAGAATTCAGATGGAAAAAAAATATTTTCTCTTAAATCTTTTGGTAAATGCAGGAGGAAAGGAACCATGATTTAGCAAAATAGGGACATGTCCATTCTCCCAAACATCCTAAGTAAAAGGTTTACCCAGTGAACTAGTAGATAAATTTCAAGTTATGGGCTTATTTCTACAATCACATTGATCTCTGTAATCTCTATGTTATAAGTCATTGCTATGGCTGAATATTCTCTATATTCATAGCCGTGTTCATGACTCCCAATACAGCACACCTTAAATACAAATAAGGAGTCAGAAAGCATAGACTGCTAATTCCGACAGCTAGAGAAAAGATCACTCAGGCGGAGTTTCAGGTCACACTTCAAAGAGGAACTTAGGTGTGAAATTCCGTGAACATGAAATCTTAAGACCGATTTCTAAACATATATCCCATGATCCAATATTTCTTTAGCAAGATGTGTTACGAAGAGATCAATCTTTTATCTGTGAAGTGTCCCTCCTCCTATAAACCAAGCAAACATAAGTTCAGAGTATGAGAATCATCCTACATTGCAGTTGAAAATACAGCTTTGAAGTATTTTCCTGTCACCAAGAGGAAAGGCTCAGCCAATTTTGTGCACATATCTGGCATAACCAGAAAGTGGAGTTAGGTGCTGCTTTTGCATTATATTTAGAATTTCCAGAGCTAGAGACAAAGTTGATATATTTAGTAGATATTAAAGAATTTCTCTTCTGTCGACTGGCTTCAGCAATTACTAAATTTACTATGGGACATGGATCTACACTGATGCTTTTAGATGCTATTGCGTTGCAAAATGCAGGAGAGATGGTACACATTGCAGTTAGAGATTGACATTATGCATATATAACAGGCATAAGATGCACTATTCTAAATTACAGAACTGGATATTTTTTTCATTACTAAATTTTTATTACTGCTTCAATCCAAAAATGGTCAAATTACTACATTTGTTATTCTATACCATCTGATTATTTCATCTTTACAGCAAATGAATGCAGAGATAAACCAATTTATAAACTGAAAAAACATTACATAAATATTACAAACCCTTTAAGAATGAGCTACATGTGTGTCACATTATGATGCAATGCAAGTGTATTTATGAATATAACAAGATGAAGCCAGTCATTTTAGAAAAATAAACTGAACATATATTAAAATAAAATAAAAAACTCAGAAATCAAAAGGGGCAAAACTAATATTCTTGCATAATGAATCTATATTTAGGATCTTCAATTATCAAAGCTCTAATTAAAACTCTGGGATTTTTCCACATTTAAATCTATCAAGGTCAGTGCTCTTATCCATATTAATGCCCTGAGGCTATAAATTTAGGATTTTGGTTATTATTTTCATGGTTTGTCATAGTCAGCTTTGATGTATGATATGTTCCCATAATAGGGTCTCTCTATTTCTCTCTTCTGTAAAAGTGACATAAATCTTCTTGTTAATTTTCCCTCTTATTTGTATTTAAACATAAAATTATAATCAAAACAGTTTATAGCAAATATATCTCATTTTATTTCCTTTTTATGCACAGTAATCACTTTTTGCTTTATTCTTCATTGATTGAAACTTCTTTTTTATTTGAATATAAATGTTAATGAAAAGTAAGATTAAGAGCTTAAGTATGACTAAATTTTAAAATTGAATAGTACAAATGTAATATTTTAAAAACTATCATAAATCTGTAAGTAGAACAAAGAAATGTATTAGCAGAAAATTCAAAACCTCTCATAGAACTCTCAAGGCAAATTAAGAATCAGATTAATAAGGTGTGATCAACTACTTTTCCCCATTTCACAGTACATAATTGCACATGCAGTGGAAATAAATGAAGCCTAAAAAATGTGTTCTTCTCTACCTAACTAAGCAAACAAAGGAATTTCTATAATTTCATCAGTCTGTGCAGAACGAACATACTTTCCAGCCACATGTAAACTTTGCCCAGGGACAGAATTATTTTCATTACCTCTATCTTATCTCGTATTCTAACTTATATTTTTGCATAGCATAGGTTCAAAATTAAAGTATTTAATTAAATGCCAGGAAGTCCAGGATATTTCAGCTCCAAATCAGGGTGAAATTCAGACCTGCAATTCACAGAACTTCCCAAACATGGGCAATACAGGCTAAAAAAAAAAAACAGGCTAAATCAATAGAAGCTTCCTCTTGTAGGCAGACTCCACTAAATGAGGCTTACAAAAGTCATGAGAACATTTCTCTAAAGACTATAAAGTACCCTAACAGCCAGTAGTAGGCAGGAGAATCACAAACATCCAAGTGAGTCCAAAATATGATAAATCATGGTCTATCACAGCAACTTACCATAAGTAAGATAAACCAATACCAATGCTAAACACTATTAAAATAATAATAAAACTAAATAAAAATAAAAGTAACATTGGATTTTAAAGACTTACTGCAACATTCACAGGTGAGTTGTACCAAATACATCTGTAATTCAGGATATATTTTTTTGCCTCATCAATACAGGTCACTTATTTATGTAATTTTGGTCAATACCAATCTGCACTCTAAAATGTGTAAGGTGTATTGCATCAATTAGAATATTTTGATTTTGATTTACATTTTTTTGAAGAACAAATAAATAAATTAAGGTATCAGATTGAGTAAACGAAATACTCTTTCTTCCTGCCTTGTCTAATAAATACTGAAATAAGAAACATTCATTTAAAAGATTTCACTGCTATGAGTTTCTACTAATTATTAAAAATGCTTTCCTCACCTTTGAAAGAAACAAATGGATGAATGATATAGCTTGAAAAAAAAAAATGAATCTTAAATTAATTTGTCCACAATCATCTGTAACAATAAATGAGGCATCCAAGAGTGTGAAGACTTCTGTACTGCATCAGACCACAACTTCATCTGTCTCATTCTACTGCCTGTCTCATCTCTCAGCTAACAATGATTGTTCAGGGAAGAATGTAAGATGGATCTAATGCTAATAATTTCTCAAGATAAGGGTAATCAAAATATATTATTTTCCCAAGTTATTACTGGAAAAGAAAGGAAATAAATCTTTCCTTTAATATTTAAATGTAGGATGACTATAGATCTTAGACACATTTATTAAAGCAGTAAACCTGCAGAGGATGTAAGTTGTCTTAAGGACAAATTTGAAGATATATTTTCTACATGGGATGGGGTCTTCCCAGGTACCCTGAGGACTTTTGTAACTTTTCTATATTTTTCTTCTCTTCATGTGATCAGAAGTTGATCTGACTGTAAAAGGAGGATATATTCAGCTACCTATTTCACAGAAACACCAAATCACAGGACAGATTCCAAGTGAAACACTAATATTCAGATAACATCATCAAGTGGAAATTATGCAATTCACTTGTATGACTCCTCAAGATAAAATAGCTATAAACACTTGGTGAGAGTCCAGTGAAGGGCTCCAAAGCTGCTTCAGCATCTAGAGTGTGAGAAAGGGGTAAGAGAGCCTATTCAACCTGGAGAAGATAGCTGAGGGGCATCTTTTCAACCTATCTCATTCAAAAAGTGAAGGGAAGGTATCAAAAAGATAGGGCCAGACACTTGTCAGTGGTACTCAGGTCACTCTTTGCTCAGTCCCAGCCCTACATCTTTCCAGTACTTTCCCGCTGTGGAACATTATCTACAGGAATCAATCATATTTTGTAAAACAATATGGATACAGCTGAAATACATATGTGTGTGTGTGTGTGTGTGTATTTATGTGTATACATATGTGTATGTATATACACACACATACACACACATATACACACACATATAAAGTCAAGATGCTTTTCAGAGATAACTGAAGATGATTTTCAATTTTAAGTTTTATGTGAGACATTTTTCATATTTAAATTTAAATGCTGTTTATCTGGTATTTTTATTGAAATTATTTTACTTTGTGTATTCTTTCTCCAATAAATAAAAGGGAAGGAGGTATCTATGTGCCTTGCACTAACTCTAGAAAACTGTGCACACCCCACATTGTTTAGTTTAATACACCACTTTGCTTCAGACATGTATCTGTATTTTGCAATAATAGTGTCAGAAGGCAGAGAATAAATGAAATTTTCTCTTTAGGCTTCTTGAAATAGTATTAAAATTGTGATGAACAAGAAACAAGAAGTCAAAATACTTGAGAAAGGGTTTATATAGTCATACTCCTTACTCAAGACAAAAGAAATGTATTCCATGTTTTTTTTTTTTACCCTCAAAACCTTTGAAACCCGTATATAATCAACTTTTTTTTGTGTGTGTTTGTTTCTGTGTGTTTGTCTGTGTGAGCAAGTGTACGCTCTTAACACTTCCACCTTTTTGGAGGATGCTCTGTAGGGGCTCAATTTTCCTTTTTAGAGGTAAGAGGATGGGAAATCTAGACTTTATACTGTTATCTGTTAATTTCAGTTTAAGTCAATGGGACCTGATAAGTCAGCACTCAAATAGATTTCCTGAAAAAGTCTATTATCTCTGTCTTATGTGCAGCAGTGTTTTTCTACACTTGTCTTAATATTTTAGGCCATAGCAGAGTTGGCCAATGATTTCTTCTCTTCTATTTTCCAAAATTTTTAAGTTTATTGCTATTAATTAAGTGTCCTATATGGGAATGCCATTTACAGAGATGTTCTACACTCTGAAACACTACTTGACTTTTTGCTCAGATTGGTATAGTGTTGTTTGGGCTTGGTTTGTCTATTTATTTATTTATTTTCATTAACATCATTTTTGAGGTCCCAAAAGCTTTCTTTGGATGTCTTGTTAACATGCACAGAGTCCATGCTTCAACCTCATTTCTTCTGTGGACTTAAACATTGCCACAAAACAATAGGCACACCAAATGCTTGATTTACCTCAGAAAAAAAGCAGAATGAATGAAAAACAGCATTTGAAGGTCTTTTAGTGAAACTACTGTCTAAGTTCACTGGTAATTGATATAAAAGACCTGGCTTGGTTTTCAAAAGTTTGTAATCAGCAGCTTAAGTTGAATATAAAACATTGGAGACACTATACATCCAATTAATTGTGATTTAGACGGCTGAATCAGTCGCATACGGTGCATGTAAATATTTCTTTAGCTTCAATGAAGACTATCACCAGGATTCTGCAGGGTACATATGGCTGCAGTTTGCTAAAAAATGACTGTTGACAAAGAGTTCTTAGCTGCTCTGTTAAAGCATAGTTGTGGAGTTAAATACTGCATGTTTATGCTGAAAACTTGTTAGGTAAAAGCTTTACTGCAGCCCTTGCAGCCACTTATAATGTATGATCTAGTAAAATCCCAGCATATGGCTTTGAAAATATATTTTAAAATTACTATGTTGCTTGTATTTGCTTTGCAGATTCAGTGAAATCTTTTATTCTGATTAAATAAGAATTTAATTCTTCTTTATTCTTCTTTAATTCTTTTATTCTTTAATGAGAATTCTTATTCTAGAATAAATTCTTTTATCATAGAAATTTAGACCTGCTGGTTAATTTGGATTTTTTTTATTTTTGCCAACATCATTGTTTTTATCTGTAAAACAAACAAGGTAACCATTGCTTGAATTTTAGAACTGGTACACTTGGAAACATTTCGTGTTAGTTTTTAATTATGTTGGTGATTTGATCTGTTAAATACCCTCCATTCTTTTGCTATCAAAGTGGAAATTTTGTCTCTTTCAAATAGACTATGGTATAGTAACTAAAACAAATGTGGTAAATAATAAAAAAGCAGCAACATTTGTTCATGAATAAAATTTCCCCTGTAGAAGCACATTTTTGTGGAGAACAGGAATCCCTACACATTTTTAATGGGAGAGGGGGAGGAGAGTGTTTCTAATATGAGTAAAGAAGATTATACATAATTAAAGTGGATAGGCTCTTGGAATTTGAATGAACATTTCTTTATATATTCATTATTTAACAATGCTATTCTAAAAAGAGGATTATGAGGTACTTCTTTTTTTAAATTACAGGTGTAATATACACTTTATTGGAGAAGTATAAATTTTAAATCACAATCTAATATTTATTTCTCTTTAACCCTCAAAATTATCAAGTATTTACTTTTCCATGGGAAATTTTAGGTCTACAAACTGATACATCACATTTCAGAGTCACTAACAGCTTTTAATTTTAATATCATAATATCAAATTTCCACAATAACATAATAAATGACAGATCTTGAAAATATATTTTCTTTCATTTTTGACACATACTTAAACTTTATTAGTTCATAATGACTGGAAAGGTCAGTTTCTTATGTTCTTTCCAGTCTCTATTGTCAGCAAAAACTTAAGGACTCTTCAGTATAAAGCAAATATTTTTCCCAGTCTTTTGAAGCAAATGAATTTCTATGCAAATGAAAAATACTTTTCATACCTAACCTGAAATGTATTTCTATTTTGGTCACAAAAAAACACAGCAGAGATTGTGTGAAATATTTTACTGTACTTGAAATAATAGCCACTTTTACTGTATTTTAACAAAAGTGACACTGTAGTACTGAATGTTCTGAACATCACTTCTTCAAAACAGCTGGGTCTGCAGAAGTAGATAGAAGGTAGGTCATCCATTTAGTGGATGTCTTAAGTGTCTTAAAACATCACATTTTTGTATATCTTGAATTGATATTCAAGAATGGAAGAGACATTCAAGATCAGAAGGGTCAAAGACTTGCTCCAAATCAAATGTTTGAAAGCTATTCAGAAATACATGTGGTACCTCATTTGAACACAACTGAGAGAAATTAATTATAAGATCTAAAAAACCTGAATAGTACTTCAGATCAGCACTAGACTGTACAATCTAATCTTCTTTCTTCAGCATATTAGACATAAAATTCATAAATGGAAGAGTGGTTCTTGATTGTGTTGCTTCTATTTTCCATTGTTAGTGCTGCCGGACTGGTTCTATAACTGTCAGAGAAAGAGTAATTTTAATGAGTAAAACCCATGTAATAACTGTCAGTAAAAGTTTGTGTTATGTATCTTTGAACTACTTAGCCCCTTAGGGTTTCTTTTTTTTTTTTTTTTTTGATGAGAATCCTCATCCTTCTACTTTTTCTTTCTTCTTTTTTTTTTTCTTCTATCATTTCATACTGTCAATCTGCCAATGTAGGGGAAAGAACTGTTTGTTCCACATCCTCCTTTTAGGGTGGGAAAACTCTTGTATTACCTGCTAAGGAAGATTTTGCCTTGTTCACCTTTGCTTGCTAGACATTTTATTCAATAGCATAATTACAGTATGATAAAATGTATGGAAAGTTGGATCATGCTAGAGACAATATTTGATTTTGCAGTTGGGAAAAATATTTTTGTAGCAAACTTAAATAAGGAGAAGGAATTTTAAAAGCGAAGTTTCTCACTTTCAAATTTGCCTTTGAATGGAAAGGGGCCAAATTAAATCATGGTTAACAAATTTAATGGAGCTAACCAAGAAGATGCAGAAAAAGTCATGTCCATCTAAATTGCTGAAGTTTATTATTAAAATTCCCTTAAGTGGTTTATCCAGTGCAAAAATGAGATACTAATTCTGAGTCTTCTGAGTCTAGCCAATAAGATCCTATTTTTAAAACCTTAAGAAAAAGAGGACCTAATTGGTTTGATTTGCTCTCTTTTTGATTAGCGTTCTATCAATCACATGAATTACCCCTAAAATACCTGCCAGTAGCCAGACCAGTCCACTTGCCAGCACAATGTGCCTTAGTAGTTCCTCATCATTTTTATCTTCACCTCCACTTCCACACTTACTATCCATATCATACCTCCACTATCCCTTTTACAGGTGAAAAAATTAACTCCTTTCAGTTTGAGGTTCATAATAAGATTATAATGAATATATTCTAATATAACTTTCATAAGACTAGGTTACATATTATAACAGTAAATTTTAAAATTCTCTTTTAAGCTGCAGTCATTGAACTGACATTTAATATAGCTTTATCTGCTGATGTAACTTTGTGGAGTATACAAGATATATTTTCCCTTGATGGATAACCTTTCAGAGAATCCATAATTATGTAAGAAAATATATTTTTTTTTTTTTTTGGTAAAGCTTAGGAAGCTGTTGGCACATAATGGATAGCAGATAGAAGGGTGAGTGAAAACAGTAGAATTATTTTTTGCTTGTGTTGTTTTAGTTTGGTTTTCTCAAGCAGTATCTGCTTCAGCTTTCAAACAGATATTTGTTGTTCTTGCTGTTTTCAGATGGCTTTGGCTGTCTTTTTCCTGGGAGAAATATCCAACATACATATACAGAAAAAGATTTCTTCTCTGATTGTACCAGTATTTTAGCTTTACTTCATGTTTAGCTAGATCTACAGAACCTCCTGTAACAAATTTATCTATTAGTAATTGAATATATCTTTTTTTATGAATGTATGTTTTTCTACTTGTGTAAATCTGCTCTGTAGGCTAACTATAACGTACAGTTTCATTTGGAAAATCTTTCTCTTTCCATTGCGCCTGATCTCTGACTGCCTGGAGCAGCTTTTTCACATCTTCTCAAATTAAAAACAATTTTTCTAATAGACCAAGTGCAATAAAATTAGTCTTTATTTCTCTGATTTACCAGGTTCCAGATATCACTTGAAGTATTTCTGCAAGGACATAAAGGGCAACGACTCATTTGACATTTCCATACTCATGTTAGGGCTGCCAGGATGAGCAGTGATCTGGATCACCTGCATTTTTCCATTGACATATACTCTCACAGCATTTCTAATCTCATATAATATTGCTCTAATAAGCTCTTATATCCAAAAATCTCATTTATTTTCTTAGGCAACTGTAAAAATCATGGTACTATTTTACCTCTCTCTCTCAAAAAAAAAAAAAAGTGCCAGTAAATGACTTTTTTTTTTTTTTATTTAAAAACTCATGACAGGTATGTGGATTAGTATGAGATTGAGATTACTATATATATGTTTTTTAACCAAAACATAAACCAAGAACACTCCACAGTCAGATCAGAGTTGAACAGGCAGGAAGATATCTTTTAACTATGAAGACTGCCCATAAGAACACCATGATGGTATAAGTACCTTTAGAGAGATGTAATATGCTTATGCTATTAGACAGTAGTCCAGTTTTAAATATATTGTTCGGTGGTTTACAGCTGTACATCTTTTAAAGTTTATTTAAAGTCCTAATGTGTTTGAGAGTTGGCCTCATCTTCAGGCTACATATATGTTTCTCCTTTAAAAACTAGAGAATCTTGTTTCCTTTATCTAGAACATGCAGATTTGAACAGAAGTAAAAGTAACCGGTATATTCTTTTCCATCTCAGAAAACAACCAAACAAACAAACAAACAAAACACACAAACAAAAACTCAAATTTAGTTCTCAGGTGAGTACAGATAAGCAAGTGAGGAGAAAGGCTCGCTATAAATTACCTAATTTTAAAGAGCAGGGGAGAGGGAGGGTGATGAGACAGAGCTAAGAGATTATTACTGCAAGTTTGTACCAAACATTCTTAAATTTTAGGCAGATTTATCTCAATAGCTTTTGGTATTGTGAATAGATCAGATCCTATCTATATTGGTATAAATGAAGGATAGTTAAGATTTGGGACAGATTCAGAGTGTTGCAATATTATGCTGGTAGGAAAAAATTGTTAGATTTATCCCTCTCCTTCTCAGTGATTTATAACTACCATCACCTAGGAAGAGAAAGAAGGTCATGAACAAACACTGTTGCATCTTCTTAGAATAATTCAAGGCTATTGTTAAGAGAGGTTAATCTGAAGATTTGTGGTTCGGTGATAAAAGGATCTTATTCTTCTGCAGGAGATGTTGATAGCAGAAGTCATGTGTACAAAGCACAGTGCCTCATTTAGAGTGTGTGGGTGCCTAACCTTGTATTTTCTGGGGACTGCATGCCTTTTAATACTCGGATGCATGTACTAAAATATTATAAATTTCTTTTTTTATAATTTTTTAAAGCATAACTAATTGAATTGGTGCATTTCTCCTTTTTCTCCTGTTCACATCCAAAGTTGACAGGAAATCCCATAGCTACAAAGGTAAAGAAGAAATGAATAACAGCATTTTTTGTGACTATATATCCTGCTTTGTCTAAGTGTCTCTTGAGGACAAAGAAATAATGATTCCTGTCCTTAGTGTGTCAGTAGCTCAGTTCTCCTTTAGGCTAAAAAGCACAGTTAAAATTTTGAAATATTTCCATTCTATAATGATGGTGAGCCTATATGATGGAAATTTAAACACAATTAAAAAACAACAACAAAACAATAACAGTTTCCTGATAGTGGCTGCATTTCTGTTCCTAATACATGAATTTCACATCTGCTGTGTTCTTCTTTGCTATAATGTATCTCTACAAGTTCATGTTATCTTTTTATAACATCACTGATGTGCTTCTGTAAAGTACTGGAATCTTTTAATTTTAGCAACAGAAAGAAGAATTTAGCTACTATTAATTTTCATGGTATATTTATTTTAGGAAAACATATGATAGAGTCTGTAAGGAAAAATCAGATATGCCAATTTCCATCTCTAAATTTAGAAAACCTAGGATTCAGTTGTTTATCTCAAATACTTTAACATTTCAAAATGCCAGGGAATTCTTCTGAATTTTGAAGTGTTGATATTCTCAATTTCAGAAATAAATGACCATCTTTGAATTTTTGCTTTCTGCCACCATATACTAGGAATTAAATTGGCCCCAGGAAAAACGAGGTTAATATTTTCATAACTTTTCATAGGGCAAATTTTCATTTCTATGAAATAGCAGGTCATTTACTAGTGAAAGCTTCCAAAATGACTTTGAGAATTTATCTCTAAGCAATACAAGCACATACACCACCTTATAAAGGAACTGCAGTTGTTGAATGACCCATTTAATTGCTACCCACTTATCCAATGATGTAAAACAAGTCTATGTGAATTCATATCTTGGCTCTGATGGAGCAGAGAATTTAATCATACTATAAATACTTTGTCTATGCATCTGTGGCGAATGATGCAAATACTAATTCCATAGCCTTTAGGCAGGCTGGAAGGGTCTAATTTTAATTTCTAGTGAAATAAGAAACATTTCAGCTTAGGAGGCAAAGAGCATCTGCTCTAGTTAGCAGGAAATTCTTTCAAAACTACCTGAGCAAAGGAGAAAAACTAAAGCCAAAAACATTGAAAATAGCTTCTTTCCCTCCATCAATTAAAAAAAAAATCAACTCAACTCCGCACTGAGTTTCACAGAATCACACTTTCCTATTTTCCACCTCTGGGTGTAGCACAGACAATAGTCACAGTGTCAGCTAATCCACTGTAGGATGAAGAGAGGCTTTCTCTCTGCTCTGCCTGGATAGCCAACGCTGTTAACTTGTGAAGCATGGTTGGTACACTGATGCTTGCAATGAGACATGCAGAAAATGCCTTTTAGACCAGGTATTTCTCAGAAAACTTGACATGAACATCTCCCACCTTGCAGAGTCACTCACACAAGTGCAGGATATCAAAAATACTGTTTTACTCACAGCAATGAATGCACAGCCACAGGGAATAGAGACCCTCCTAAATATTGTTCAAAAGTGAATCAGAGAGATAGAAGAGTATCAGCCAAGCAATTTCCCAGCTGCATAAAAGCAGATATTGAGCTAGGACCTCTGTTTCCCTGGGAACTGATGGTCTTCACAGCTCTTCTGCTGTTATGAGGCTGGACCTTTCCAGGGATGTTTTGCTTATGTTTCATTCTGAGTGCGGTGGTTGGACTGTTAATGATCTCTTGAGATATTCTCTAGCTATGTTTCCCATATAAATAGCATAAAACTGCACTTTTTATTACAGTGTTCAGCAGGACTTTGCTCTGCCTCTATCATAAACTATGTTGTTATAGATGGGTACTTATACTTTTAGATGGCAAAGAAAGACATTTACATAATTTAAAAATGATTTCTTTTCCACAGTTTGTTCTACAGGGAGATAGTCTAAGATATTTTTAAACTTTGTTTTTGTTGCAGCATAATATTTTAGGGCTTTACAATTCAGCCATTTTAAATTATCCACAATAATTCCGACTGACCTTAAAGCAGTCAAAAAATACTTTACACAAAATACAGTGATTTTTTTTTTTCCATTAGAGAATATCAAAACATTGATTTAGCAGTTTCAGATAATATCTTTGCTGCAGTGAAAGCCTCAGATAAAAATATGTTATATTGTTCTCTTGGGAGATATTTCCTCCCTTCATACTTCTCCTTTCTCTACTGGATTTACAGCTTTAAGTGTGACTTTTTTAACCCACCTTGCCACAAAATTTGTGCATGCTTACCACCCTTGCTTTCCTACTTTTTCTC
>JAUBOD010000594.1:16287-26385 GCA_032353885.1 Nothura maculosa
TTTAAGTGTGACTTTTTTAACCCACCTTGCCACAAAATTTGTGCATGCTTACCACCCTTGCTTTCCTACTTTTTCTCTGTTTAAGGACCCTCAGTTTAAGGGCAGGAGGATAACTTTTACCTGCCAGCAGTTTTCTACCACTTTGTTGCTGTCATAATATAACATCAATATTCAAACAGGAGCCATTCTATGTGAGTTCCGAGAACCTATTCATGACAGTATCTAAACTGAGAGAAGCAAATGTGGTTCTTCTCCTGCAGTGCCCTCAAACTTGCATCTTCTTTCCTGGGACGCTGCTCTGAGCAATGCCTCTTGGTGGCATCAGCTGGTAGGAGCATAAAGTTGTCATTTCTGGAAGGAACCTGAAAACATGTATCTAAAAGTCCTATATCCCTTATGCAAGTCCTGGAAATGATGCCTTGGAGAGCAGACACTTCTGGCAAGTGATCTAAGTTTGCTCAAACAGCATAGAGACAGTTTAACTGGAGTAAAAGCTTCTTTTCTCATTTTGCTAGCTTAGCTGACATAATAAACTATTCTCCTCTTCTATAATTACTTGTAATATTAATACTAGTACTGTGAAATATATCAGTGCTATAATTATATCGTAATTTTAAGTGAATTTCAACAATTACAATACTATAATGTTATGCAGAATATTATTGTTTGCTCATTGTTCCATCCAGAGGAAAGACTTCTGTTTTAATATGCTCTAAAATGCAGTTAGGATATCAGCTGAGCTAATCCTCCTGTTTCTTGCCTTTTCTTTTTTCCTTCTCTGATTCACTCTTGCTTGTGAACAATCTGGGAAATGACTAGGCTAATATTATTTACAGTAATTAACACTATTACACAGTTGTCTAGATTATATCCACTTTGATAAAGGCATGGGATTTATAAAGACTTTATAAAAAAACACTGAAGGTGATTTTCTTTGAACTAGAAAATAACCATATCTGTGATTAACTTTCCAAGTCAGAAACTTTTATTAGCTTGCTACTATTGGATGGCTTAAGGTTAGTACATATTACTTCATTTTATTTATTGGAATATTCTGAATATCATGAAAGAAATATGTATTTGATCCCTTTCCCTAATCCTTTCCCTTCCAATTTACTTTCCCCTTTCTTTTCCTGTCAAACTGAAAGTGCATTAATCCAGACAGATGTAATATTGGTGTGTTTTGAACCTCAGTTAAAAGCTTATTATAATAGTGTAACAAGCAGTAGTCACAGAATCATAGAATGCTTAAGGTTGGAAGGGACCTCAGAGGTCATCTAGCCCAACCCTCCTGCAAACGCAGGGTCACCTAGAGCACATGGCTCAGGGCTGCATCCAAATGAGTTTTAAAGATCTCCAAAGAAGGAGACTCCACAACCTCTCTGGGCAGCCTGTTGCAGCACTCTGTCACTCTCACAGTCAAGAAATGTTTTCTTAAGTTCCTGTGGAACTTTTGGTGCCTAAGCTTGCAGCCATTTCCTCTAGTCCTATCGCTGTCCACCACTGAGAAGGGGCTGGCCTCCTCCTCCTCCCTCTCTCCCTCCCTCCCTTGAGGGATTCATAGACACTGATTAGGTTGCCTCTCAGCATTCTCTTCTCCAGGCTGAACAGGTCCAGCTCTCCTAGCCTCTACTCATGGGGCAGATGTTCCAGGCCTCTGATCATCCTGGTAGCCCTGCACTGGACTCTCTCCAGCAGCTCCACATCCCTCTTGTGCTAGGGAGCCCAGAAATGGACACAGTCTCCAGATGTGGCCTTGCCAGGGCTTTGTATAGAGGTACAGTCCCCTCCCACTCTTCTTAATGCACTCCAGGATCCCATCAGTCTTCTTGGTCAGGACGGCACTATTGCCTCATGGTCGTCTTGTCATCTATGATGTAGATACTGTGTAATAACATCATGGCATAGCCAGACAAGACCTATAAATGTTTAAATAATCAAGGAGTGTGAGCACCAGAGGGGCACGCGAGGAAAGGTGCAGTTGCATTAGGGAGGCATCCAGGTAGGGAAACTGCAAGATAAACAGCAACAAAAGCTGAAAGAGTCAAATACAGACTGGACATCCTATGACACATAAACAAATATTTTTTATTTATTATACATCTATATATATATAAAATAGAGCAAATATATAGAGTTTATAAATATATATAACATATATTATGTTTATATACCTAGTGTATATATACTATGTTTATAAATTCATATATTATATATAATATAAATAAATGGAAAGATAGATATTCTATTGCAGCAATCATAACATTTCACCTTCTATCCAGGAAGTTTGCCATAAAAGTACATAAACACAAAAGTTTGTCATTTTAAAGTTCTTCCTTGCTCTCACAACAGAGACGATGAAAACACCAAACTTTATGTGCCTTCATATTGTTAACAATATTTCCCATATTTCTCATTGTATGTTCTCATGAGGTTTTAAATGGAAGTTTAACATAGCATTTAATGCTTTATTGAATTTTTGAATGATTTTCATCCAAGAAGTAAATTAAATTGGGTCTTGGCAGCAAATATAGTACGAGAACTTAGGGAAAAAAATGTTGATATCTAAAGCAAGGAGGAAAGCAAAAAGCTTTTTATCTATTTATTTTTTTAATTTTAATTGAATATATTTCCTCAAACTACTGATAGCGAAACAGAAATTATATTGCATTTCTCATATGTTGTATTTTTATTTAAACAGTAGCTGCAAGCCTTTTCAGATATTACTGCCTAATATTTGTCTTAAACAGACTGCAAAATACTGCATGAAATCTGCATGTGCTGTTTGATTCTCCTTTAAAGGAAGGGAGAATCTCTCCCCTCTCCCATTCTTCCAAAACCCAAGGGCTCTTCTTCCTCTTCTCACAAAAGGAGCCCATGGCAATGACAGTCCTAATTTAACTAACTCTGTAAAATGCCTGAAGGTATAGAGGATTAACCTGGACCTAAACTTTTTCTAACTGTAAACAGTGGGGCTAGTCAGTAGCTGAAAGTAGATCTCCTAGTGGATCCAAATCAAAAGAATTTATTTAATAATTATCCACACTCATAGGCTTACAGTAGGGGCTCTGTGTCATGTACATAGATCTTAACCAGGAGACTAATTGGATCATAAGACCTTTATTGTTATTTTATTTTATTTTTTTCTTGGATGGTATCATAGAGTTTGAGAAAAAAGGAAATATATTTGAACTTGCTATAGTACCTCTAAATCTTTATCAAACTGTTTTCTCTCAGACTAGATATTGAAATTGAAATCTGTATTGTGTTTCAAATTAAAGTCTGTATTCTCTTGTCTAATCTCTAGTTGCAAATATTTCATTCTTTGTCACTTTTTTATTTAAAAAAAATCAAACAAGCAAACAATATCTGACATATGGTGTCAAAGTCTCTCAATCTGTTGTTACTCAAGGATCTTCTCATATATTTCATTATCAGTGAACAGCTAAAATCCATATTGTAAAATCAGCACAAAAGATTGGAGACATAGACCTGAAAGAGCAACAACAATTTATGCTGAGTGATAACATGAGCTATGTTTTTCCATCCTTAGAGAAGGCTAATCTATTTTCTGAAAAAGAGGTCCTGACAGCTCCTGTGGTGGTTTTATATATGAGATCAATACCAGGAGAGAAACAATATTTTTCCATGGTGTTTCTTGATGTAAATAAGGCTGCTGGAGGAGATCATAAGTTGATAGAACATCCTTTCTCCTTCTCCTTTAATTGCAGCTGTCTTTGACTTTCTCTTTTCCAGTACCAGATTGTCAGGCTGTGAACATACATTTGTGATTTTATTTTTTCTTAATATTTTTGTATCTTATCAGGGAGCTATCTTTTTTATGGTAAAAGAATTTAAAATTTGATTTAAGATCTCCCTCTTACCTATGAGTTAAAGATATTGAAAAATTTGATACCTAAATTTGATATATTTTCCTTTTTTTTCCAAAAAAAAAAAGAAGAAGGTTTTGATTATAGTTTTGATTTCAGATATCTTTGGTAAGTAGTGTAATTTTTCTCTAATGGCATTTACACAGACATTTTTTGTTAAATAATGTTCAGTCTGTTTTAGCTCTCATTGACTAAAATTTGTTCAATGCTATATGTTTTAAAGATATCATCAAAATAGTATGACATGATACGGTACTGGAGCTCTATCAATTTTAAGTTCCTTGTTGCATTCAAAACAGAAACAAAGGTTTTTCACTCTTTTCTTTAGTATAGTTGATCTTTTGCAACATGAAATACCTACGTCTGCTGCTACAGTCACTGAAATTAGGACTTTCCAAGTCTCAGAATATTTGATAATTATGTTTATTCAAATATCTTTAAATTAAAGAAAAAAAAGGAAAAAAATCAGACCTAATGGAGTGCCGTGCCCTTAAAATTCCAAGAATTTTCAGAGTACTATGTCTTTTGGGTTATTATCAGCAGGATAAAAGTTTTCATTGCAAAACTGAAATGTGTTTTTTGTTGCTGATGGATTTTGTTTCAGAAAATAATGTACCTTATACAAAGTATATAAACTTATATAAACTAAATATTTTGTAACAAATGTCTTTCAGTCAAATTCTTATCTCCCTTTCCTTCATGAGCTTTTGCTTTCTTGCTTGTTTATTTTAATGTGAATTCAAATATGCAGGAGTTTTATTTTCATTGTTTGGATGTTAGAATCAACTCTAAGTCTTCAGGAGTTAATTATAAACCTTAATATAAAAAGGAAAAAAAAAAGAAAGAAATCTTGGAAACACATCATTTCCCTATTTCACTTATAGCACTCTCTTCCATATATGTGGTCTTGTATGGACTACATTTGAAATACACAGCCTGAATGCCAGTGAGAATATTCCCATTGATGTTATCATTGAAGTTTTGAATGCATTTCCTTTGTTCCTTGATAATTCTTGTAAGCTTTTAGTTTTGCATTCCTCCAGGTGGAAAATATCAACAATAACAAAAACGAACAGTATAAGTGTGGAACATGAAGGAAGTAAGCTCAACTGCCGTGCAAACTTGTAATACAGTACATGATTTTTGTTCTTTTTCATTCTGAATCTCACATAGTCATTGACAGTAGGACAATTTGGGGAATAAACTGCTACTGTGATTACGTAGGTTTTGCTTTTATATTAAATGGATATACATTTCAAAAAGGAACATGATGTGTGTATTTTTTTTAAGCTGTAGTCAGAAATCAGGCACATTTGTCAAGATTCTGCAATATGTTGAATGGTTTGCTCAGTGAATCATATTGATGACTACTTAAGCATTGTTTCCAATTAGTCTATTACACTGATGTTACAGTGATATAATGTTCCATACCTAATGATTTTGATCTATGTTGCATTGCTAGCTTATTTTGCTTGCAGAAATCAGCAACTTCTGAAGACTAATGCATATTGGTAGGCAATGGAGGAGCTGGCAAAAATGTGGGAGTATATTAGATTTAAACAAGGTATTTCTCAATGAAGATTAGTCCTAAAAGCATTCCGCTGAGTGCAGCCTAAATAACTTCAGCTATCTTCCAAACCGATGATGTCCACATCCATCTAAAAAGATGGAGGACAGATAAAGTACAATAAAGTGAAATCATACATTGATGCACTGCTATTTCAGAAATGTTTACCGGAGAAATGTGAAACTGGACATAAGTGCAAATGAAAGCCAAATACACATATACAAACATCCAAAAATGAAGCCTGCAGTATACTTCACCAGGCCAAAGGAAAAAACACTATGAATGTTCAATTATGAAGAAGCCCAGATCATTGTGTCCTTCAAAAATATGGTAATATAATTGAAATATTACTTTACTATATTTTCACAGATCAGAGCATATCTGTTTCCTGTGCTTAAGTCATCTGATCCTCAAGTATAATTCAGTAACTTGAAAGATGAGTACTGTTGTTATTGGGGGTACTCTGCAATGCTGTGTATGCATCACCTGTGGCCTTTTGTGTAAAATAGAAGAGCATTATATTTGTTTGTTTGTGTTTTGTTTTTTTTTTTGTGTGTGCCAAATAATTAAATATCATTCTGATTCTATGGGTAGAGACCTGTGGTACAGGTCTCAACTGCAAAACTGTTAGACATATACACATGAAGGCCACATGAGAAGACAAGGATCACAGAATCACAGAATGGTTGAAGCTGAAAGGAATCTCCAGCCTCACCTAGTTCACCTACTTCAGCCCCCCCCTGCTCAAGCAGGGACATCACAGGTTCATGCAGTATGATGTCTCCCAGCAGAAAGTTCAGCTGGTCATAATTCACATAAATTTCCTGTGCAAGAACAGCAGCATGCAGGACCTTGGAGAGGAAAAAGTCAGAGCAAGGACATAGCTGCTTCTTTGCAACTACCTAAAAACAAATCAGTGATGAGCAAGAGACCTGACAAGTCTTCACTGACCTGCTGGGCAGCTGGAAATGCCTGGCTTATAAAAGTTCTCCCTTGCAATGCACTGGCAGCATTGACTTATGTCAAGAGAGATCACAGGAACTGTCAAGCTGGCCTTGTGCTTGTGTGGAGACTCCACTGGCTTTCACGTAAAAGACTTTTACTTAAATTGGTAGAATTTTTAAGTTCAGTATATTTTAAGCTTTTAAGCTTTTTCCCTATTAAAATTTATTTAAAATTTCTTTCTTTCTGCTTTAGATAGTTTGTATTAGATAGTTTGTATTAGGTGTTTGGAAATCTTATTTTGCACATATCTAATGGCACTACTCCTTGTGGGAAACTAAAATACAGAAACTCAGTAAAAACCATGATTTATGTGAAGACAAACTGTGTATTATTTGATACATTACATCATGTCTGATTCCTCTTATTATGACTTAACATGACTTATCATGACTGTTATCATGAGTTTTTCTCCAAAATAGAGCTTCTAAAAGATCATTTTGCTTTGACACTAAGACATAGTAATAATATTCCTGCATGAAAAAAGGATACTAATCCTGAATATTGAATTATTCACCTCCTCTCATTAAAAATATATGTATACAATTTTAATTGCTTTCCTAATTTATCAATGACTATTTGTGTAATGCTAATTATTTCTTCTTTTCCTACCCTCTGATAATTAGTTGTGAAAGTAATGTTACATTCTTTGATTGATGCAGCTACGTTAATCTGAAACATTGGCAGTTAAAGAGGCACACATTTAGTGTGTTAGACTAGTTATTTTGTTTTTAAGACATGGTAGCACAAAGAAGTTTGATCATTGCTTTTCTGTTGTGAGTATTACAGAATCACAGAATGGTTAAGGTAGGAAGGGATCTCTAGAGATCATCTAGTCCAGCAGACCAAGCCCTGCTCAAGCAGGGACACCTACAGCTCACGGCACAGGGCCGCATCCAGACAGGTTTGAAAGATCTCCACAGAAGGAGACTTCACAACCTTCCTGAGCATCCTGTTCTAGGCTCTGTTACTCTCACAGTCAAGAAGTTCTTCACGTGCAGATGGAACTTCCTGTGCTGCAACTTATACTCACCTCTTGCTCTATCACTTACCTCTGCAACTTATACTTACCTCTTGCTCTATCACTGGCCACTATCGAGAAGAATTTTGCCCCATCCTCGTAACATTCTCCCCTGAGGTACTTCTACATAATGATCAGATCTCCTCTCAGTCTTCTCTTCTAAAGGCTAAATGAGCCCAGCTCACTTAGTGAGCTATCCTCAAATGATAGATGCTCCAGTATCTGAGTCACTTTTGTCACTCCACACTGAACCCTCTCTAGAAACCACATATCCCTCTTGTACTGTGAAGCAGACCAGAAATGCACCAAATACTCCAGGAGTGGCCTCACGAGAGCTGAGGAGAGGGGTGGAATGACCTCCCTTGACCTACTGGTCCTCCTGATGCAGCTGTTATCCCATTGGCCTTCTTGGCCAGGAGGGCACACTGCTGACTCATGGTTAACTTGTCAACCAGGACTCCCAGTGGTGTCCCCCAGGGGTCAGTCCTCAGTTCAGTCTTGTTCAATTTATTCATCAACGACCTGGGTGAAAGGACAGAGTGCTCCCTCATCAAGTTTTCTGATGATATGAAACTCGAAGGAGTAGGTGATACCCTGGAGGGCTGTGCTGCCATCCAGAGAGACCTGGACAACCTTGTGAAATTCAATAAGGACAAGTTCAAGGTACTGCACCTGGGGGACAAAAACCCCAGATATCAGTACAGGCTGGGGACTGACCTTCTGGAGAGCAGTTATGCAGAGAAGGACCTGGGCATTGTGATGGACCTTAAGTTGACTATGAGGCAGCAGGGTCCCCTTGTGGTCAAGAAGGCCAAGGGGATCCTGGAGTACATTAAGAAGAGCATCTTCAGGAGACCGAGGGAGGTGATTGTCCCCCTGTACACAGCTCTAGTGAGGCCACACCTGGAGTACTCTGTCCAGTTCTGGGCTCCCCAATACAAGAGGGATATAGAGCTGCTGAAGAGAGTACAGCGCAGGGCTACCAGGATAATCAGAGAGAATATCTTCTCTATTGGGAAAGGCTGAGAGAGAGCTGTGCCTGCTCAGCCTGAAGAAAAGAAGGCTGAGGGGGGACGGTTTGGGAGGGAGGGAAGAGGGAGATGAGAGCAGCCTCTTTTCAGTGATTGTCACCAATGGGAGCAGAGGCCACAAACTGAAGCATCAAAAGTTCCACAGGAACTTAAGGAAAAATTCCTTAAGAGCAAGAATAACAGAGCACTGGAATAGGTTGCCAAGAAAGGTTGTGGAGTCTCCTTCTCTGGAAGTCTTTAAAACTTGCTTGGATACATTCCCGTGCCACATGTTCTAGGGTGAGCCTGCATGTGGAGCAGAGTTGGACTGGATGATCTTTAAAGGTCCTGTCCAACCTTAAGGATTCTATGATTCCTCTCCACAGAGCTGCTTTGCAGTGGTGAGTCAACTCCTAATCTGTCCTAGTACCAGAGGGTCATTCCTCCCTGGGGAAAGGGACTTGCACATATTCCTGTTGAAATTCATGGGCTACCTCTCTGCTCAACTGTTCAAGCTCTCCAGGTCCCTCTGAATGGCAGCACAGCTCTCCAGAATGCTGACCACTCCACCCAGTTCTATATCTTCTGCAAACTTGCTCAAAGTGTATTCTGTTCCCTTGTCCAAGTCATTGATGAACAAGTTGGACAGCCTCGGGCCCAGTACTGCCCCCTGGGGGACACCACTGGCCAAAGACCTCCAGCTAGATTTGGCCCCATTTATCACCACTTTCTGAGCTCTGCCATCCAGCCAGTTTTCAATCCACCTCACTGTTCACCCAACAAGTCCCCACTTTTGGAGCTTTCTTATGAGGATGTTATGGGACACTGTGTAAAAAGCCTTCTTGACATCAAGGTAGACAACATAGCTTTCCCATCATCCAGCCGGCCAGTCATCCTATCGTAGAAGGCTATCAGGTTCATCAAACATGATTTCCCCTTGGTGAATCCATGCTGATTACTCTTAATCACCTTCTTTTTCTTAACATGCCCACAAATGGTCTCTAGAATGAGCTGTTCCATCATCTTTCACGGATAGAGGTGAGGTGAGGCTGACTAGCTGGCTGACCAGTTTCCTGGCTCCTCCCTCTTGCCATTTTTGAAGACTGGAGTGATGCAGGCTGACTTCCAGTCTTCCACCACCTCCCTCAGTTTTCATGACCCCTGAAAAATAATTGAGAATGGCTGAGCAATAACTTCTGCCACTTCTCTCAGCACTCTTAGGTGCATCTCATTTGCCTCATAGATTTCTGTGCATCCAGTTTGACTAAAAAATCTCTAACAATATTTCTTGACCAGAAGAAAGTCCTTCTCTCTTCTGGTTATCTCTCTTACATCTAGAGCCTGTAGTTCATGGGGACTAGCCTTTGCAGTACAGATAGAAGCAAAGAAAGCATTTAATATCGTGGCATCCTCCATCAACAAGACAAACTCCATTCAGCATTGGACTAGTTTTTCCTAGTCTTCCTCTTTCTGGTAATATATTTATAGAAGCCCTTCCTCTTGTCCCTGACCTCTCTTGTTAACTCTAGTTCCAGATGGGCCTTGGCCTTCCATATTCTCTTACAATGTGCGTATATTCTTCCCATGTGGTAGGTTCCTTCTTCCATA
>JAUBOD010000595.1:10373-23610 GCA_032353885.1 Nothura maculosa
TCTGATCTAAAGGCTTCTCGGATTGGAAATCCTCCCATTGGCATCAGTGGCTCTTGAGATACAACTCTAAAGTGGGCATAGCTCTAAATCTCATTCAAGTCACTTGAATCTTATTCAGGAGATTTTTTAAGATCTCAGCAAAATGTCACAGAAATATCAAAAAACACTTCATATCTCTTTACCTGAAGGAAAAGTTCTGTCTTTAACGTGTTAGTTGCTGAGTGTAATAATAGTCTTTTTCTTTTTTTTCACCACAATTTATATGGTTTTTGTTGTGAGGATTTCAGCTTCCCAGGATATAGCCAGCCAGGCCAAGTGTGTTGCTCACATTCATGAATCAGGCTGAAAAATGCTGGAAATACAAACATTCAAATCCCACCTAAACAGTCACCACTAGGCGTACTCAAATGGAAAGCAAGGTCTAGGATTTTTGCCTTTCATTTCCTAGATGACAACACAGGAACTTAAAGAAAAGTGTGAACAGAAACTGTTTACTGAGGTCCTCCTTTTTTTTTTTTTCCTTTTTTTTTGTGTGAAGAAAAATCATCTTCGTTAGAGGTCAAAGTTTATGTGTGGATCCAATAAATGAAATTTATCTCCTTAAAACTGTTTCCAATTGAGTGTTCAGCTGTCACTGGTTTATCACTGTCCACGCAGGGAAGCTCCTCAGCCAACTCTCCTGCAGCATCTTGAGAAGGATTTTTATGGGAAGAGGATGAACCAGAGCAATCTGTCCTCATACCAGTACAGTTTTTTGTTAGAAAAATTGTACAGACTGTACTGGTTTTTGCTGGTGTGCTGCTCCCAGCACAGTTGTGTATTAGGTCTGTGCTCCTTTTAAAGCAAAACTCAAAAATCTTATTTGCTTGTTTATATGCTGAATTTCCTGTACTTTGGTGCCCTGTTTAAATTTCTATTCTAATTTTGGAGTATGAAGCAGATAATTTGACTCCCTAGGCCTGCTTCCCATGAGCAAATTATAAAAATATTTATAGTTGAGTATAAATAAACACTGTTTTGTTTCTGTATCCCACAGACAACCAATTGACTCCTGTTTGACTATTTAAGAATATATATCTCTGCTTTGAAGACCAAGAAAATAATTGAAGTAGATATTGTTTTGCAGGGAATGGATAAAAAATACTATTTCATGTTTTCTTTAATTCCTTGCCATGCTTTGCCATAAAAGCCCACAGATAATCACTGACATCAAGCCTCTGAGTTAAGCAGTGAAGCACAACTTGCTGCTCACTGCTTTAGTTGAGATGTATTCAATGCCTAAGTTTGTTGCCATTTGCAACAAACTGAATAAATAGCTACATGAATGAAATCCAGAAATCCAGAGATCATTTTCATTTGACTGACATTCATTACTATTTTTTAAATAACTGCATCAGATGCACCAGGGCAATGAAGATCGAGTTTACAGGATTTTACTAGAATTTCCCTTACATGGTAAGTCATGCAGACAGCAACCAGTTCTGGGCTGCTGCTTTGTCTAACACACCTAGTAAATCTCCCAGCTCCCATAAAAAAAATCATTTCTCCTTATTTGTGATATGTTGATGAAGAAAAGAATCTAGAGCTTGTACAATTTCTATTAAACTCGTACATTACAAAGAGAACAGGTTTTCCTTGTGCATTTTATATCCTATTTTCTTTTAGTTTCATAATTATTTTTAATTTAAATTTTATTTGTTTCAGTAGTTTGTTTCTACCTGGACGAAGGCTAAGGAGAAATTAAAACTCTCGCAACAGACTATGTCTTTAGGAAGTTTTCTATCTCAGGCTCAAGCACTCTGACGTAAAAATACATTTTAGCAAAGTCATGCCCAGTCAAGGATACTGGCCAGTGACCCAACTCTTTTACTCATGAGAATGAGATCTGTTTTCATTGCCTCGTATAACATTTGCCTCAAATAACAATTTTGTTGTGAATTGCCTGAAACAGTTCCAAGCAGATTTTTTGTGTGCTCTTTCTGAAACAAATGAATTCATCATAAGCTGTAACGAAGAAATGTTACAGCTCTGCCACCACTCTGAAGACCATGCAATGCTGGAAGAAAACTGCAGCAAACTGAAAATTAGCTATTTAGAATGCCCAGGTTATACTAAAAGACAGATACCAATTTATAGTCTTAAGGAATTTTTTTTTTTTGCATTGCATTTTGGGAAAGAAATACAAGTTATTTTTGTCCCTTTGTGCACATGGCCTCACTGCAGAGCTTCAAAACCTTCTCGATTCACACCACTCACCACTGCATCCCAGGGAGGGACAGAGCAACCACCCGGCTCCACGTCAGGACAGCAGGAAAAATGCACAGTGAAAAATAAAAAAAAAAAAGGAAGAAAAAAGGCCATGATTTCATGATTTTTCATCTGGGCTCATTAATTTTCTCCCTGACCGCATGTGTCTTGTTGCTCCTGAAGCCAGTGGCTGCTATTGGATATGCTAAGGGGAGGGTTTCACCTCCATTTCCGTCAAGCAGAAGGGCTGACAGCAAAAATGAAGGCAATCAAAAAAACCAAGCTCCTATAAACAAAGTCTTGCCAAAAAAAATGAAGAGGCTGTTTTTAAAAGTTCAAAGCACCTGCATTGCATGAAATTGCTAACTTGGAATAAGTAAGGCTGTTCGAGCCACAGAACACACCCCTACATGCCTATAAATTTGGAAAGGTGCTTCCAAACGCCGGCATCACCAGGATCGCTGGGAAAATGAGGCCTGCGCTGCCCCTGTCCTGGCTGCTGCTGCTGCTGCTGGTGCATGGAGGGCACCTGCACAGCTCAGGTAGGTGCCCGGCTCCCTCTCGCCTCCGCTTCCTTGCCAAATCAACACGTTCTGCACCCCAGCTCAAGGCCGCTGAAGCTGCTACGCTGGGGTCTGCAGGGCTTGAAGGTGCCAGCAAACGTTTATTTGACTTCGCTTAATGCGTTACAGGAAACGGTCTATTAAGGACAAATGCACATGGTAAGTAATTAATTTGGTAAAGGGCACTGGAGGCGCTCAGATAAATGTAATGACAGCTGGACGGGAACATCTGCAGGCAGGTGAGAGCAATACCATTCTTCAGCCCTGCTGTGTTCTTGGTATAGGCTAAAAGCTGAGCCTAGCTCCTTGTCTCCTGGAGTCTCAGTTTTACTCAATTTTCTAGTGTTTCTTACAATATCTAAAAATAAGGGAAGGGCATTCCTTCTGAACTGTAAGAGCACCTTCTACACATTTTTTTCTGCAACAAATATGCGTGAAACCAAATGTACCTGAAAAAAATATGAAATTTCTTTCTTCAACACCTTTGATAACTGTAAATGTTAATACTGAAGGGGATATTCAGCCATAGTCCTGCAGTTCATTTGTTTGTATGTATATATAGACGGAGGGAGGGAGGGAGGGAGGGAGGAAGGATCCAAGAAAAAAAAATTAGAAAGTGTTTCAGGTCAGTCCATTACCTTTGATTGCTTTATCAGATCCAGAGCAAAACTAAATCATGGCTAATGTCACTTCTTGTTGGGAAGTTCTTATTATGGCCTTGGATTTTCAACAGCCACCTGAAGACCTGATGACCCGGCAATGTTCCCCATAAATAACATTTCCTTTTTCTTATTACGGCCTTCCACAGAGCTCTCTCTGAGGCTGGTGAACGGCCAGCACCGCTGCGAGGGCCGTGTTGAAATCTACTACGAGGGCAGCTGGGGAACGGTCTGCGACGACTCCTGGGACCTGACGGACGCCCAGGTCGTCTGCAACCAGTTGGGCTGCGGCGAGGCGGTTTCTGCCCCTGGAAATGCCGATTTTAGCCAAGGCTCAGGCAGAATCCTGCTCGACGATGTGCAATGCAGGGGGAATGAGGCTCACATCTGGGACTGCCCCAGCAGAGGATGGCTGGTGCACAACTGTGTGCACGTGGAGGACGCCAGCGCCGTTTGCTCAGGTGCGTCTCACTACACAGTCCTGCTGCGCAGGGCACACAGACCTCGAGTTGAAAATACACCTTGCAAAAGCCTTCTGCTTTGCTCCCTGCATGCTAAAGCCCTGCTCACCTACCTCTAACGTCACACTTCACGTTGGCAGTGGAGCTCTGGGAAGGCAAGGAGCTGGCAATGGCATAGGGTGTCTGCCTGCACCTCGGCACATGGCAGCCCATGAGGACTAGAAGGTGCTGAAGGAAAAACATTCAATCACATGCTTTGATATATCACCCATTTCCTGCTCTCCCTGAGGTGGGGAGGCTCCTTGTCTGCTTGAAAAGGTTAACTTTTAACTGGTAGGTCAGCAAATGCAGCCATCCCAGGGGAGAAATGCCAGCACGAGGCAGGTCCCAATGGGCTTTGCATCATCTGGCATGGCTGGTCTTTGGAAATTTTAGCACAAAGGCATCATTGTGCTAGAGGCAAAATAAATAATGTCCCGTGTGATTACAGGGAGAAACAGCCTGTTGGACATTGATAAATTGAACTCTCTGTGCAATAATCTCTCCTCTTCCTCTTCTAGTTAATAGGATTAGTACAGCCTGACGTTCTGCTCCAATTGTGCATATTGGCAACAAGGCTACAAGAAATTAGTCCCCTGCACTTACACATTATCATGCACTTGTGGACTTGAAAGGAGAGTCAGTGACGCTCTTTGGAGGATATTTTAAACCTTTAATTTTTCTGTCTTCACTGTGGTAAACATCACTGAGCTTCTTCTTTAACTGGAGTCTTCTGAACCGACTCTGCTCTGCTGACTCTGAAAGGCAGCAAGAAACCATTAAAAGAGAGAAATCAGCTGTCACTGCTCTTGCAGTTTCCCTGCATACTTCTATGTTTCAGCAACATTTCTTCCCTAGTCCTCTGACTTTAGCAAATCATATTGCTTGTTTTTATTTTGAGCATGTTATTTTTTTCCTAGTGATTATACCATCTTGGTTATCACACTTATAAATTATACTATTTTTACTGATTATTATACTAACATAAATTGATGTATTTCAGAAAGTATCCAACTTCTGCTGTCGTCCTATATAATAGCCCTGAAACCAGGTGTTTTATTCTGCTTTCTTTATCATTCACAGGTTCTACAGGATCTGAAGAGTCTGGTAAATATCCTGTATTTGTATCATTGCTTTTAATATTGACAGTTTTATCTTTAAAATATATATGTATACATAAGTTCGCTGTTTAAAAAGGTTGCATATTGTTCCTTTACTATTGGATGTGACTTCCATTTAAAATAATATAACAGCATATACCAGGTACCAAACATATGCATTTTTTTATTCTAGTAGTTTTTAATGGCAAATAAAGCCAAGAATGTCTCTAAATTGCATCCTACCTAATTGTTACGTGTGAGTTGATGAGGCTTGGCTTGTCATTAGAGTCAGAGGAATGTTCACATGTAAAGTCCACTGCTTGCAGTAAAGATGTGAATAATATATTGCAGAGCTTCAGTTATTCAGGAATAATATTGTCTTCAGATAAAATAGGTGGGTGCTCATGGGAGCACATCCTTGTGCCAGAGACTGAAAAACAAGGAGCTTTCTAAGAAGATGGAAAACATATATTCATGCCTAGCTAGTGATTACGTACTTTATACAACCTTCATTCATCCTTAGCAAAACAATCCCTCTGAGATTAAGTGTCAGTAAGATTATGAAGCACAGGCTGAGAGACAGTGGGGTAGATTGCAGCTTTGCAGAGCAGGACCTGGGGATCCTGGTGAAAAACAAGCTGAATGAGCAAGAATGTGCTCTTGTGGCCAAGAATGCCAATGGCATCTGGGCTGCACTAGGCAGAGCAGAGCCAGCAGGTCAAGGGAGGTGGTGCTTCCTCTGCACTCAGCCCTGCTGAGGCCACTCATGGAGTGCTGGGCTCCCTGTACCGAAGAGGCATGGACATAGTGGTGTGAATCCAGAGAAGGGTCATCAAGGTGGTCAGAGAGCAGGAACACCACATGTACAAGGAGAGGCTGAGGGACCTGGGCTTGTTCAGCCTTAAGAAGGGAAGATCAAAGGGAGCTCTTATTGCTTTTTGCAATTACCTGTTGGGAGAATGAAGAGAATATAGGGTCAGACCCTTCTCAAAAGTGTACAGCAACTGGACAAGAGGCAACAGGTACAAGCTGACATTTGGGAAATTCCACCTTGAAATATGAGGAAAAAATATGATGAGGTTGTTAGATGCTGAAACAGGGACCTGGAAAGGCTGATATCTCCATCCTTGGATACAGTCAAAACTCAACTGGACAAGGCCATGGGCAACCTCTTCTAACTGGACTTGCTAGGAGCAGGGGCTTGATCAGAGACTTCCCTTCCAATCTACATGAGTCCCTGATTCTGCTTTTCCATGAGGCTCCCAGGGTCAGTGAAATTCTCTTCTCTCTTTCAACGTAATGTCACTGAGGCTGGTGAATGGACGGAACCCATGCTAAGGGCATGTTGAAGGGTTTTACAAAGGAGCCCGGGGAACTGTTCGTGATGATTCCTGGGACATGAGTGATGCAGAAGTTGTCTGTAACCACCTGGCTTGTGGACATGCTGTATCATCTTCAGGAAAAGTCACCTCCGCTCACAGACCAGGAAATATTGTCATGGATGATGTGCAGTGCAGAGAGAATGAGAACTACCTAGGAGAATGTTCTCACAGGGGTGGTATAGACAGAGCAGTGACAGCTGGCAAGATGCCACAGCCGTTTGCTCAGGTACACTCTGATCTTTTTGCTTTATCAAGAAATGTCATGATAAGAAGTACTTTGGTTAATGTTTAATTTTGTCAATTTGAAAATTGCTCCCCTAAACTAGAGTTGTTGCCAGTAGCAAGGCTCTTCCCTACACAATTTCCCTGATTTTCAGTCTGATCAATATTTGCTGTTGCAAACTTCCATCCAGTTATGCATTAGATTAGGGTGTCATTCAGAGATTATCCAATATATTCATTCTAAAATCACACTATTTTTACCCACCTGTGGCCTAGCAGACTGTTTTAACCAATTGTGTTTGCGTGCTGCTGGACTAGAGAGGAGTGTCAAAAAGGAGGGTCAATCCCGAGGCACATCCTGCCCTTAGAGAACTAACCAGCTTTCACACAGGACACTTTCCATGAGTCTGAGGTCCTAATTCCCCATGCCTGACCTTGACAAAGCTTCTATTGAATTTCTGTAGACTGTTTATTTGAGGGAGATGACCAGGGACCAGATCCAAAGGTTGAAAGCCACAGCTCCTTTGCAGTACAAAAACAGGCAACAATAAGAAAGAGGAATTAAGACTTTGTGAGGTCCCTTTGAAGAAGGGACTCAGACTTTTCGGTGCTTATCTAAACTTAACCTGTGTATGTTAGATGGAGAAACAAGTTGCAGTTGCCTCCTGCTGATTTTCCAATTGCTAGCAAGGAAAGACAGTTATTAATCTCACATCTTATCATTTTTATCCTCTTCAGAACGCAAATTACAAACACTTTAATTATGCTTTTGTTGAACATTTTCTGACGAAAATCTATTTTGGAAAGAAGGATGAAATATTTGATAATAAATGTGTATTTTGTCTATCTTCTCCTTTCACAGCTTCTACTGGAACTGAAATACCTGATAATTTCACTCTCTTGTTTATTTGATCATTTCTATCTCGAAATAAACATAACTAAAACATAAATATACATCTTATTCAAAAGATATACTTAGTTTATTTGTTTATGCATCAGAGGAATATCTTAAAATGTAGCATATTTTGACCACAACTAAAGTGGTTATTTATGTAGTTTTCATGATGTCAACCAGGTATTCTTAATCTGTAAGGAGGTTTAACAAGTGCAACTGAAAGGTATATATGTTTGGTCAGAGCATTGAAAGGATGAGACGTTTTACGTGTAAAAGACTATCAGATTCCTTATAGTCCACAGTCTTAAAAAGGCACTACATTAATAAGTAAACTAATGATTATATCTGTTGGATGGAGTTACCTCTAACACATACACACAAAAAACCTAAGAAGGGCTTTTTACACATTTCAGAAAATTTCAAAAGCCTTTCAGTGATATTAAAATACTAGGAGAAAAGATTATTTAGCTTTCGGGAAATCATGGTACCTATTTTGTGTGTTAGATGTATATTAACTTCATCTCCTCATCACACTTGTCCCCATAAATAAAGCCTTGATCCAGCTTCTACTAAAGTTAATATTTCATTGTTAATATATCAATAGTTAAATGCCCACCAGTGGTTATCTAACATATATCTTTCATTCTTATTAATCTCATGATCAGAATTAAGCAGAGAATGAAAAACTAAATTAGTAAATGTGAACCTCTGCTGAACCTGAGCAGAAGAGCTTTGGTTCAAACAACGAGACAAAGAGATTTCAAATTGCCATATGGTGACACTATATCTGCTGGTACTAATCATACTGCTCTCTTCACTTTTCCTGAAGAGTCAAATTAAACACCAGGAGGGTCACATATAGTGTCATATACTGGATCAACTCCAGAATTACTACAGAATTTTAATTCATGAGTCTGGTAAACAAAAAAAGTCTTACCCTGTTCTCTTCTCTTTCTCAAAGAAATGTCACTGAGACTGATAAATGGTAGGACCACATGTGAAGGTCGTGTTGAAGTCTATTACCAAGGAAGCTGGGGAACAGTCTGTGACGATTTCTGGGACATGAATGATGCAGATGTCGTGTGTCACCAGCTGGGATGTGGAAATGCTCTCTTCGCTCTGGGAAAGGCACATTTCTCTCCAGGATCAGGGAACATTTTCCTGGATGATGTGCAGTGCGATGGAAGTGAATCCTACCTGTGGCAATGCTCCCATAGTGGATGGGCAGTGCATAACTGTAGGCACCAAGAAGATGCTGGTGTGGTTTGCTCAGGTAGGTTAGGAATTTGTTTATGTAAAACTGGAAATTTTATAAGTTCTAAATGTAACCATCAGCCTGAGATACGGGATATGGCCATGAGAGGAGCCAAGCCATAACAGAAGCACAGCAAAGGCAGAGGTTAATCAAGAGCCCAAGTATTTCCTGCTGTTCTCCTTAGCAGTCCTGCAAAGATGCCCACTATGAGGGAGAGGGGATGATGCACCCCAGGAAAGGATGTAGGTCTTCTGGGCATGCATGCTCAGGGGGTGCTATTGGAGGACAGTCAGACACTCAGGTGGGACTGTAGAAGGCAGAGGAAATATGTTTTAAACAGGATAATGGAGGAGGAAGCATTTGGCAGCCTGGTAAATACTTTGGGTTTCACAGGGATGTTAATCCCCAGAGTGTTCTCAGGTAGTCAGATGCCACCTGATACAGCACAGGTTTCTGGATTTCTCTATATTCCAGATGAACCCACTCACTAATGTGAGCGAGTTTTTTTTCTTTTTTTTTACTTAAAATTTTGTCATTCCTAAAATATAAACTCATGCTTCAGCATTTCAACACAAGTTAAGATGTTTTTCTTTAATAATGCAGATAAAGATAGGTTATTAAAAAAAAAGTAATTAGTTTTACAACAGATTAAGCAATTAAAAAGATAAGATCCTTGTGACTGACTTATGAAGAGCAGACTGAGGTGCAGAGTTCTAACCCATTACCACCAGGTACCACAGATTCCTATTACAGTATTTGGAAGAAAAAGAACAAAAAGAATGTTCTTTTACTGGCTGCTAATTATCTTTTTCTGAAATACAACTTAAGCCTCTAAGGTTAAGATATATATATTTCTTTAAAGTCCACAGCTTCTAGGGTACTAAGAACCAATTGAAAATCTTGGACATACTTTCAGAACTTAACTATAACAGAAATTCAAAGTATCACTCACCTATGCCTATTAAGCTTTCCTAGGAGTTTTTTCATGAGGACACAGGTTTCCTTGCAAATCTTCAAAGTTCTCTGCTATTTCAAAGGGTTATTGAAACTACAAAGGAAAAACCACCATCTATGCAGTTCTCACACAAAATCCAGTCTCTGTACCTCACTGTTTATGGCTTAAGTGCCATATAGTATCAGAGAGATATATACCTGCTGCAAATACAACAGTCATGCTGCATGAATGGCTGTTCTGCAGAATATTTTTTTCTTTATTCATATTCATTTTGTAATAAAGACCTTCACTGGGCACAAGTGCAAGATTAGAATTTGCACTACATTCAGTTGTTCTCCTTAAGCGAGAATTGCAATTGCGCTGTCTTTGCTAGAGACACTACTGCAGCTGGAGGATAGAGGCAATAGATGTGAGAGACATTGAAATTTACTACAGAGGACTCTGGGGAACAGTCTGTGATGACCTCTGGGATATCAACAATGCTCAGGTCATCTGCAGACAGCTTGGATGTGGGCATGGCACCTCAGCACCAGGCGCAGCCCATTTTGGGGAAGGCTCTGGAGTCATTTTCTTACATATGGCAGTGCTCCCACAGTGGATGGTTGAAGCATAACTGTGACCACAACAAAGCTGCCAGTGTTGTCTGCTCAGATACTTTCTGCTGTATTTTCTTCATTCCAAGAATTTCCTGTAAGCACAGTTAAAGTATATCTGAGATATCATTAGGAATTGACTCAGTCATGCAGAATATGTTATTATTTCATTTCTGTCTGCTATTAGAGACTTATCAAAGATGAATATCATACCTATCAGCAAGCTCAAACCACTGCTTTTCTGTTTGATCATTCTTACAGGGTCTGCAGAATGAAGATGTACATTAACTGTAAGGCTTGTAAATCACTGAGACACCTACAAGAAATCTTAGCAGGCATCTTATTGTTACAGACTCCCCTATCCCTGTGAGAACTGCACTTAGCAATAAGAAGCAGTGAAGAAAATCTCCTTCCAATGATAACCTATAATGAAATCAAAATATCAGTGATTTCGCCTGTAGATTACCTGCAATTCACAAGGCTGAGTATTTTGTGACTCAGGTTTTTGATCTTTAATTCCAGTAACAAGAGATAATCCATTTCTATTCTTTCCTCTTTATAAAATCTATTATTATTAATGCATGTGGTAAGAAAACTCTGAGACAAACTCATGATTGTTGACTCTGGAATGAAAAAAGAGAAGTGAGGCCTCCTCCAATGCAGAAATGTACTTGGTCCATTCTACATCTCAAACACTCTCCTGAAGAATGCAGCTCCTCAGAGAAGTGGTGTCTGCAGTTTTATTCCTCCTCTCTGTGCCACTGATTCCTGAACCTGAGGAGAGAAGTCATCAGCTGTGGAGCCACAGCAATGTTGCACTGGGACAAAGGATCCTCCAGAGACTCCAATCTAAGCTTGAACTGCTGTCCTTAAATCCTTTTACGTTAGCCAATGGTGTGGTTTTCTCAAATAAAAACAGCCTTTAGAAAATAATATATTTAAATGACCTGTCTAAGGATAAGTCACTTCTCCAATGGAAATCTCTTAACCTTGTGCTTTAATCCTCTCTACCTTCTTGGAAATAATCAGGTACTCACCTAGACTGAAATTAAAACTGATTACAGTCATATCTATCTGCTAGAAAATTTTTCATGGATATAAATTAAGCACAATTCACTCTAATACATGGATCTGGGTTAGTTGTCAATGTTTTCCACATGCTTCTAAGGTACAGGCTTAAATGATGTATTAAATGATGTGATGATATTACAAATGAGTAATAAAGATCTTCCCTTGCATGACAGTGCTTACTGCTCACGTCTCTTTTTTTGGTATGAGGACTCTGACGGTACTAGCAGTCCACAGCATTCCTATTAAGTCAGTTCTCCTCCTTTTAACAGACATGTGACTGAGACTGGTAGATGGAAGGAGTAATGGCAAGGACCATGTTGAAGCCCATCACCAGGTAATCTGGTGCGATGACTCCTGGGGCACAAGCAAGGCACAAGCTGTGGGCAGCCAGTGTGGGTGTTCACCAACCACTCCAACCTCAGGGAATGCCCATTTTGGGAAAGGCTCTAGGAATAATCTCTTGGTTGATGTCCAGTGTGACGGGCATGAACGCAGCCTCAAACAGCATTTTCACAGAGACTGAGTCAAACCTTGTCCAAGTTGTTGAGGTCAGGAGGCACCTGGAATCTGAATTTAGTCCATGCTTGAATGTACATGCCAAGGGGCACTGGCACAGTCAGCTGTGCAACTACTGCACCTTGGCTCTACATCAGCACAATGTCTTGAGTTTGCAAGGTACCTGCTACAAGAATCACATCAGACTATAGAAGTGTGTTACCAGGAATTTCCCTTTGAGAGCCTTTGTGTTTACCTGGTAACATTGCAAGGTTTTTGCTATGATAAAGGATGAAATGGGCCTAGACACTGTCAATGTCGCTGCCACAAGAAATCCAGCCCTTTATCTCTTGGTCCACATTGCTCATAAATAAATATATATGCAATTATGTCCAAAAGAGAAGATTCCAGATCCTTTCTGCTTTCTTTTTTTTAGTTGAAGAACTGCAATGATTTTTGACTAAAATATGGACAGGTGATCACTTACAGTGATACTGTAGTGTTAAAAAGTGCTGCCCACAGCTTGGGCAGTAGTAATAAGTGCTACTTATTACGAGGCACTACCAGAGACATGAAAAACAAATGCAATACCTTTGCATGTATGTTTGCATGGCCTGTGCTGAGGAAAAAAATAGTGCACAGACAAAAAAAAAGATCTGCCTCTCTCTTTTACATGCATTTTTTCTCTCTTATATCCAAGCCAATGAGGACTCATGCAGGGAAGAAAGCTTTACTAATGAAATGATGTAGTTAGCTTAATTGATTCTTACTGCTCATTTTCTCTACTTATTGCCTTTACAATACTTCCAAAGTGAGATTTGACTGACTTTGTTCTCTAGATGCAGCCAGAATGGTGGCGTGTAGATTATTATTTATCTTTTCTTTCTGCAGAGTCTGCATCACATTTATCTCAATGACAAAAACAAGCTTTCTGAAGCTGGAGAGAGAAAAGGTAATCAGGCTTTGAACCAGTAGTCAGGCTGCATGTGCTGCCTAGTTTTCCTCTTAGGGAAGCAGACAAGTCCATGCTTTTCCCTGGCTGTTTCCTCCATCACACATAACTCACTACAGAGGGATCTCTCTCAGGCTCAACCTACATTTGTGGCTCCTTTCCCAGGCAGTCTCATTTAGCACATGTTAAAACATATTGTTTTCCAGTTTAATCCTGTTGTCTTCCTTCATGGTAATCAGATATCACAACAAAATTTTGCCTTCCCCTTGTTAATTATTCATGAGATCATTTTTCATTAGTAACTAGTGAAACAAAGACAGTACCATTTCCAATAAGCATATATCAAAA